>JASJUZ010000082.1:0-456481 GCA_037159825.1 Tupiocoris notatus
GCTGAAGCACTTACCCGGGTTCATCGTCATAGTTGCTCACGCACTGGTTTTTCATCGTCTTCCGATCGTTTGAATGAAATGTATCGCATACTATGTCGAGTTTTCTAACCGTGTAATGGTAGTCGGTATTATTGGCATGTTTATGACGAAAATAGATCGTTGTCATTGGCAAAGCTATGGAATCGCGTCGATTCTATGGAGTTTTTGAAGTAAAAATTCTCGTCCGATATTGAACCAAATTTAATACTGTTGATGAAGATTACTTACTGAATGCTTTTGAGTGTAAAATTTCTGGTTAAATCTGATTAATTTATTTTGGTGAAATGATTAAGAACTTTTGGTTTATTATTCAATAATAAACCATTGTAATCGCCCAAGAAAAATATTTTCTAACCCCCTCGAAATTGGATGAATTGTTTCACGTTTCAAGGCATGTAGAATCGGAATATACAATAAAAAAAATTTCTGTCTGGACAGACTTCCGGCCAAACTATAATAGCTACATTCTTGAAATTTTCATCAAAAATCAATCTCGGTCTCACAACGGCCCAATTCTTGAACCACATTGCGAGCTCAATTTTAAGGGTATTTTTGGGGGGTTTTGAGGGGGGGAAATTCATAATTTCCAAGGTTTTTTTTCTCAGAAAATGGTGAATTTGGTATCAATTTCTATAGATTTTTGGACGCTGAATCGAGTGAGACCATCGCGGGGTCTACGCTCTATTGGTTCTCGAGTTATTGCAGCTTTTGTGATGAACTTGAAAGATTTCCAGAAATTCGGCTTAACTCGAGAGTTTTTGGAGCTATAAAAAGCGTTCTCTATTCGTTGGAATGGTCCTGAAACACTCTCTTCAACTGTATCGTTAGGCAAAAAATTTATCTTTTAATGAAATTAAGAAAAATAAAAATTATGAAAATTACAATAGTTGCCTCCTCTCTAAAAAAAAGGAAAATACCATTCAAAAGGCGACGATTCGAAGATAACTCTCCTCCACCGTTTCTATTGGGTTTTGATTTGAACGATCGAGACTCGAAGATGGCAATTTTCGCCCCTGCATTCCCCGAGTTTCCGAAGTTAGCCAGGTCCCGGGAGAGATAGCTAATATCAATAATAACGGATAATCTTATCTGAGGCCAGTTATCTGGAGGTTATTCCACCGGTATGTACGTGCTCGGATCTTGGTCGAGATAACCGAACCAACCCTGTAAGCACAACCGACTCGCTTCCAATTTCACCTCGAACTATCTCATTCTCTCCTAGGGGGCCCTTCCTTCCTTGCACCCCTCAAGAAGGAAAACTTACGACAAATAAACGTACACCTGGTTCAACTAGCATTCGATGTACAGCTTTCAACGCAGTTTATGGATTTGGATTCCTTTCGCAACAATAATTGATTATGGTGACTCTTATCTGTCAAAAGATTTAATATCAGTATCAGTATCAGTATATCAGTATCAGTATATCAGTATCAGTATATCAGTATCAGTATATCAGTATCAGTATATCAGTATCAGTATCAGTATCAGTATATCAGTATCAGTATATCAGTATCAGTATCAGTATATCAGTATATCAGTATCAGTATATCAGTATCAGTATATCAGTATCAGTATATCAGTATCAGTATATCAGTATCAGTATATCAGTATCAGTATATCAGTATCAGTATCAGTATATCAGTATCAGTATCTTTATATCAGTATCTTTATATCAGTATCTTTATATCAGTATCAGTATCTTTATATCAGAATTAGTATCAGTAATGTTCGATCTTTGTTGGAGTTCTGTAATAGCTTATTGCCAATTTCCGCTTTTCCCTTAACATTTTTCGAATTGTAAATCCCCTCTCGACTAATGAACCAATTATTCCCTCTTTGTTCCAGGTGAGGACTCAAATCCGGTGAATCATTGAAGGCATCCTCTGTTCGACAAGTGCGCTCTTTCGATTCTCTTTTTAATTTCGACGAAGTCGAAGGCGGAGTTGATCATCTAATCCGTCGTTCATCAGAGCCACCCAATTTTCATACTCTACGTGCTCGGTCGGAACTTAATTCAATATGAAGTCCATGTGAAACTTTATCAACAGATACAAGATCTCGCTCATGTCACGTCTTCAATTCCAATCGGGCCCCCTTGTATCGACGTTTCGATCTCGATCAGGAACTCGATCGAATAGGATACGCGTATACTATACTTATCCAAGTCTCACTGGGCTGTAATCGAAAAGCTGTAAAGTTTGAAATTTCTCCTCCAAGCGGACGTCGTTTCGAAAATGAAGTATGTTGTTGAAAAATGGAGCTAGATCTTTTACTCTAATAGTTAGAGAAATTTCCTTTTTTCGAGTTAAAAGAAATTATTAACAATAATTCACTGAAAATGTCGAATATGTATGGAGGAAAATACGTAAAATGACGAAGCACGGTGTGTGAACGAAACGCTAAAAAATCTGGTCACTTCTACAGGGCTTAAAGAATATTTACGGCTAGAGCGCTCTAAATTTAATTTATTTCCCCACCATGAAAATCCATAAATAATCACCTTTTCCATAGTCGTTCGTATTTGCACATTTTTGACATTTCAAGTGCGTACGCGTTTCGAGAGAGGGGAAACAGGGAGAAAGAGAAAGAGCAGAAGAGATTGCGGAGCGAGGTTGGGAGTCTCTTCAAGTGCGCTCGCATCCCCTGAGGTTTTACAGATACGGCCCTGAGCATTGTCCAGGGGCGCTCGTGTGGGCCCTGATACAACTCAAGGCATATTGTACTCAACCTCTACTACACCTCTCACACTCCGTTTCTACTCCAGGAGAGACCGATTGTGCCGACTGAACAATGTATCCCATCCGTTTCACAATCCCTGGAGCTGACCTATCATCCTGGCTAACACTCGCTCTTCTATAGCAATCCTAACTCGAAGAAGAGTATAATACACTCATCCCCGCGCTCATCGCCGGCACCAGGCGACAAAACCGTCCCCTTTTTGGCGAGGAAATCAATCGCCTAAATTGGTATTCGTGTTTTCACTAGGTGCAGATAAACTCTGCCTCCATTATCTGAGCGAGGGCGAGGGAGTCGGTGCCTCCGTCTCTGGAGGTTTTGTCATTTTAAATAGGTTCGCTTCAGTTTTGACAATACGTCGTCCCGCACTGCCGGGTAATATCCAGAAATCCAGTCGGTCCTCGCCGTTTCATTTACCTAATCTCGCGAACCTGCAAAGCGCCACCCTCGCCCAAGCAATGCGTTCATCCCTCACCGTCGTACAGGTTGACCTCTCCGCAACAACTGTTCACCCAGTTTCGACGTGTTATCTGCAATAGATTATGCGGAACCCTGAATTATGCACTAGCAATGCACGATTGCGCTCCAGCTCTATTCATATCGGAGGACGTTAGTTTGTCCAACCTTGGTGTATCGAATTGAAATGTGTTTGAAATTGTGGAAACGGACTGCTGGACATCTAGATGAGATATTTGGCTGGACCGTTTCCAAGCTGCGCTGAATTGCTTTGTTTGGAGAATATTCAACTGATTTTTTTGGCCTTTGTTTTTGCCACTAGAGATGACGTGATGTAACGGTGGCCTACAATGGCTGTCAAGACTGAAAATCAGCTGTATGATAGCCTCATCAGCAATCGAGATGCCGTCAAAGTAGAGTACCCATGAAGCTTGATGCTGCACCTGCTCCATGTAGGAGGTATACCTATTTCAATGTCACCAGTACATGCTCGCTAATGGCCATGCTATTCAAACTAGATATCGGTGTTGTGGCTTCTCAGAAAACTTAGCAATGGAGATTGTGATAGTGGTTGAGTAAACAATTAAAAATATTCAACACCCTGTACTGAAAAGTAATCGAGGGCTAGTACCCAAAACTCTCGTCAGAACGTGCCTTCGTCGTTGGCACACCGCATTCTACAGACTTTTGTGAACTGCAGCTCCAAAACGTTTCCTACAAATTCTTCAAAAAAACACACCTACCACCTTTAACCAACTCTCTCTGTAAACTAGAGCTGCAATTTATCCACCCCACCGACGCTTCCTTTGTCCACTGATATCCAAGCCTGAAATCACGCCCCGTTCTGGTATCGTGTTCACCGATAGCATTCAAAGTCGCACAAGTATAATCCGAGTTTGACTGACGTAAAACAAAAACGTCTGCTGAATAAAGAAGCGAACCTCGCTTTTCCCCCGCTGTATTTCTATCCAAGTGCAGTTGAGGTTGAGAAGGAGCAGGTGTTTCGCTAGCATAGTCCTGTTGATAGTCAAACGCTCGTGGAAGCGTTGAGGCGGGCGCAGCGGTTTGATGGAGGCTTGCGGTTTAAGACTCGGTATTGCCTGGAAAAGATAAGGTAAACTCAGATGGTAGGGAAGGCCTCTCGCCTAAGATGAAGGCAGCTCGACGGAACGGGAACTTCTTTACACTGATAAACCGCCACCATCGCAGACCGAGGGGGTTGGCTCCCTAGAAAAAATCATCTCGCAGGAATCTTAATTTGAAAACTTGAGTGCTCCCAGCGTTTATCGCCGTTTGCCAGCGCTATCTGGACCTGGCTCCTTCAGCCTCGAGATATTAAAGTTGCGATTTTTTCTCTCCCCTCGAAGAATAAAACTGCTCGAGGGTGCCTAATTAAACATTTTTACAGATCCATTCTAACCCGTGTTCCGACAGTTTTCTTCGTGTTTTCCTGTACATTGAAGATAGCCGTGTCTGTTCTACATTGTGTATTTAAAACTCCTCTTATCTTTTGGAAATCTTTTCTAAAATCAGAAGAATCCAGGGGAAGTAGAGGCTTGAGTTTCATACGGAAATCATCCCGTTCCGCTCCGGAACCGGGAATCACTGGTGACATTTCAGCAGGCAAATTGAATGACATCCAGACGCTCAACAAACATCTCCCAGAAATTTTCAACATATCATCGTCAAAAATGATCATTTGGGAAACTTTCCCGACTCCTTTTCTCCTCGTAAATGCTCGTTCTTGCTCTCCATCATCTAGCGCAAAAACTCGTATGCAAGCTCGTATCGAGCTGGATCAGGTCGGAATGCCAACTGCGATAACCGGACGGGAAAAAATCGTATATGAATAAAAGCAGTTTTTCCACTGCTTTCTCTCCGGCGCGTAGTTATTGCTGTTTGCCGGTGTAAATACTGCTCCGCCGAGGATTTGCATAGCAGTTGTTTGCGCATGGGAGAAGATAACAGGAGATAGTGGCTTTTCGCACTTGTTTTTCCTCGAATCTCCGAGTCGACTAAACGCGCCACCTTGAATTATGGCTTTTTGCACGATTTTCCAGATTTTTTCCCGCCCTCCTCTCCCATTGCGGTCTTTCGTCTTCGGCTGTGCTCATCAGTCTCCAGTACTGATAAAGCGGCCTGCATGTTATTTGCGATGTTGCGGGTCTCTGCTAACATTGTGGAATGTGAATCGATGTGTGCGATTTAATTTCGGCGAACATTATCCGCGTATTGGTGACGCAAGGCATTCGATTTCTAGGCTTTTTCTCCTGAGCATTATCCTCAGCTCCACCTGAATTCTATACAGGAGCCTTTGAACAGGCAGAGGGCTCTTTAGACGGAATACGCAGACTCTGAGATCTCTAGGAGATCAAGAGCCATAAAGAGCGGGAGTCTGGGCTTCTGTACTAGGAACAAAGTAGAGCCAAATTAAATATTAAGAGTCCTTTCTTTACATAATAAATGAAAGTATAGTAATCTACTGTTGCACGAGAGCACACAGTATACTTCAATGAGCTAAAATCAGAGGCCCAGAAGAATGGAACGTTTTGGGTCTTGAAATATTTTTATTATTTTATTGAAACACTTTACTCCGGCGTTAATCGCATCTTCACCCTTGGCTGAGCACTTTCGCCTCGCAGGGCATCCTCGGGGCTATGTAGAACGGTCAAGGTCCATCGCCGTTAGGTTTCGACGTCGAAACGTCGTCTTCTTCAAAAACTCAAGGCCCACGTGTGCCCTTAATATTTCAACTGTCAAATCCGACGTCTCATCGGTCCGCTCATTTCTTTGTTTTCCCAATGGCTTTTATATTTCCACCGTATTTAAATATTCTCCGCTGTATTTTTCGACGAGTGTCGACCTTGCAGTTCTCCGTTCGGCCGAACCCGATTGTATCGCAGTTTGGCCCATTGTATCCGAAAATTGTACAGGCGAACTGGCGCGTGAAATTGATTGTCTGCGGGAGATCACGCTTCCTACATCAGAGGACAGGACGTAAAAGGAATTACCGAAAACTGTGTTATCGCTGATTTGGCAAAAATGCCGAGATGGCCCCCGACGAACCAGGGAGGAACCGGTGGACGTGAAGGAAAAGAGGGAATCGTAGCAATCGCTTCCAACATCGGACTGCTTTAGACTATTGTTTCTGGCCGGAAATAGACGGCCAAGTGAGAGGCGGGTTTTGTTGTTGTGACAAGGAAGAATAGGCCCGGTTTGTCACCGAATTAGCGTGATTTTCATCAGAGGCGCGTGCGAAGTGTGAAGCCGGCCGGAACGGACGGCCGAATGGAACGAGGACATGGAGCAACATGTTTTCTTATGCTGTTAAATATAAATTTTCAGTCGAATTTTTTTTTAATCTCTAAAAAAAATAATTAGCGGTTTTTATGTTTTGTGAATCATTTGTATAACAGTTTTACCTGTAGAGCGCTAGTAGAACAACTTCTAGTTTATCTGTAGATGTCAATATAGAAAGAACGGAGATATAATAAATTATAACTTAGGAGACTTAACGAAAGATCCATTAAAAATTAACTGGCAGGCCGAGAATGAATTTTGTAGACAATATAGCTATTATAGTTTCCTCAAAAATGGGTTGACGGTGGACGGTCAGAAGATTTTTGATTGGATATTTGTATTCAACATGAAACGTAACAATCTTGAAACGTAACACTCCGAATTTTGTTGGGGAGATTGGAAAAAAACTAGGGCGATTACAAAGCTCTATTATTGAATGAAATTGACGTGTATTGTTAAATAATTACTCGACGTAATTATACTTTTGACAATACCAAGACGTTGGTTTCTGATACTCAGTATACTCACGTCTGAGAAGTAAATTGATATAAAGGACAAAGCGGCCCGAACGTGCTCAAAATCGGCACGATAATCTTGAAACTCGGTTGATCAAAATCGAATGCCGTTAAAAAGATACTTTACAAATTTATATTCAATCAATATAGTACAAAATTAATTTTGTGATACGCCTTGAGATGTTTCAATTATTCGACGTTGAAAGTTTCCACCTTGCAAGGCTCGAGAAAGTAAATATACCGATCCAAAGAAGATATATTCGACATTTATTCGCTAACACCTTTCGAAATTACGAGCTACAAAAAAAAAAAAAATTAACAATAAATAATAATAACAAATTTAAAAAAATCTTACACGACTGATATGTTGAATTTTACTAATACGTTAAAATTCGACTAATCATTGACCAAAACGACATTTTCCACCATAATTAATGTGAGAAAAAAGAAAGATATTAAATAAATGATGAAATAAAGGCAAAATTGAAAAAAATTCTTTTGACGTTGATTACTCCACATTGTTAACCTCGAATTTTGCCCAACCCAAATCATTTTTTCACTCAATTTCCTCACGCGGTAGGTATAGAGAATTTTTTTCTTTTTTTTTTGAGATTTAATTAAATTAACCTTTTTCTAGATAGTTTAAAAAATATTAACTCCTGCTACTTTCATTGGTTTTATAATGATCGACACAACCTTCCACCGCAAATAGGACAGCGAATAAAGCGTGTCTATGATGCAGGCCTTGGAAGGGAGTGTTGCCCTATGTGATAAGGGTAGTCGGGGGTTGTATATTGCGTCTCGGAACCACCTGTTAGCTCCCGTTTCCGCTTCGTCAGCCTCCCCCCACTCCCAACCATCGCTATTTCAACCCTTCTCACCCGCGCGCCATCGCTTAACCGACCGTCGCCATAAATATACCTCCAAGAGCTCGACTTCCTTAACAAATCTCGTCAATCTTCGGCGCGACTTGCTATTCTGGAATAAGAACAAGGTACCCGACTGCAGCGCATTCTCGCGCCTCCAGCGGACACTAGTCATTTATTAAGAATTCAAATGAGTTGTGTATTTGTATATATGTCAATGGAAGTTGACTTTTCGACGCTTGTTAGACTATAGACCAGCATTCATGGGCCACAGATTTCTTGTTTATTATTAAATTTATACAAATTGTAATCGCCAAAGAAAAAATTGTTCTAAGCCCCCCCCCCCCCAATATTGTTTTTGACGTTTTACGTTTGAGGCGAGTAGATTCTGAATATCATAATTTAAAAAAATTAACTCTCTCTCACTGTGGTTTATTATGAATTTGCTTCAATTATGATTCAACTACGCCGTCGATAATTTTCCGAGGAAACTATAACAGCTGAGTTCTTGAAATATACACCGGAAATCAATGTTGGCCGGAAAATGCGGAAATTATTCTCGTTTCTACGTTCGCTTTCGTTGCTATTGTTAAGAGATGCCTTGGTTCGTCGGCTCGGACGGTAACATTTTACCTAGTCAGCTTCTAACAGCGCCGATAAGAACGACCCACGCCAATGTACGTGAGCCGAACTCGTGTGCGATGGAGTAGCTCAAAGGGAAAGAGCTAGTTACCCCGATAGCATCGCTCGCTTCGAATATCCAGATCAAAGCGATAAAAAAAACGTCCGGCCCGATAGAAAAGAGGATCAGGGGTTGCAGAGAGTTTTTGGTATTTGGTCGGTGGAAGCTTTGGTCTGGACGGTTAACGTCTACGGGCGAAAGGGGAGAGATTGTTGCTTAGGAAACCTCCGTTGGAAAAGGCATTTTATCTTGGACATCAATCGCCTTATCAAGGAAGCCTTTACTTTCAGTTAGAAACGTCCCCTCGCCCTGTTCCTATCGTTCCAGTTCACGTTTGCAGGAGGTGCTTCTATCGGTTCAGTGTTTACCTACCGTCCTCCACAGCTAGTAACACCTCTTTTTTCTCCTCCAAAGCGTCGACAAGCCCCCACTCAATACCTTCTTGCCACATTCTCGCCGAGAGCTATTCAAGCGTGAAAAATCTGACGCCTTTCCACCGTATACTCTGACGCCGTACTTTTCACGGCGTTTTCCTTTCAAAACAACTCCCCACAGAACGAGCTGACCCTTCGGATGCATCTTGTGCCGACGTAGATAAACGAACCTCTCAGAAGCGCTGTTTTGACAGAAAATTCGAACCGGTTTTAGGAATAGTTCGTGAACAAGATCCTTCGAATGTGGGGGAAAATCACGCCACCGGAAGTTGCCAGTGAATTTTAGGCAATTCGAGGCAATTTAATCACCCAACGGACTCATCAGCGTTTTGAGATTGGGAGCTCCATGTTCAAACTGTTATCACAGTCGCTACGATAGTTTCAAGCCATAGCGAACAGTTTTGCCCCGTTATTTAACTCAAAATTATCCCCCTTTCACATTCATCCACTTTCTTTATTTTTGGGACTAAGTAAAACAACGATGCAAAAAAGTAAACCCGCCGTCTAATTTTGTGGGTTTTTTTGTACCTTTGATGTGAGTTCCTGACTAAGAGATCTCTTAATTTTTCCTCAAGTCATAAACAAACGAGGCATTGCTCGTTCAGATGAACAAAAAAGCCGTAGCTGATTCCGATTTGATTTCCGTAGAAACCCTTTATAATCTGCTCATTTCGATCTTGGCGATCAATAAATTGCCAATGCGAATTCAGCGCAATCTCTAATCCAATCGGTAGGCCTCCTTGCTCTTGAACAATGTCGCCGAAACCTTTCTGATATAGCACTTCCTCACCCCTTGGTCGTAAAAAATGACCTAGCACCTTCTCATCGGTGGAAAGGTTGCGCCGTGAGGTGCGGGCGAGGCGAGCTCGTTCTTATTTACTTATCAGACTCTCTTAAAAAGAAAAGAACTTAGTTTGGCCGAGCTACCCTCGCTGATAACGTGGAAAAGAAAGAATGAGAAGAAGGAGGGCTATAAAAATGATAAAAAACCGTCGGCGTCGGAACGGAGAGAAAGGTGGCGGTGGAGGTTTAAAAAAGTCAAAACTTTGCTGGACAAATGGTGCGGAATGTGGTAGATTTTGCTCTTCATCCTCTTTCCTTCCCTTCCCCGCCACTTGAACCAGATACGAGTTTAAAAAAACAAAGCCTCTTTTAGTCGGATAAGAAATTAAAAATACATTTTATTCGCATTACTGGAGATAAGGGCGCTGTCCTTCTCCCCCTGTTCCCATCTTCTGAAGAGATCTCCCCTCTCCCTTGAATTCGCCGAGTCGCCCCTTCCCCCACTCGTTCTCCCTTCGGAGGGGACTTGTTAATCTGAAATGGAAGCAACAATGCGTGCGACTTAACCACCATGCTGATTCTAAACGCCTTTCGCTTCACATTCACGATTCGGTTCGTGGAAAAGTCCGCCCGGAAGATAATTTCAAGTTCCCCCGAGCTGTAATGCCCTTCCGACCTTGATTTCCTGCCAAACTAGTTGGCAATCGTGAGAAACGGACTGTTCTTTTCATTCTGTTTCGCCAAAGATCAGGATATACTCTTGAAGTAATGCTTCGGATTTAGAAGTTAACAAGAGCGCTTGGGTCCGCAGGTGAGACCTTATGGATTGCTGTGATACGACAACTTCCACTGTACAGGAAACACCAGAAAGCAAGGATTGGTTGAGCAGGGCAGTCAAGTGGGAGATAGGCAAGAAGCACAAGCTATGAAAAGCATAGGCGGCCCCATAAACATCCATAGGCTCTAATTGCTCAAATATGGAAAACGATTTGGAACAATCTACAACGCCGTCGGTGTGTCAACATCGTCACCTTCACTGATCCAAACTAGGACATATTCCTGGACATCTTGATGTCAAGTTAGTAAATTTCCATGCGCATTGGTTCCTTCAATTGCTTGGAGATTGTGTCATGCCTCCAGGTGACCACGCAGATAAGTCCCGTATTAATAAATCTTCAGATAGAGGATGCAAATGAACATCACCAAGCGTAGAAATGAAGCGACTGGGAAGAGAGGAACACTTTGCACACTGGTGCTTAAGGGGGGCTCTTGCTCTGTAAAAGTCGACGTCTCCCCATTTTTTTTTTTTTTTTTTTTTTTTACTGCAAGTATTATTTTGACAAATTTTGAAGTTTCCCCAGGTTTTTTCGTAGAGAAAAACTACCTTTTACCAAGCAGATTTCTGGATTATTTGTTAGTTTTATAAAATCCATCTGGATAAGCAACGCAAAAATGTCCTAACGAGCTTTATAATCCGCGAGGGTCGTCAATCGTTCGGTTTACAAGTCAAGTGGATATGATGGGACATGATCTGCCTCAGGTTCAGCCTGTGACACTCATTTCCTTGTCTGAAGTTAGATCTTTTCCCTTCTCTCTCCGCCCCGCCGAGAGAAAATTAATCAAACCTGACGGAGGACAGAGGACATCATCTACCTCTCTCTTGCGCATGCTGTCGTTTCGCGCTATCTCTCGCTTTCCATCCCCATCAGTCGCGCCTTACTTAATCAATTTTATCTTCAAGTTCAGACGCTGCATACGAATTACCTAGAGCGTTTCCCGAGGGTGGAAGCTCTTGGAGAGGGAAGAAAGAGGATAGTAAACACAATGCGGTCGAGAGGGAGAGAAAATCCTTCGGGATGATGGTCGGAGTTTGAAGCGATGGCTGGTACCGCCGGCTGAAGCGATAAGGCGCGATACTCTGGCGAAGGACGACGGCTACAGCTTGAGACGTAAACATTATTTGTTGCTAGATTGCGATACGGATTCGGTCCGATCCGTCGACGCGCATGACAGTCCCAATGAGCGATTGCTCACTGACTAGCGACTGGATCACTGATAAGCAAACTCTGTTCATGAAAATACTAGTCGCTGGAAGAATTATCGGTCGTTCTTACATCCACAATTTTCCTTCACTGTGGCTATTTTCTAGCGGGAAAACCATGTAGGAAATGGAAAGTTGATATTATGTTTCCACGCCAATGCCATCTAGGGGAAGTTGTGTAGAGACAGGAGTAGTCCAAGGGTTCGCGTCAGGGCCAATTTTGTCCGCCATTGCTTAGGCGACCGTTTACGCAATTGATTCAGCGAATGGTCTCTTCTTACACTTCATGAATCAATAGCTTCCCGAGCTTGCCAGCTCGAGCATTTAAGCCAGCTGAAGCATTCAAAGAGTCGATTTTCCATAATAATGAAATCGGACTGAAAAGATGAGAAATCGAAGTGAAAATTTTTATTCTTTCTCTTATAACTTCATTTCAACGTTGACAGAAAGAATAATTTTGTCAAATGGCGAGAGTGAATAGCCGTTTTTCCAAAGGGTGCCGATAATTTGCAAAAGTTGCGACAGCGTTCGGCTCATTTCTGGAAACGAAAGTACGGCCGTATTTAATGCGAAACTTTCGAAAACCCCTTTCGTAACATTTTGATCCACCTTCGACTCGAGTTATTCATCCTGGCGATTTCCGGCCCGTAATGCGAAAACTTGCCCGGTCCCGATCAAAATAACAAAGTCGAATCAAGAGTTTGCCAGGCGAGGAATCGCTCTTCCAAAGTGAATTACGTGGAAACAATAAGTTTTAAAATGTTGGATCCTCGGTGATTTTCGGTTCGAGAGTTGCAACAGGGATGAGAGGCTTCGAGACGGGCGGAGAAATTGGACGAAGTTGAGATGAGTTGTATCATCGCCACCGACTTTCAGTTGATTGATAGCTTCCATGAGTTTTCGTTTTGAGACCCCCGAGTGCCCTCCCGACATCTTCATTTCGATCCAATGGCCTGGAGAGACGGCTCTGTACGTAAGAAGACAACTGAGGGACTCGAAGATTAGTAAGCCGGTCCCATCTTCTAATTTCCTCCCTCAGCTTCCTCCTTCCTCGCTCGCCAACTTCTCATCTAAGTCCTACGAAACGAGTTACAGGTTAATCAATCATTTCAGTCAGCTGTGCCTTCCAAGTCAAGAGAGGGCTTTTGTAAAATCATTCGACTTTGTATTCATAGTCGGGCGGAGCAAGTGTTCAAGATCTTTCGAGGTTGCCTTTGCTCGTGTCTGGCTTGATAGAGAGTGAACAGAGAATTATGGATTAAATATACGATACTCGACGTCGATGTGTTTGGAATATGATGGAAACTCCGCCAAGGTCGAGGAAATCGGCGATGTACGAAAACGTGCTGGATTTAGAGGCCCAGATCGTCGAAAGTGCATGATTTTAAAGTACCCAAGGGTTGTCTAATTTAGGAACCCAGGGGTCACCATCCTGCGGCCCGCGGACCAAATCCGGCCCGCGAAATGATTTTTTACCGCCCGCCAAAAATTAGCGTACTGAAAAACAAAAATTATTTCTATCTGATAAATATTCTTTTTTAAGCATTCACCTTTAAATAAAAACAGCACTCGTCTTTCACTTGCCACTGGAAAAAGCCCAAGAAACTCTCAAAAACCACCACTGAGCTCTCATTATAAAAAATAAATTCTGGGTGTACGGTGGTGTGAGTGAGGGGGCTCGACTTTCAGCCGTTAAATGTTGCTGGCCCGCCTATCCCCCAAAAATTTACAGTGTGGCTCTTGAGTGAAAGAGGTAGGAGCCCCTTGCTCGCTCCAACCTATTCCAACCAGCTTCCAAACTTGGTCTAGTTCATCCTCCACACCTTGGCGACGACGAAAGCGCTTGCAGCAATTGAAAAAAATAAAAAATCGTCTCATTCTTTCGCTTCAGTCCTTCGTAGGTGACAACGAAACGTAATTTTCCGTGGGATTTAGAATTTAAGAGATTTTCCACAATACTGACGGCTTGCGATTTTGAAGCGTGCCAGCGTTGATTGAGCGGAAGTTCTTTCACGGAGTGACTTCCTGTAAAGACTACTCTTCCTTCTGCACGTGCCACTGTCGGTAATTCGATATGAATCGCCGGTGATAGCCTGGCGCATTGTTCGTCCCTCAGAAGGTGAAGTTGAAGGCGAATACTAACAAATCCGTAATAGCTCGACAATGAATAGAGGACGTATCAGGTATTGGACCACCGTGCTGAAGCTAAAGATGAGGATATCCTGCCTGAAGGCTTCAACTGACGAAGGTTGGCGTGTCATTTTTTATCACTCGCATTCACAAATTGACGTTCAGTTTTTGTTCATTCGTTGCGATATAAAGGATGAGGCGAGTGATATAGATTACGGAAATTATACAGCTGCCTACTAATTCCGAGCGATTTTCGGACGTAGCTCCTTCAGCGACCAGAGCGACGAGTAGACCTCCGATTATTATGTACCTACTTGATTAAATAATAAAAAAATATTTTTAAAAAATACTTGAAAAAATAATTAAGAGAACCGGCTTCAAAATTATTTGCCTATAAAATAAAACTCTGAAGTAGAAAAAAATTACAATAGCTGCTACGAAGTTTTCCTTATAGCTACCAATCTGTTCTCAGATGGAAACGTTCATAAACATCTCCTTGAAGCTACAGCTATTTGTGTAGAGCTGATATTCTACAGCTAGAGCGCTTCAGATCGTTCGTTCGAGGTATCTTTCATAACTGACCATGTCCACTTAGGAAAAGACAGAATAGCCGAAAAATGCACCACGGCTTTTTTACTGCTTTTTCAAACTACAAAGTGTGAGGTATTATCTTTCTCCCCTAGCACGAAACCTTGAAGAGATAATTTCCACAACCATTTTCAACCAAGCTGAAAAGCCTTTTGGACATGGAGGAAACAGCTGGACATGTGGACTTCTGAAAAAGAAAAGGCTGACCTCGAACAATTTGATATTTAAATAAAATATCGAGAAAGTACTTAACGAAGGCCACGTATTATGTTTAGAAAAAAATAGGAACATGTTAGTACACAAGATGACTTCTTTCAATAACTGAAAAACCGCATAAGACTGCTCTGGGCTAGCTTCAATTTCGCCAAGTTTAATTCTATACAGATCAAATTCTTAGAATTTTACCAGCATGGAGGCACTGCCAATTTTTTATATAATAAATAGAAACAACTGAATCTCATCAATTCTAAAATCGGACACGCGATAAAAAATATTTGTAATGGTAACCTTACAAAAAAATTTGCGCCCCAATTCAAATCGAGTGAACCGTTCACCTCGGCAATAAAATCACAATAGTTCCATTTACTTCTTCAACGTGTCAATATTTTATCTCGATTCGACTCTTATAAATATATTTACGGGCTCGATATCGGCTAAACTCGGCTCATCAGACTCGGCTCTTCGCTCTTTATCTTCTAGATCTTCTCTGTGGGATATTGTTGAAACGGCGAGGCAAAAGGCGAGGCCTCCAGATCCGATCGGCTTCTCATCTTTCAGCGAACGGATTGAGATCTAATTTCGAAGATTTATCTCTCTCGTCGGGCGCAAATGTGGCCGTTTTCCCTCCTTTCCTTGTCGCCGACCTATAAACATACACGTTCGATAGGAAGGCAGTATATAATACAACAAATAGGTTCGATGTTCTCGGACAATGGTATCTCGGCCGAGGATCGCTGCAGGTTCGCGGGCTCTAATTGGCCAATTGGAGCCTCTCATTTGCCTGTCGCCTTCAGCCAGATTGGCCGCAAGATCCATATCAGCCGCAGCCGAGCTCTTCCACTCCTTTTCCTTCGGCTCTCGTCTAACCTACCCTGTAAGTTCCAAGTACACGTAGCCTTCAGCCAGAGCTGTCAAGGGATCGCGTGTTTTACTTCGATTCTCTGAGAAAAAAACAAAAGATAAAAGGGAAGAGCCATTCTCCCTTCAGCTACCCCCTTATCCGACCCTTTTAATCCGAAACCACTTTTTCTTCTAGATTGAGGTTAGTGGGTTTTTCGTGGTGGCCTCTGATAGTGCGATCGTGTGGTGCCTGATACCGACGGATAACGGCCCAGGTGCTGGGTGGAAAACGAGTGGAAAGAAGATAGAAGGTAACAACAATAAATAACGAAGCCCCGGAAGGCTTGTATCCGCTTTACCCTTCCTTCAATCAAGACTCGAAATTATTTACTCCCGAAAGTTGCCGCTACGTTTTCCTCCCGACGGTCGCACAGAATGCGACCAGTTTTCCCAATTTTTACAAAACCCATCAGCTGCATCTCTGATAAGTCGGTTAACGGTAGATAAAACGATTTTTGGCCCAGAAAAAAATGGGCTATGAGAATCATAAAAGGCTTTCCGAGGCACCGCAAAAGACCGAAAATGACCCGCGGGGCGTCAATCTGGCGCCTCCGCTATAGGAGTATTCGAAAAGCTTAATGATGCGAGTGCTTTGCGATATGTGATATCTTTTTGATGAAAGGCACCAGCGGAGGGAGTATAAAAGTTGAAAAGACCGAACGGATCAGATTGATTGGGGTACGGCAGGAAGCGACGTTAAGGGATGATCTCGACGAAGTTGGATGGCGGCGGTCCGTGCAATCCTCTCCTTCTCAAATTCTTCTTCATTTTCTTGTCATAGGGGGCCTCACGTTTCCTTCATCACCTCGACTAGCCGCTATCTCGGTTGAACACCAACGTTGAGCCTAAAGGATACGATGAGGAGGACAAATGCTGTCATCAGCGGTCAGTCGGCCAAACGATTTGTCAGCGCGATGAAGGGCGGAAGGTAGCTCGGAAAGTTTGGCGATTCGGTGGGCAGGAGGAGAGGGTGGTAAGTCCAGACAAAAGTTTCAGAACGGGATATGATACGGGGGATGTGAAAGATGAGGGGTATTTGACTCTACCGTCGCCTTTGCAGGTTATCTCTCGCGCCGAGGAAAAGGTTGCTCGGTTTGGGGTGCGAGATTTCGCTTCCCCGCTTCGTCGTACTCAGCATTGGCCTCGAGGGACGAAAGCGGAGAGACCTGTGTCATTACTTGGGTAGGTAGATTAATACAGGCACCGACCGCCGCCTTGGACCGGCGAGATAACACGGCTCACAAATATTTAGCCCCATCCTTCACGTGCCTAACGTCCCCCGCTCCTTGACAGATTAACCCTCCAGTCGCCGCACTCCTCCGCACTCTTTCTCCTGGAATTTCGAGGGGAGAAGTCCGTCGGGAGGAAGCGAGAGGGAAAACGCCGGCGAGAGAGAGACGACGAAGATGCGGGGTTGGCCAAATGAATTATTCAATTGCCTCGGAAACGGCAGGTATCCTCGTCGAGGATATCTAAGGTCGACATGGCAGCGATGGGAAATGTGCGAGAAAGTGAAGGATCCCGACGGGAAGTCAGGGCGTCGGGATTAAGCTAACCCACCTGGAGACTTGAGATAAACACTGTCCAAAAGATATCAAGCTCGGAAGGCTTTCTGATTAACACGCAGCAACTCTGCAGACCCATCAGCGGACCAGCTCAGTGTCAGCGCTGGCTGCCCTCACTTTCCTTCTCCCATAAATGAGAATATTTTTACTGTGTTCTTTGCAACCAGTTAATATCAAAGGAGTGAGAATTTAAAAAAAAAACTGCAATCTATAAACAACTTAGTGGACTGGAAAGTGCTTCGATTTCTTCGAGCTTATTGGGTTTATTATCTTCTTCAAAGGAAAACCCGGAAAGCCGTTTTCCTTCTTCTATTTCTGACGTTTTTTGTCTAGAAATGGAAATAATTCATCTCCATATATGACTCCCTCCCTCTCTATTTCACTCTCACACACACTCATTCTCACGTCTCTATCCATAGTCTCCCTCTTCCGAAAATACTCGCATTCAAAAAGTTTCCATTGCTGACTTCAATTGCAACGCCTTTTCAAAACGCTACGGCGCCTATTGTTCTGAAACCCGACTACCCAGTCTTAACGTTACTGGGGTAGGTTAACTGATATTACGATACTCGGACGAAGAAGTCTTTCCTCATCTTTTCCAACTCTTGTGAGCACTTATCGTATTTTGGATAGAGTTGGAACGGGTCGACATAAAAGAATAGCAATCTCGATTTTTGTCACGTCGAGCACGTGACGTACGCAGTGCGCTGAAAGGTATACGTTTTCGGTTCGCGAAAAATTGCCGCCTGTGACATTTCGACGCTGACTCGAGCACTGTATTGTCAAGTCGAGTGCACTTCGTCAGCAAAGGGCGAAGTAGACGATCGCGATTGGAGCTGTCACTTGGCAGACGAAAACGCGATGGTTTGCGCCGAAGTCATGATCGAGAGCTTCGAGTGGTAGCAGAGACATAATGAGAATGAATTACCGATACGTTTCCCTTTTGACGCCTTAGACAAGCCGATATTCACCAAGCTCTTCAACATCTTTGAAAACCGTTCTTTTCATATTCCCATTCGAGTCCTCGAGAACTGCAGTGCTGTGACATTCAAACCGTAGATATGTCATCAACGAGTGACGCTTCAGTTCTTCAGATGCGAAATTCAGACGTCCGGTATAGGATGTACGTGATAAGGTCGATCACCGATTTTACGACTGATGTGCAACGAAAAGTTGCTGTAAGGTTTTTCCTTGCCACGTATTAAATCATTGTTTTTTGCTACCACGAACTGTAACTAAGCCAGTTTCCTGTTTTTTTTTGTTTTTTTTTACCTATATTGCCTTTATATTTTTCTAGAGCACTTTTATTTTAAATAGTTTCGTACTTTCCCTAAATTTGGCGCTGTGATCGCATCTATATATTTTCTTTTATAATTGCAATGTTTAGGCTTATGCCTGTAAAATGGAATAAATAAATAAATTATTTTCGTGTTTTTGACCTTGCCTAGAGTCGCTACGATAGCTAACTTACAAATTACATGGTCGTAATTACAATAAAAATTACTATTACGTTACAATTGCGATTACAATGAAAAATTATAAATTACATATTGGGAAGAGCTTTAAATTCCCTAATCTTTTAAGTGCCAAACCATTTTTTGCCCTGACAAAAAAAATTAGCATTAATGCCACTATAATTAAGCCACTCTAATCCAACTTCTGATTACATCCTTGTAGCCTAAATAGTGCGCCATATTGTCAGGTTTCTATAGTGGTATATCAGATTTTTTTCACGATTGAAATTTTCGGGGCAATAGACGCCTTTGAAGCTTGGCGATGTTTCCAAATATGTGTTTCAAGGTTTCGGATATTGATTGGGCAAAATTAACTGATACATCTTTCATATTACAAATTTACCACCATCGCCAACGTCAAAAATATGGATCCCATCTGAACTCGCGTTACTTTTAAATTAATACGACGTTTTCTCCGCCGATTTCTATAGTATTTTCTTTAGCATTCGAAAGCTCGTACAAACGACAATCTGGTACACTTTTCAAACTACAGTCGCGTGTAATATAAGTTGGATTATAGAAGCATTAAAATCGTACTAAAAAAATTATATTTTGTCAACATTTCATAATGTTTGCTTTCTAGACCAATTTTTTACAATTCAGTGAGCGAAAAAAAACGGTTATCGGGGAATAGAAAAATAGAGAAAAAAGATATATGTAGACAATTTAATCCCCTTCCCAATGGTGTCATCGTATTTGAATTTGCCTGAGAAACGTGGAAGTTTTAGGCGGTTTTAGTGTGATGCGGTCAAACTACAAAAAAGTCTTAGAAGTGAAAAAACTGTTCGAAATCAAGTGCTTGGAAAAAACGTTAAGTGACAATTTCCTGCAAATTAGCTACTGAAGATAAGTAGTCAAATAACTGGTTGAAGCACTGGGCATGTAACAAAACTGTGGAGAAGATCGAGCGTACTAACACGCTAGCGAGCGCTTTCTCCCGTGGGGTCCTCTAGATTTCCGTTCCATTCGTATTTTACTAGCCAGATTAACTTGTTTTCCAATGTTATATCAGTTCTTCGGGTGCTGAGAAGCTATGAGATTTATTTTCCGCCGCTTCCATGGCCAGGATAATCAAGATAATGTCCGATCCGTCTTCTTCCGAGTCGCTTACAGCATCCCCTGATAACAGCTGATTGTATGATGAGCCGGAGAAACAGAACGGCTTTTACCCGAAATATGGGCTGAAAGTTGAATTTCCGCTTTCTCATCGAGCGTATTTCTCTAATTTTTGCTTTAATTTACTCAATCGCAGACATGCCATTATTGAGGTAGCCCTTGAAGCTATCACTCCTCGATTGTACCGGATACGAACCCGAATCCCAACTGTCAAAAACGGGAAACATCGAGTCCAATCTGTTTGCCAAGCGTTCGATGTTTTTTCGTCCCAGGAACCTTTCTAGATGTGAGCAGATTATTTTTTCCACTAAACGCTATCTGATCAAGGGCGTGAGGGTCTAAAATTAGCCAACGCATCTTACCATTTTACCTTGGTATCTTGTCATTCTGATCGGAGAATGAGATCATCTCTTCTTTAGAGCGCCCTTTGTTCACTCGCGTACCCTTTGTCGAGTAAAAGTTTTTCGAAACGCGTAACGCGATATTTTCGGGGAAAAACAGATGTCGAATTAGGCCAGCGATGTCTTTTGAGAAATATATCCAAACGGCGCATAACGGAAAAGGTGAGTTTAGAATATTAGCAGCTTCACAGACTATCGAGGAAGCTCAACTTTCGATATTACGAGAGCAAACAAATATAATCCGCCTCCCTTGCCATCAATTTTATAGAAACACATTTTATTCGGAAAAAAATGATCCGGTAAAAATGCGCCTCCATTTTTTATCATTTTCCAATTCCATTCCCTCGCTGTCGAATTAATTCGATATAAACATGGCCTATTTTTTTTTTATACACGACTGCCGTTAATTAAGCGAATACAAACATCTTTCTCGCGCTGGAGCTAGGCTCAATAAAACGCGTGTTTTATAGTGTGCAAAGCGAGGAAGCTGCTGACAAGCAAGGATATCAGGAAAAGGGTCTTACCCCTCGTCATCTCGTTTCTTGTCCCTCTCCTCAAACTCGGTTTTCTATTACTTCATTATTTTACTCCGCAACCTATTCTCTTGAGGATGGTAGGCGGGCGGTTTGTTGACGAAGACTGGCCCTGTCTGATACGCCTGGCAAGACCATATTCCACAGCATAAACCTTGAGAACACATTACGACCCTTTTCCCGGGCAAACTGTCCTTCCTCGAGCCAAGATTTGGAATACGCCGAGGCTGAAAACGCTTGGTTTTACTGCCCCGGTGAAAACGCGAGTGAAGAGCTTTAATGTGGACTGAGCAAACGAAATTCTGACGCTTTTAACCGCTTATGTGAAGCACGAAAGCGATTGAAAACCGAAGGTTCGCAATTTTCGCTCGATAATTACAGCGGTATTGTATTAACATCAGTTTATTGTCCGCAAATTTCCCTTCTCTTTTTACATGGCTGTTTAATTAGTTATTTACAATATATAAGGGCGAACGCAGCAACAAAAAATACTCTTCTTGTTAAAAAAAAAAAATTGCACGGTACAGAAAAAAAATCGCAAGCGCTTTGTATCTTGCGACGACTTTGTGTCTTCATTGCCGGAGGGAGCCATTTAAGAAGTCAAACTCCGGAGATCCGCCAGAGCTTTCGCAAGACGTGGAATGCGGAGCCGACAAAACAAGAATTGCTTTTGCTGAGAAGGCTGAGAGGCAATAAAGGGAATCTTTGACCCAACTTGACAGCATATTACCCGCCACGTAGTGTTTCAGTAGCGTTCTTCAGGTTGGAAACTGGGCATGACTACTTGAAAAAGCATTCAGGGGGTTGAGAGGGACTCCAGATGCTCACCGCTGAGGGAATGGATGCATAGCATCAACACTCTTGTCCAAACCGACGACTTACGCCACTGCAATGACGGTGAAAATCAGCAAAAGCACCGGTGCAGATTTTCATTGAACTGCACAAATGTGAACGGGTTTCACCCAGAAAACGTCGTGACAGGGTAAAAAAGGTATTTTCCTGTAACAGCTTATATGATTTTCATCAATGTAAGAGCCTCTCATGGCTATTCTTCCCATATTTTTAATTCTACTCGAAAAAAGCACATTATATAAGACTCCCCTTGGTCTGACATTTTTTCCTCGCCTCTAATTGTCGACTGTTGAGATTTGGCAGCTAACGAGGAACGGAGAAGGCGAATCGTTATCATTTTGACAAATAGTCACTGAAATTCTTTCCCCTCCATCCGCCCGACTTCTTTTCCCTCGAGGTTCTTTCGTCATTTTTCTTTCGCTCTTTACTTCTTTACGGTTTATAAACGGTATAGTTAATGCGCCGGAAGATAACCGGAACGCCTCGGGGGCCGGAAGGGTGACTGCCATTTGTTAATAGGAGCAAAAACATCGGGCTCGTCCCTTTTACTCTAAACACCAGTACAACAAATTCGAGCCTGGTGGCTCCTGTGACAAAGTTGCTCAGGACCCTGCGGTTGAAGAAGAAATGCGACTGGTGAAGGAGTGCAGGCCTCGGGTACTGAATCTGCCCTGGGCACGAATCCCCTGGAGATGATGAGAACTAATTTATTCGAAACGTCAGAGATTGATACTGTAGGGCGACCTTTGACGAGGGTGAATTCGAGTACTTAGTCCTAAAATCCCTTCATTTCCATCATGTCACGCATCCGCAGACTTTTAAGGGCTACCAAGCTCAGTCAACCAGCTTCCTCTGGTTAATAACTTCTCCAATTGAGGAATATTCATCCCGCTATTCTTAAATGCATGAAAACATTTTTAACGTCTAGGTTTACCTACTTCATCTGCAAGGATGATGCAGGTGGGAGTGGAACATTGAAGAGTTGTATTAAGCTAAAGTGACATGGAAGATATTAACAGACCTAGGCAAGCTTGAAGAGACCAGATTCAGAGAATTGTGGTTCTCGAGAAGCGAGCGACATTAAGCATGAAGCATTTATAGAGCCACAAGTACAGGAAACAACTTCTTGTAGTAGCAGAATTGTAAAAAATTAAGTCTTACAGTCTTGAAGGAGTTCATGCTGTCGTTGTCGCATTAAGTCCTTGTATTTGTGGTTGAGGGAGAACAATTCGAGGCAACTTATTCTACAATTCTTTATTCCTGCTTGCCTAGATCTTCCGCCCTTATGGGCATCAGCACAGCGTTCTGCAGTGACCTTTGAGCCAAATAAATGTCAACAGGGCTTTGTTAAACATCCTGAAGGGCCGAAAGATCTTGGAAGACAAGAATAAAGAATTGGAGAATAAGTCACCTGAACTTCTTGCCTCTTACCATAGAACTTGATTCCACTCCTCGATGCACTATAATGATGGATATTTGCATCCCATGGTCATCAAGGGAATGATTGAGCAATTTTGCCATTAACAAGAATTTTATGGATCAGGCCGCTCTCCTCTTTATGCTTCTGATGCCGAGATGCAACAGCAGAGAGCTTCAGAGCTGATGAGAGCCAAAGTTGTTTCCCAAGATGTTATGCCCGTAACAGCTCTGCTGATGAGACCAACAGTGAAAGCGCTCACAATAAAAGCTATGCTCTTGCGAAAGCCCACAACGTGCGCATTTGGAATAAAATTAGAGACAGTCATATATTAAAACAGGCATAAAAGCATATCTATTTCAGCAATGAAGCTGTCTTGAAGGTATTTATTCGTTCCAAGTTAAGGCCATCAGCAGGGGTCGTTTTCGAAAACTTATCGACGACTGATTGGGCGAGAATTAAACAATTTTCCTCACCTCCATTCACCCAAACCCCATGGCCTCACCTTTTATTCGTCGATATCTTATTTTTCTCCACCGGATCCACCTCGCACCGGGTTTTGCCAAGCATTGCCACCAGTAACGTGTCCGCATATGGGGATGTCTCCAGAGGACTGATAAAGAAGGAAGGCAGGAGTAGCACCTTCCTGCAAAGCCGCCTCTTCGAACCATCAATATCTCCCTATCAGTAGCCGCTATCTCGCCTGCCAAATTTATACCGCCGGGCGAAAGAAAAGCCCTTTTCCTAATGGCGGATCATTACCTACCTCTTTCCAAACCCGGATCTCCCTCGCCAACCGGTCTCCATCTCATACTACGCGCCCTAATCTGCTTTTTCCCATGACAGATAAAAATATCTAATAAATCATTGATAGGCGGGAGGAACCCTATTAGACTGAGCGCCATATTTCAGCGTCTCCTGAATTCTGGTACAATGGTCGTATGAGGTGGGTGAACGGTAAACTTTCTCTCCCATTCACTTTTTTCTCTCGCCCTCTCTAATGCTCCTGCTTTGCCTGTCCTCGTCTCGTTCGTACATCACTTACGTGCACTTTTCGAATCCAGGTCATCCCAGCGTGGTCCCATTCATTGTGGCGGGTGAAAAGTGAAGTATATTTCATGCGAGTGAATACCAACCTTGAATGTGAAAAGTTGCAGGATATTAGGGGAAGTTTCCCCTGTGAACCTTGCGCCTCGTTCTGTCAATCTGATCTTGCACGACGTCACCGATGACAATGGCCCGTCACCCTCAAGCGGCGTAATTTTAACCTTCTTATCGTCCGTTAATAGATGCCCGATGGTTGAGAAAGAAGATGGCAGATTTTTATTCTTTTTTAGAAACGACATATATTTTTCGAGTGTGAAATTTACGTTCATTTGGAGCCAGGCGTAAAGAAAAAGCTGCCACGTACACACACTGGACTTTGTGTGCTAGAAGCGAGGTTACATAGAAAAAATATATTTTTCTTCTCCAGGTGGTCGCATTACTTCTTCCTGTAGGTTGAGGGGGAGAAAAACGAGGCGACCTCTTCTCCATTTTTTATTATTCAGCCGAGTACTTTCGCCCGTTCGGGCTTCTTCAGGGCATTATAGGACCAAGGGTACCTATGGCCATAGGTCAAAATCCTTGGAAAGTGGCTATCTGGTGGGGGAGCTCCTGGACCTGCTTAAAGGGACACGCTTTCTCGCCTGAGAATACTGGGGGAATAGTACAATGGGCCTCAAGGTCTAAGTACAGGCGGTGGGACGATAAGTTCGGTCTACCATCGCCTCCTCCCCCAGGTCGCAATAAAAAAAAAAAAGAAAAAAAAAGTACAGTAACTCCAGAGTAATTCGACAGGAGAAAGAGCTCCGATATTTTTCTGTAAATTTCTTAAAAATATTCTCTCTACGATTCGACTCATACCTGGTCGCGTTTCGCCCTCGAACTTTCCAATGTGCGTTCGGCCGTTCGACGACGAAAACGCTTTTCAGGTGTTGTCTGCCAGTCAGAAAAGGTGTTATCGCGTCGTATCAACGTTTTACGGCCTCTGCCGACAGTCCCCTAGCGACAAGCCCGTATTCCTCTATCGTCCGACCGTTGTTGCCCTCATCCATCAGTCGACTCGTGTTGATAACGTAGATAACAAACTCGAACAAGACCGCGGACCTTATCGTACAGGAAATAGACCGAAATTTTATCTCAGCTCAGATAAACCGATAAGCGAGTCGGTGCATTGTAGTTTTCCCGCAGTCGGCTTCGAAGTGTTCACAGATCTACCTCTATTCGATTTTCGGATTCTGCTCCACTTTTCGCGTCCGATCCTCGCCGGGTGTTTCGAGTGCGTTTTTCGAACCGATCCCGGCCCCGAGGATGACAAAATGGTTTCAAAATGCCAGCGTCCAGGTATTTCATCCATCGAACAGATATTGCGCCGAACGTTTTTTTCGCTACATTAAAATTGGCGTTTTATTTTTATCGGAAAATTGGAGCATTATTATTATTATTATTTTTTTTTTAACAAAAACCGGCTCGCTTTCTTTTTTATTTATATTTATATCATAAATATTTAAATGGCTTCTTGTACAATGTTCAACGCGCTTTCAGACGTTTTTTTTATTTATTTTCATAGAAATAATAGTTCTCGAATTATGTGGGAAAACGTTTGGGGGAAAAACGCGATTTCGCCAAAGATTTTCAATTACTTTGCCGTTCTGGCCTAGCATTAACCTTTTGATCAAAATTTCATTTATTAGCTCTGGTCTGAAATTTAATCAGCTTTTGGATGGGCTATAAAAATTATTTTTAGCACAAGCAGTTTCCGAACAAAAATGTACGGAAAAGCGTAATTTTTCAGCTTCGTTTCCTGCGTTTTTCGTCAAGCGTGTAACTGATTTTTCGATGATTTTTCCGGTGCATTCTGAGGTAATATTCCTTAGTAAAATTGAAGTCTGAACGGCTTTCATTTCGTGGCCTTTTTGTATTGGAACGGCCGTTTTTTGAGTTGCTGTGAATTTACGTCATACTCGTCAAGAGATATATCAATTCAATATGTCACTGAATCGAAAGAGTTTTTGTCTTATTGGAGATTTTTATAATTATCGAACGGATTTAAGTACTTCATAAAAAATCGTGTAGGAGTTCGAAATAGCAACGCCTTCTATGATGACGTCATACTATTTATAGTCAAACGGCCTGTTAAACGGTTTATATCATTGACGATCAGGTGATCAGTCCGTTGCCATTCCGGTTCAATTGACCCATAAAAACTTGTATAGTCAATTTCAAGATTTTAATTGATTCTTCGGACGCAATCGGCCCGAAACTAATATTTCGCTTCGATTTCGCGATATCTTGAGACAATATTCGAATAAGGAACTGCTAGGATTGTGCAAACATTTATTTTATGACCGTGCACGATAGCGCTCGTTAACGGTGTAATTCCGCTGCAATGTCAGTGTTTTCCATCGAATGTATACTATAATTAGTTGATAGAAGGATTACGCAGTGATTTTATCGCACGATATCGCACAGCTATCAATTAGTCGTCGAATTTCTAAACGGTCGTCCTATAATTTTATCTGAATCTGACAAGAGGCGAAAGAATCTCGAATTTTTTTATTGATATATTGCGCGGTTATGCAATCGAATCGGCCGAGAGATTAGAGCAATAGAAAGTCGAGAGACTATTACACGTTATCGCCATTTCACAAGAATTATATCGTATTCGCGTGGCACTTTCGCATGTGAAACGCCTTTGGATTTTTGAAATCTCTCAACGAACCTGTGTACGCATTTTATCGCGTTTAACGACAATCGATTGTCAAAACTGTGCGAATCGTTAGCCTTGAATAAAGTGGCGTTATTTGAGTTGTTGAAAAACCTGAAATATTTTTAATATCAGAGAAATAGGCCGGAAAATCGTAGGTAGTTAGATATATGATAAAATTTGATGATGAATGACCAACGATTAAGATTGAAAAATGACGATACAGATGATGAAAATAAACGAATATTAAGATAAATGGAGATTAAAATGAGGATAAATGATCATTGAAACACGAATAAGAATATGTTTAGCTAGGTTCAATGAAGGATTTAAAGCTGATAAATAAATCCAATATAATAAATTCAGATAGGTAGGTAGATTAATAGGAAGAGATGATGTTATACAATTATGAATAATGAATGCATAAATTATTACTGATGAAGAAAAATTACGAAAATACATCATGATAAACAATACCATGTATAAAATATATTAAATATAATATAAAAGATGGCGAAACAAACGAAGAATGTAAATTATGATACACGAAAAATGAAAAATAATTTATCTAATGCAATTATGATTTGAAAAGATGACGAACGTTTTTACTATAGACAGGTATAAATCGTAGCGATATTGTTAGATTGATGGCAGCATTTTCTCTGCCGAAGGAAATATACGAGTATTAGAAAAATAATAAAATACATTTCGATACTGAATTTGTTTTTATAGACTGTTGGCAATTTTTATTTTTCCTAACTATCGCCGTATTTTGGTTTTAGGTGAGTCAGCGCAGTTTTAGCATTTTCGCTGATAAAACCAGGCGCGAGTAATGCTAAGTGTATTTTCTTATCATGATCCCAATTCAACCTATTTATTTCTTTTTTTCTTTGACAATTTTTATTTTACTTCCTTTCCTTGTCGTGCCATTTTTCGATGTGAACAATACAATAAAGGTTTTGTAATATTGAGTCATTTTTACAGCTAGTGGGCCCCACAATAAAATAAAAACAAGTATAAAATAGCGAAAAATGCTACTCGCGTGGAAGTGCAGTGTGTGACCCAGATGATTAAAATCAGGCGCCATTCACTTTCCGTAAAAAACATTTCAAGATCTTGAACGTTCGACTATATTGGTTTTTGCGGCCTGTAAAAATCATAATACTAAATATGCGCTGGTGAAATAGCGAAATAAACTCATGCCGTGAAACTACGTATTCAACGTCCTTTGCTGTGGTATTCGTGCCAGTCGGACGTTAATTGCGATTAGTTAACGTCAATTATTGAAAAAAAGAAGACAACGTTTGTGTCATCGTCGAGGGGAAAAATACGAAAATCCTTAGCCGACATTGTCATTCCGATCTTAGCCGGGCGTTCCTCGCAGATTACCCGGTTATCATTCACTCGCAGGTAAATGTTGTGTAACTCCTGTTATCAACCGTGCTTCTTCTTGCATGATAAATTTCGTCGTCGGGGACCTCTTTTTGTACGGGAAATCCACTCGATTCCCCTCTCGCTCGCGCCTACTTTATAATATAAACTGGTGTCAAACCGAGGAAGAGATAGAGAGAAGAGCGGGGGTAGTTATATTAGTTCGGTGCGGCCCGCGAGGAGTTAACAAATCAGAGGGAGTATCCCGAGCAGCAGTAGCTCCGAGCCGATGGCTATCTCTCCGCAGTCATTTAAATTCTGTCGCCGTTCTAATCTGCTTTTCTCCGGCCCTGCAAGGACGAGCTACCTAGTAATGGCAGGTGAAGAATGGAAAGGGAGGGCTCTTATCAAAGGGCCCTACTCTACTTCATCCTTGGTCTCCCGAGGGAAGGGCAGGAACGGAACATCAAAACGTGATTTGAATGTGCCAACGCCGAACAGGATACATCTCTCCCTGAAGACAATTTCGCGGCCCTTTCCCCTATATCTGTTCCTCGTTTCGACGAAAAACTAAAAATACTCGTAATTACGCGTCGAAGGTTATATAAGGGGCATTATAAATTATTTTCCAGACTATTTTTTTTTTTTTTTTAATCCAGAAAAGGAGAAAAATACTGAACATTTTGACGGGTTCGGGACGAGATGTGTGGACGAGAGCTACATGTTGAAAATAAATCATGGTCGCAGCGCTCGATGTCAAGCTCCGAGAAAGTTTAATCTGCCCATACTGATTTTGATTAACTGAAACATGACGGAACTAAAACCATATTTTTTCAGAAAATACTTAAGAGATAAAATGTGAATTTTTCTTCAAATGACGATAGTTTTCCGTAAATGGTGATAGTTGAACATAAAGTGGACCCGTTTTCACATTTCTTTAATTTTTGTCGAAGTATCACTTTTTTATGTTAAAGGGGAAATCCAAGAAGTGTTCCTTTGTGTTCTTTTCATTTGACCAAGCGCTTTCGCCTAATCAGCCTTCCTCTGTGCAAGTGCATGACCCCTTCCAGTGATCTATGGGGTTTTTTTTATTGCTACCCGTTTGATTCATTTTATCTCGGTTTACTATTCAATAATAAACCATTGTAATCGCTCATAAAAGAAGGCTGACCCCTCAAAATAAGATGTTTTACGTTTCAAGACAACAGTAATCCAAATATCCAATAAAAATTATTCTGTTCGTCCACCGTTACCACTTATTTGAGAAAACTATTTTAGATAAATTTTTAAAAATCTCACTATGACTCAATCTTGGTCTGATAACGGTTCAACTCTTTTGCCAAATCGCTACCTAATTTTTTAAGGGTATTTTTGGAGGGTTCTGAGGGGGGAATTCGTATTTTGCCATGTTTTTGAAATATATGTGTGTTAAATATCAATTTACATCGTTCAAGTATTTATACGGTATATAATCGAATGAAACCATAACGGAGTCGATAGCTTTGATAGTTTTCGCGGTATCGCAGCTATTGTGTGAAAATTTCGACTTGTTGAAAAATTTTTTGATGATAGTATAACCTGATAATTT
Source organism: Tupiocoris notatus (assembly GCA_037159825.1). Classification (NCBI taxonomy): domain Eukaryota; kingdom Metazoa; phylum Arthropoda; class Insecta; order Hemiptera; family Miridae; genus Tupiocoris; species Tupiocoris notatus. The sequence continues at coordinate 29,795 of JASJUZ010000082.1, forward strand.
AAGGAGCTAGAAAAAAAAACTCATAAAACAATCTTGAACTCTATCGTTAGGCGAATAATTCAACTTTTAATTGGACGATTAAAATAAGTAAAAAGAATTCAAATTGCGATAATTGCGAAGGAGTTTCTCTCACGTTACCAATCTGTTGGTAGGTGGAAAGTCTCACAAATGTTTACCACTACAAGTGGACAGACTTCTTAAATCACAATTGAAGCCAAGGAATAATGAACCACTGTACAATCATTCTAAGCGTTTTTAATTATTAGCTGGCAGATTCTGGGCATTGGTTCATCTCTGTACTATTTGTGCACTGCAAGTCTTTTTCGCATTTTTAGTATCCGATTTTCATACACGTTAAAATGCCCAACTAATTTTTTCTGATGAGAAAAAACGAGCTTCGTAACAATGGTTTTCGCCGTTTATCTGGATCGAGTGAAACGAATATCCCTAGTTAATAGCGAGCCGGACGAAACAACGATAAAAATGTCAATTTAAGGGAAGAAAAACTTTTCACGATAAAATGTAGCTTTTTCAGTATATTTTTCAAGTCAATCATGTGCTCCCTCTAGACCGCTTTTACAAGATACGCGAATGATATGAAAAGGAAAATTATTTGGCGGTTGAGGGGGGTGGAAAATCTCAGCAGAACGTGCAATTTCCGCAGCTCGACTGATGTTAGATTTAGACGGTGCTACGATCTGAACATAAAACAACTTATCTTGCTCAAATTGTCCCATGCCTCGTAGACTCCCTCGAGAAAGCTTCTTATCATCAACGCACCTTGGAATCTCGCTTGGCCTGGCCACTGCTGATAAAACTCGAATATATTTCCCCGTTTAATGCAGCTCCTCCACCGATACACCCCATCCGCGTCTTGCTTTTATCTCGAGAATTTCCATTTTCCCTTAGTAATCCAGAGTCGGCTCCGATGTGAAGGATATTGAGGGGGCTCAAGCGAGGTCCTTGTCCTCGAGATGAAATTTGAGTAAGGTCGATTTCGGGTGGATTTAAACAGAACGAGAAAAAAGTAGCTGAAGATTACAACCGACGTGCGTATTGTTGGTGAAAAATTGAGCGGTTAGTCTAAAATTGAGTCCATCGTGAATGTGATCTCTCTCTAGGCAACGTTATGATTGGATTGCGAAGTTCACGGACGTTCCTCTCCATTGTTGATATATTTTTTGATTTATTTTTCTATAATAAACCGTTGTAATCACTCACGAATAAATATATATCTAACCCTACAAAATTTGAAGTTTTACGTTTCATCGTGTAAAATCCGAATATCGAATTAAAAAAAAAATTTTTTCTGACAAAACTGTGAAAGCTACGTTGCCACCTTTCATACTACATTGTTGAAATTTTCAACAAAAATCAATCTTGGCCTGACAATGGCCCGATTCTTTAGCAAAATCGCTATTTCAATTTAAGGGCGTAATTTAAGGGGGAGTATAAATAAAACCGAAGTAAATACATTAGTTAGCCATTATATCTGGAACCATACCGTCGAAGTCAGTTACAGACGAATTTCGGTGTCATAATAAAACAATTTTAGTAGTGGGCACGAAATTAGGCGGGCCTCAGAAATTGCGATGTTGTCTCTCTCGTAACAACTGAGGATTGCGCTCAAGAGGAAGGGGTGGCAACAAATGGCGACGATTTGAAACCTGAACACTGCGTTAAGGCAGCATTAAAGCTCTCCCGCCTAATTTAGTGCCAGGATGGAAAATCTTAGTACCTACAGTTTTTCTTAGTATTTTTTAGCAATGGAAGAAAAGTAAATAACCGAAATTAAGTCGAGAATATTTTTAAAAAAGGATTATCGCTGTTTAAATATCGTCTGAAACGCTTAGAGCTAGAGGGCCTTTATAGATGACGTTATCTCTATGTTCTGGCTCTTAACCTGAGGAGACTACCCCTTCTCAATTTCTCCTTAGCTATTCTCCTTACGATCTAGGAGCCCCTTCCCGGGAGGATATTCAAATATTCTCGTCCGCTTCCTTCGCTGCCAGTCCGAGGCGATAAGCCAAGGGCTGCTTCGAGCCGATAAGAGCTCCGCCTCATGGGGGTAGTAGATAGCCCTATCTCAAGATGCCCACCCCTCGCGTTCACCACCAACTCCTACGACGCAACGGCCCTGGAATTAAATCAAGATCCTGCGATCAGCTGATAAGTGCCCGCCTCCGCCGTACAGCTAGAGACAGATAGGAGGAGGACACTCGAACTGAGGGGAACCTACCCCCTCCCCGTCTTAGCGGTAATTGTATACTGAACGTTAGAAGCATCACCTTAAATTAATGCCGATTTATTTACGCGGATTAGGAACGAAGGCGGGAATCTTCCCCCACTCATAGTTACGGTTATGCTCGAATTATGTTAAGATTCCGATAAAACTGCCGCGATAGAAAAAATGCGAATAAATCGTTCGGAAATTATTTTCCCTCGCTATCGCCCTCGAAACCGCCGATGATGAGCAATTATTGGATTTTTCCCGTTTTTTGGAGTTATCTGCACAACTTTCTTAACCGTTCGCTTAAACCGTTTGAACCCTACCTAATATTATGTTCTAAACACTTAGATAGCGTAAAACTGCAAAAAATTTAACGAATAATATTTTTTTTTTTCAAATAAAAAAACCGCAATTTATGTAGGTATCTAAATTATTATGCGTATTTTCTTATTTATTTATTTATTTATTTATTTTTTTTAATACAATTACTTTGTATGTGTCAAAAAATGCGAGTTTTGCAGAAGAACTGCGTGTGATAATAAAAAGCATGCTAACTTTACACCGAAAATCCTTTCAAGACCTGAAGCGCTAATCGATTTTCGATTCACCTGTTGTAGGGCATAATAGAAATAAAATGAACTTCGAATATTATATCGTGGAAGTACTTTGTTTACCAAAATAATATAGCCTTAAGGTACAGCTTAAGAGAGAGTTTTACAGGCATTCAACTAATTATAGAACGAATCTCAAACATATTTGGACATTTCAGGATTTTTCAATGAGATAGCTCCTCTTTTACTGTAGGGCAGCCCAAGTTTTTTATTATTCTAATTTTTTTTTAAATTACATTTTTCCTCTATATTGATGTTTTAGTATTTTGTATCTGAACCCCTGATGATGCCCTTGCGGACGAAAGTGTTCAATTCACAGTATTGTTGCTTCTAGTCTTTCTACCTCGAACACTCATTGATTGGATTACCAACTGTCTAATAAACTCTGAATGAAGGTCTAGCTAAAACTCAATATGGCTGCCCGTGTCACCTCATCATTTGTATGCTTCTTTTGACCACAAGGAGCGCTGCATCCACGATTAATTAACTTTGTCCCACGCCCATAGGCTTCACAAGTTGACATTATTTAAACATTAATACTGAACAGTGTTGGAAATAATTTTTTTCAAAAATGTGGAAATATACGGCCATCAAGGACTTTCCATCAGAGGCTCCACACCTGAAATGGACCGTATAAAATATCCCTATATCATTATAGAAATCTGTGGAAGGGAGATTTCAAATCACCGTACTCTTCCTTAGCTTTTAGTTGTTACTTATCATCCTAGTGAGTCCAGTTATTGAAATAGGATTCGGATTTTCATCCCATATCGGACGGTGCGTTCGAGGAGCGACGTCGAGGACTCTCTTCGCCTTTTAAGAACTCTCAACTCCTCCGGCGGCTGTTGGATCTATCTTTATCTAGATTCATTATTCACTCGGGTCGACCCGGGACAGGCACACTTCGCTTCTCCTCGACCTGGAGAGACATGCCGAAAGATTAATCCTTCAGTCGAGGTAACTGATAGTCGCCGTCTTAGGAGTTTGTCTTAGTGTCGTTGTGTTGGCAATCCTGCAAGTCCTGCCTGAAGTCTCCTATCTAGGAACTTTTTCCACACATGGGGATACGACTGAGGCGCTGCACTCGGTGACAATTATTATCCACGCGTTTCTCAACATGGAAAGATAAGACGTCTGACAGGTGCATTAATCTAAAGCGTTTAACATCTGATTCCCAGTTCGGATTGCCGGTTATTACTTCGTTTTGGAATAAGGAAAAGAGGCGGAGGAAAAAGCGCGAAGTACGGGTTCTAATGTGTTTGGAATTAATTGCGTGAAAATAATTATCAAACCGCATTAGAGCTGATATAAAGCGCTCTTGATCGAAGAGAATTGTTAATTCGCTCCGGTAATCGCTTCGTCGATGACAGATATAAATTGCATCGGTCAGAAGTATCGTTAACAATTTTATGTTCACCAAAGGCCAAAGAAAAGATAGCAATAATTTTTTAAAAGGATTTGGAACTGAAGGAGGTGGAGGAGTCAACTGGATAGAGTTGTGGTAGCAATCGTCGCATGAATTCAATCTAGGTCTGCATTCGTCGCTGAGCGGGTAAGATTGTATGATTGACATGATATCTGTTGCTGCCTTACCAAGAACAGCAGTACCGATTGTGTTTGTTGCACCTGAAAACGAATGGCATCATCTGGCATGATGTGTGCTGGGATTTGTGGATTGACAAGGCCGACTTTGTTAAACTTTCTGGCGGACGCACAGCACACTGGCTGTTCGTGTTCACTTCACATTAATGCTCCGGTTACACGGTCACCTCTTTACATGTGACCCAACTCTTGTAACGATTCAGTCAGGCTATACGCCAACTCAACTCCACCCGCCTTGACAGACATATTATTAATGTTACATCTGGCATAATTAATAATATTATCATCTGGAGGCCGTGGATACCTTGTAATGGTGCTACGAAGCCCTGATGATGCCCGAAGGGGCGAAAGTGCTTGGCAAGCTAATAAAAACAGCAGAGCAAGTCGCCATGTTTCCCTCCCCTCAATCTCAACAGCGAATATCTGGCATCATGGTTACTGCAGTTTGTACAGGACCCATAGCCTTGTCCATGATCGCAACCTAAAAGCTTTGCTTGATCCAGATGATGCAGACCCCATCAAACCAGCAGATAAATCCACCTACGCCCAAAACCAAAGGCTGCCAGAGTGAAAATAGCTCATGAGGAGCGTAACTAGTGGAAAGCGTCTGCGAATAATGGCACTCGACGAGGGAATATTGCTCACGATAGGGCGTGAACACCAATAAAATGTCATTCAAGTAGAATTTCGCTTGGGGAGTGAAAAAGAGTAATGCAAATGGCACTCGATGAACGAAAATGGCGCTTCTTAGCTTGAAAATGGCACTTTTGGATTGCTAATTACTTTCAACGCTGAAATTGCACTGAGAAGCGTCATTTCAGCAAATTATGGTCCTACAATAATGTTAGATGATGGGAACTGACAATTTGCGTTGGAATTATTTTCTAATCTGTGTCTTGCAATTTAATGCGTCCTACAGTTGCAGTCTCCTTGTTATTACAGAACAACTTATCGAACAGTTGACAGCTGTGGTAACATATTCACGCCGGCAATTAGATTTTCAACCGCTTTTTACCAATCGCCAATTAACTTTTTAACTATCAAAACGGTGAATTTTCGATCTTCCAGGAGGACGAAGTAATCCCGTTGGGTCACCTGGATGTAATCAGTAGGTACTGAGAAACTAGAGAGAGAATGATCACGTTTTGCAAGGATTGTCTCCCAGTCTAGAACTAGATTGGTCAACTCAGCATTGGTTCCTAATTAGGATCCGCTATGCAAATTAAACTAAGAACCCGTCTGGAAGGAGAGTCTCAACGTAAGATTAATCCTGCACTGTCAAAGTTTAGCGAGCCTTTTGAAATATCGCTGAGTATCTGGTGACCTACCAACTGAGCTACTTCGCCAAAGTCAACCGATGAATATTCAATGGTGCGAACGGCGAAAAGTAGCTTGGCACTGGAGAAGCTGTAATCTCAATAGGGGAAATCTCTTTTGATCTAACGAATCGGGTTTCTGCCATAGTTGAGAGTTCTTGTCACTATTAAGTACTAGTGGTCCTTAGACAGAACAGCTGATTTGCTCTTGGTGGAACAGTAGACGAGTTAATCTCCGAAAAATGAACTTCTTAGGTTTTTTCCTTTTGATGCAAACGACGGGTAAAATCACGCTATTTCCCTATTGCGCTTATAGGATTAAAATTATGCTGGCGAGGGTAAAATAATGCTTACTCAGTGCTTAGCCGCGGGATGAAAGGCTCCAGTTGAAAAGAGAAAATGACAAACTAGAAAGAAAAAAACTGCAAATTATTTTAGTGGTTTATTATTCCTTCCAATTGTGATAGGAATTATCCCGAACATTTTTTTTCGCATTTCCATCGAACAGCAAATTGGTAACAATAAGGAACTCCTTAGGAACTATCGTAATTTTATTTATATCAATTTTTCTTGATTATCTAATCGAAAGTGAAATAATTCGCGCTTAAAAGGGTTTTATGAGCATTCCATCGAGTAAAGAACAATTTTTATAAAGCTGCGATAGCTCTAGAGCCATTAAAGCTATCGACTCCGCTATCGTCATCGTCTCATGCGATTCAGCGTTCAAAAATCTGTAGAAATTGATCCCAAGTACACCTATGTCCTGAAAACCTTCGAAAATGAGCATGTTCGTCCCTTAAAGCCCCCCAAAACCACCCCTAAAATTGAGGTAGCCATTCGGCCAGAGTCCAGCCATTTTCAGGCCAAGATTGCGTTTTGTTGAAAATTTCAATTACGTAGCTTTCATAGTTTTGTCGGAAAAGTATTGTCGGCGGACTGGCGGAATTTTTTCATTCGATATTCGCATTCTACGTACCTTGAAACGTAAGACATCAAATTTTGAGTAGAGGGGGATAAATGTTTTGTAGTAACTACTGAGGTTTAATATTCAATAATAAGCCAAAAATATCTCGAGGGTCTAGACGGTTCCAAAACAGCGAAAACTGAGTTGAGAAGAGATTCTTCGGAGGCAGAGAGACAGTCTGGAAAATTTTTCAGACGATGATGCGAGTTCTGGCGCTGTAGCCTTATCAAAACGGTGACGAAGCTAGTTGAACAATTCCTGATGAGTTTTCCGATCCTAGAATATCGTTAGAGAGTCATTATATTAGCGGACACGAAATTAGGCGGCTCTGTAAAATTGCGATGTTGCCAGTTCTTGCTCCACAAATGCGGATTGCGGTTACTTGACTGGGTTACATTGCGATTACAGCTAGCAGTTCCCATCGAACTGCATCCTACCTTTAGATGCGCTCCTTCAGTTCCACGCTCATAATGAGGAGCCTGTCGTAGGCCGATCTTTGTCGACAAGATGAGCCGAGGAGTGTCTCTCTCATGACGCCAGAAGATCAGATGCTTCGTCGGCAGCGCCACTAAGCTCAAAGAGTCAAGGAACACGATCCCTGTTAACGTTGCTAATCCCGCGTGGGAGCATGACTCGGATCATTAGTCCTCGGATAGTTTCCGATAGGTTTGTGTCTCTGTATTTGCATAGACCAGAGACGGATAGCTCCTGGTCTGATGGTCTGTCGCGCCTTAGCAAGCGGTCGTCTCCTCATTTCTCTTAACTGATCCCTCCCTCTCTCTCTCTCTCACTCCCTTTTTCTCTTTCTCTCTCCTTCGGTCCGATCAGAAAAAGTGGTCCGTGTCTCAGTTCCCGCCGATGGTCGTCTTGTGCATCGACCCTGACCCTGAGGGAGGTCCGGCCGCTAATGAAGCGCTGCGACTCGGATTCTCGGGCGCCCTCCTCGTCCCTCCGTGTCCTTATCGATGCAAAACGACCTGTTGAACACGGCGGGAAGTTCTCCCTTCGAACGACACCAACGATCGTTCCTGCTTGTACTTTGTCGTGTTTTCTTGTCCCTAATCCTGCCGAGCGCACGAAGCGGCCGTCGTAAATCGTCCGCAGCACATAAAGTACTTCCGAGTTCGTCTTAAGCCTTGATTCGTTTTGAATTCGAAAATTCGCCAGTTTCGATTCTTTTGTTATTCGTTCGGGGGAAAATGGAATCGCCGCGCTCGGCAAATCGGCCGCTCTTCTTGCGTATGAAATATTACATCTTCGGGAGTGAAGTCTAAATCAAATTTCTCGAAACGGCCGTTCTTCGGGAAATTACGACAGAGGCGTTCGCCGTTGGATCCACTTCGCGATAACCTTTAGTTGAGAAAGTGCTGGAAACTTGAGAGGTCACAGAATGGTCTACTGAAGACCTCACTTCTGTTACCTCGGCTACGTGCAGCTTTAGACTCTCAAAAAACGCTTTCTGAAGAGCACCGAATCGCGAAGTCGTAAATTTTCCGTCTGTCCGCCGATTCTATGGGTTACCGATCGGCAGATAAAATCTTTAATTTCATCCCACTAGCCGTTCCCATCAGTTGAGTTGTTTAGGCCGCTCCTTCATTTTCAACAACTTCCACCTTACATGAATTCGGTCGTCGGTTCTGAACGTCATAACTGTAATTATCGTTTATAATTTTTTCTCTAAAATTTTATATTGAATATTTTTATAGATTGAATCATTTTTATGTAAAAACATTACTATATTGAATATTTTAATAGATTGAATAATTTTTCTCTAAAAAATTATATTGAATTTTTTAATAGATTGAATCATTTTTCTCTAAAATAATATATTGATTTTTTAAATAGATTAAATAATTGTTCTCTAAAATATTATTATATTGAATATTTTATTAGATTGAATCATTTTTCTCTAAAATATTACTATATTGAATATTTTAATAGATTGAATAATCTTTCGCTAAAATATTATATAGAATATTTTAATAGATTGAATAATTTTTCTCTAAAATATTATATTGGATTTTTTAATAAATTGAATAGTTTTTCTCTAAAATATTACATTGAATTTTTTAATAGATTGAATAATTTTTCTCTTAAATATTATATTGAACACGAACGAAACGCAACTGAGCAAATTTTGCTGAATCTCGTCTTGCGAGGGGTTTTGGCGACTTGAAACGCGGTTTTTTCTCAAGGAATAACACGTTTAGCTGAACGATTTACGGAATTAATTTGAAAAATAATTCTATTGGGGATATCTTGATGTTGACATTCCTTAAATAAAAATAATCAACTCTATTACCCGTGTTTAAATTTATTCATACACTCATTAATAAACGCGCTGTAAAATCTATTATTGCTCAAACTAAAAAAAAATCTATTTTCATCTCGCCTTCGGTCGAATCGAACATTGTACGTGTTTAGACGTGGAATGGTTATTCTTGTTGAAACTCAATCGTAAATGTTAATCTCGAACACGCACCTGTCCGGCAGGGCGGATCGGAAACGGACAAGATGAACGGACGGGGCATCAAACGCTTGTTGAACGGTTCACCTCGGCCTCAAGTCGTTCTTCGCGAGATAGAAATCAATTTCCAATCAAAGGCACCATAAAGAGCGATCTCGTCCGTAGGCAATCGCTTTTGAAAATCGCCATTTGTTCTGAAACCCTTACAAGACGAGATGGAACGTTATCAAAGCTGTTGAATCAATTGGCGAGAAGCTGCGGCGGAATCGACAAAGCGAATCTCGCACGAAATCCTAACGACAGAAACATCGAAGGACTGACCTGTTCTTCGATCTGAACAGATAAGTCACAGGAGACTGTGGCGGAAGTCGAGGATTTTAAGGCACGCAATAACAGAAGGCATGGAAATATTGCGACACTTGCGATATCGAATTATCCGTTTTGTCTAGCGAGAAGGAATTTCGTCTGCGGTTTTAATCGGAGAATTCCCCTTTTCAAATTTAAAGAGCTCTTAATATTCGAAATTCAACGCTCAACTACTTCGGTTGTTGGATATATTTCTCATTTGGAACGGCCTTTTTTGAGAGGACGTCGGAAGCGATTTTGCGGTTTGAGTTTAAAAAAAACCATCAACTCCAACTATCAGTCCCTCTGAAAAACGAATGAAACTCGATGAAATTTTCGGGAAATTTTCTCCCAATGAATGAGCAAAATTAGCTTTTATCGAATTTTGGATAACACTCTGCGCATTCGTAATATAAATCTCCACAGTTGTTTTTCTGTCACGATTTTTACTGGCAATAAGAGCCAATATTTTTCTACGTTTGAAGTCTTAAAATGCTCTTTATGGTCAACAGACGACGCTTGATTTTTTTGCTCATTGGGTCACACACCGTAACTCCACGCTTCGTTTCACTAGTGCATATTTTGTATTTTGACTTTTACAGGCCGGAAAACGCAATGTATTTGAACTTCAAATGTTTGGAACGGCGATTGAATGATGCCTCATTTTTATCAAGCGGGTCACATACAGTACTTCCACGTTATCCGCATATTGACAATATTTTAATTTTTACAGACCGCAAAAATGATTATATTTGAACGCTGGAGTACTTCAAATTTTTCTGTTTGGCAGCTGAATCTTGCATTATTTTTATTATAGGGGTCACACACGGTAATTCCTCGTAGAACACATTTTAAGTTATTTTATTCGAGCGCTATTGTATTTTTCGGTTGTCTTTGCTATAAATATGACCAACAGTAATTTTATAATGGTATTATAATACCATCAACAGCGATGCGTGTATGCGAAAGGATTCAGAGGAGCGGGAGTGGGGGTAGAAGAGTGGGGAGGAGATTTTAGCGTAATTCTGTTTATTTTCTTTCAATTTTTTCCGGATTTTTCTGGGTCGCATTTTGTCTATCACTCTGTCGAGATTTTCAATGCAGTTGCTAATAAATATTTTTCCGTTTATTTTTAAGAATTCGCGTTGTCTTACGGCACTTGATACAACGCGCGCATTCGACTACGTAGCAGTTTTTCGCATTTGTTGTCCTCGGTAATTTTCACTCTGCGGTTATTTGTTTTTCCTGCATTCTATTTCCTTCTGCTGAGTTGTTATTCTATTTATAGCTGCAACATTGTTAACGAGCTTCCCATGCCGTTTTTGTCGCTGTTTGTGTTCTTTATTGAAATTCTATCTCGTATAATTTCGATATCGTCTTCGTCGTTTTTCCTCGCGTAAACGCTATTGATGCGTTCACTTCAATTTTACGAAGATGGCGCGATAAACGGGAGTTAAACAAACGGAAAACGCCGGTGCGGATTCGAAATTCGCTATCGCAGATGGAATAAAAACATGGAAGTCGAAAACGCGATAAAACCGTGTCGCTACAATGTAACCGAAAATACGGCACGCCCGGAAATTCAAGCGGATAGATTCCTATTACCGTTTCGGCTGGCTCGGATCGTTTTGTATTTTCCTCATCCTCCCGGTTTCGATAATGCTCGAACGGGAGAATATTCATCAGAATCTGCGTTATCCGTTGTTTTCGCGGCGAAGCACGAGGGAAATCGGACCTCTCCGGCTTCGACATAGGGTAATTATTTTCGAAGGAGGAAAAACTTCGTTCGTCATTCGCGTTTCAAGTATCGAAGCTATCGGTCGAAGATAACGCGAAATTATGCCGTCATGAGAATCAGATTCGACAGTCGTTGGCGATAGGTGTCGTCCAGTTTCCTATTTCGCAGCTTCCTACGAATCTGATCCCATTGTCATAATTTTTTATCAGCTTCTAATTCCTGATGGCATTTCCGCATCCGATAATCCAGGAGAATGATGAGTTTAGACGATTTTCAAATAACCACGAACGCTATAGTTGAATTAACGGGTTCATTTGAACGTGTCGTCGGTCAAACGAAACAAAACCAGTTGAATGGGAAGACAATACGGCGACTTATTTATTTATTTATTGGCAATTACACGGGAAAAAATCCCAATTATATACATGCAGAAAAGATAGGCAACAGAAATTACAGCTTAGAAAAAACAAAACAAAAATGATGGAGATATTAACAAAACAATTATAATAAATTTAGCAGTCTCGATTTAAAGATGGACAAGGGCACTTCGAATACATCCAACGAGGGATCAGCCTGCAAAACCAACTTATCACATGTATTGGCCCGAAAATGCCCGAAGAGGTGAAAGTGCTTGGCGAAGTATAAGAATTACGAAGAACGAGCTCGAAAACGAACGAGAAAAATTCTCAAATTCGCGTGCGTTTTTGACATCTAAAAATCATGATGATCCCATTAATCTAAAGCGATTGAACTCCGAGTATTATTTTTTTAGTATAAAATGAACGCATAGGTTTAACCGTTTGTTAACAAAATGAAATAACGCCGTCGATCGAAAAGTCGTCAGATTGACGCATTCGTGACGGGGAAGATGGAACTGTGAGCTTAGTCCTTATTAGCTGTGGTTCGTTGGCTGCCACGAGTGGCAGAAAACGTCTTAATGAAGTCAGGCAGGCCGAGATACCCGTCATCCAGTCTCTCCCTCGCGTTTCTTCTCTCGTTCTCTTCCGTCCATGCTTCGCCAAGCCTATTCCATCGCCTACCCTTCGTTTCTCCGGACCTTGACAATGCTGATCAAGATACACCTACCGGCTAATTAACTGACGACCCTCCGCCAAACTGCTCTTAATTAATTCGCCCCTCCCACCAGTTTAGTGTGTTCCAGTCAACATCTTGGCCGCACTTGCACAGCCTCGCCCGATGCGTTAATTTCACCGCGTGTACGACTGCTTTCACTGAGCGAAAAACCGTTTGGACACGTCTCAATTCGTTCCAGTTACTAGGACACCTGCTTCCTAGGTTTTTCGGTTGCTGAAGAGTATGAATTCACGAGAGGTAATTGAAGAGAAAAAAAAATTATCCACGTTCATTAATTTATTCTAATCTATTCATTAGCATTGTTTCATTCACATTGATTTATTCGCATTCATTTACTCACAATAATTATGAACTAAAAATGACGTTTTGGTTATTCGATAATAAACCATTGTAATCGGCCAAGAGAAGCAATTTTCCCCTAAAAATTTGTTGTTGTACTTCTCAAGGCATGTAGAATCCGAATATTAATTCTGTCTGTCCGCCGTACGCCGTCAACACTTTTCTGACGAAAATATTTTTATAATAAAAGCTCAAGTGTCGTTTATTGAATCGACGGTTTCCGTCACTCAGTGTTTCTCGGAAAAGAATCGATCTTCTCCTACAACGATGAGAACTTTCTTTCTCGCAGTCTTTTTGACCTCGGACTTGCGGCCGGAGATTTTTTCCACATAAAAGAGGAAGGGAAAAAAATTTACAGCTCGTTATCTTTCGGGGTTTCAATAGCGGAGACTGCCTGTCTCGCCGAGCAATATCTTCGGCGTGCGAAGTCGGGAGAGGAGGTCCTGGCCAATCATCGCACCTTCACATCAGCGGCTTCGAAAGGCGGCGAAAAGGGGCGGAAAAATGAAAGAATCCGGCACGAGGATGGCCAGAGGTTGGCGTGTGTGGTGCGATGATGGCGCGATAGGGACCAAGTACGGACACTACGTGAAGATGTACTTTTGACGAAAAGGGGGGAAGAAAAACGCATGATAAAACGTCAGGAGTGGGAGTCGAAGGAGGCAAGGCTGCTCTCTGCACGATATTCGATCGAAAATTCGATAAAAATACCCCTCATGGCGAAGTGATGGAAGTTAGTGGTAGACATAGAAAATAATACAGAACATGGAGGGTTGTAGGAGTTGGCTTGAGGTCGGGATGAGATCCACGGAGCAGATATCGCTCACTAGTTCACACCTACTTGGAAAACAACCGCCTTGGCCCTAATTATAATCTCTATACAATAAGGTTCACTTTGTAACCGAGTTGGCTGGCACCTCCCGCAAGATACAAAAAGAGCCGACGTCGTTTGACTCGATTTTTGAAACGTTTTCTCTTCGATAATCGAACTCAGAGAGAAGTTCCACAATTTCGACCATCTGTATTTTTTTAATTCAATTTTTTATCCTTAAGCGCTAGCAATTCAATTCTATTACCGGCGTTATCAAATTGTTATTTTTCTCCTGTTTTTACCGTCTCTAGAATTACGCCGTTGCTGATACATTGTTAACTCCGACGTAGGACCCTTTTGAGCGAAAGCTAGAAATCGAATCACCCGTGGTTAGGGCTGGTTGGCGAGCGTGAGCTCCATGTTCACTCTGTCATCACAGTCGTTTCGTTCGCTTTCAATTACGAAGAAAAAATCGCCGTTGCCATGAGATCCAAACTAAAATAATCCACGTTGATTCCAGTTCCTTACATGGTTTTGCCTCCGAATCAACCCAAGCCGAGCTGTAGAGTAGTTTACATTACGGTTTACAGGACGAAAGCGGGTCGCGCATCTTGTTACGGTTGAGTTACAAAGGCACCGTAGCCAAATTGGCCTTAGTTCAACGTTGGTCCAATGAAAGGACTGCAGTTTCCGAGTTATCTCGCCGCCTTTCGAACAGTAGCTGAATTCTTGATCGGCGAAATACGTCGGGCTGTAAGATCGAGAGTACGAAGCGAGTCGATGCAGTCGCGGAGAAGGCAGTGCGAGCTCGGCTCCACATTGTCTTCCGAATCAGTTAATCCGCCTTCGAAGGAGCTTGGTAACTGATGTGGACAAGGCTCTTCAGCCTTCGGTCCTCCCTGTCCCATTGTGCCGGGCGTAATTTATTCTTCGTATCTAACCGATGTTGTCTGGCTGATAGCCGTAGCCGGGGCCGCCAATTTGCGTATGCACCGCGCAAACTTAGCTCCGGAGCGGCGGCGGGAGCAAACGAGGAGATGTAAAGTCGCCCTCCGATCACAAGCCGGATCGGAGGAGGAGCCGACCGGGTGGTGTTTGGAGCCCTTTGTTTTATATCACCATTCAGAAATAGGATAAAGGTGATCCCACAGCACACCTGAGAAACATTAGCTCTAGCCAAGGGATGAGTATCGATTTATCAGAAATATCGATGTTTTCTTTGGCGGTATATGGAAATGTTCTTGACGGTACGAATTTTCCTAATCGTTTGTTGCTGTTGGTGCTTTCATCTTGCAACAATGGTGTACCTAGTTTTGTAGGGAAAATTTCTCGCACGATTCCCCGGCCAGGATATAATGCGGGATATTCTCCCTACAACGGTTGGTACCCTCCTGTTGCCGTACCGGCATATTTACCCTACTCTCGAGGGCGAAAAATCGTTACCGAGGTATTCTTGTCTACTCTGAGGGTAAAAAATTTATTATCGTCTCCTAGATCGGTCATTTTGTTATCTCGGATTGTGAGAAATCCTCCTTATCTTCTCTGAAGGTGATCACAGTCCTCCAAAAATCTGTTATCAGTGTCTATCATCTTATTTCCACATTTATTGTCTTAAGCTTTTCGACTAGATGATCCCACAATTCGTGTCACTTTAGTGTTGAATAATATCCCAAATTATTCGTCTACTTAAAAAGGAGAATACAAAGCAACTCGCCTATATTTTGCCCAGCGCTTTCGCCCCTTCGGACATTTCCTTAAATTAATTAACCGTCGCTCGGCCGTGATTCTACAATTTCTCAAAGCTGTAGACGGACCAGCGTTCGTCGTTCTTTCCTACTCCTGCCGTCTACAAAGCTAATTATGCTAAACAAAGAGAGATAATTAAAGCGGACGGACGCGTTACTGGCGTAATCGGTCGGCCAATCTCATCGCGACATGACTGTTCCATCTGGGAGAAAAAAGCCAGAAAAATCGTTGTCTTTGCCTTCGGAAACTCCTCTTGTTCGTGAACATTTCGAAAAGCATTTTCAATTATTCTAATTCGCTCGTCGAACTTGGAAAAGAAGCAAAACTATAGGTATCAGTTGTGATATAATTAAATACAATCGATATTGCGTAGTTTCAAAGCTGTTCCTTAATTCAAAAATTGTTACGGCGAAATGGGTGATTTTTTTTAATTTGGCTGATTCTTGGAATTTATTTGTTGCAGGTGAGTGAGCGAAGGCGTTGAAATCATGCATTTGGTCTGCATCTCTGAAGAAGAATTTCGTTGGGGAGAAATTTATTGCGGTAAATTCATAACATCTAAATTATCTGATATTGCTATTCTTCGCGCGATTTTCAAGCTCTTACAAGCTCTCAGATTAAATTAAAATGTTCTATCATCATCAATTTTTTCATCACTCTCATTTACTTAGTTTACTACTATTTGTTTCCCTCCAGTAAACATTTTTTATCTAAAAAATCTTCGTTTGGTTTGGAAGCAATTTATACTAAATTTTATAATAAATTTACTACCCATTTATATTAAAAATGTATTTTTTTAAATTAATGTACGTTTTTAAAATGCTTTTTACGTCAATAAAAAACTCAAATATTCGAATCTAAAGCGAATAACAGTGATTCACTTTCTAGTATACCTGCTATGGATAAAAAATTCGGGACGTCGGTTGAAAAATAACCGTCGCCTATCTTTATTACTGATAATCTCGAGATATACATAATTAAGTGGGGTCGCTATCGGAAACTAATTTCGACTGAGATAAAGGAGAACGTTAGCCCTGGCACGTAAACTCGCTCGAGTCGCATTTTTTGATAGCTACTTTCTGATAACGCGTTTCGCCGATAAGCGTCCTGATAAGGTCACTCTGCGACCGAAAAGCGTGTCGACTGAAAAAGTAAGAAAAAACCTAATTTCAAATTTCTTCTCGGGGAAACCCCCAAATATTGTTTTATATTTTAATTTTACCCTATATTTAGAGCTCTTTTGATGCAAACTACTTAATTTTTTTCCTTGCTATTCCCTTAAACCATTGTAGAACAGGTCGAAAACCGCTTTGATTTCCAAGTTCCTCCTTGCCGATGAAGGTTGACGATTTATTCAGATGTTCACAATAAGATCACTCAACCAAACCTTGGGCACAGAAAGGGTAGGCTTGTGAGCACGCTGCCGAACGAGTCGACGCTCATAAATCTACCTAATTAAGCGGTAGCCAAGCTTAATCGGCCCGTTACCTGGACCTGTTCACACTCGAGAACAGGTGGAAATTTTGCTCGCACGATGCCTCCGATAGTTCTTATTTAATGGTCGTATAGTAGAAGACGCGAAATTAGTCGTGTAGGATTTGTAAGATTGTAGTATTGCCACTACAGTCATAAATATATTAGCCAAGGTTGTTTCCAAAAACAGTTCAAAATCATTCGTTGATCAATTTGGAATTCTGCTAAAATAATATATAATGTAATTATATAATATCAATATATTGATTCTTTGTTCGAAAAAAGTTTATCAATTCTAAAAGCCTTCCTATTGAGCTGGTTTAATTAATAATAATTGTCAAAACAAATCCGGAGACGCCGATTCGCCAATAGACTTTCACCGCCAATTCTTGGACGTACGTTGCATTGTGTGGTAAAGGAGCCTATTGGTTGGTTAGTTGGGCTAGAATAGGCAACATCGCGATTAATTAATTTATTTTTTCATTTTTATTGTTATTATTTTCAATGTAAAAATTAAAAAATATATATAATCATGAAGTAATTTTATCATATAATATTTTATAATTATTAATTTTTTGTGAACTGTAGTTTTTGCTTTTAAATAATCGAAACTTTATCCACACCGCACGACCAATTAAATCATTCGCCTTCTTTTCGTCGCGCTGTCTTATCTATCGGCCATTATTTATACCCGAAGGGTCCAGTTAGTCCGGAACAAGTTTTTACTCAACTTACTTGGCCATATTTAAAAAACCGCTACGCCCATCGCTAATGCCCTGATATTGGTAGCAATTCCCACGTTAAGCTGGTTGGAAATTTCGGAACGAGACTAGTGGCATCGCCATCTACGGAGCCGAGTCAGATATTGACGTTAATAAAAGTGAAGAAATAGGGTAATGGGAGGCTGATATGTCATCTAAGAAAATATCCGACCTCATCCGACGCGGACAAGATAAGCAGCCAAGAAACAGAGGTTGGCATAGTGGCTCGACTTGGAACCGCCTTGGAGCACCCTCGGCTCCATCTGGCCTCCAGATCTAGATGTAATCGACCGCTTTACAATCCGACGGTTTATTTATGACCGAGATGGGGATTTTTGGATAAAAGCAATTACGATTTCCCCCCGTTCCCCCTCCATCACCGCCCCTCCCCTCCTTGGATTTTTCGTCCGCATTTATCTAGGCTTTTATCAGATATTCCTCCGGAGTTTTGTAAATGACGCTAAATCACCGTCGGTTTTTCGAAAGATCGAAGAGGCGGCGTTGTAACAATCCGACGCGATATCTAGATCCTTTTCTGCCGGTTTACCTTTCGAGGGCTTGAGAATTGGCGAGGAAGGAGTTTCCGTGCTTCTAAGCACCGGCCCCGGTCAAAAGCTCGCGATCTCCGTCACGACGGAAAATATATAGATTCGTCGGGGCGATATTCAAATTTCAATACCTGTGCACTGCGGTTTGGCGCGGATTCTTATGTTCCTACAACGAACCACGCTCGATTGTTTGCCGATTTCGAAACGGAATCTTCCCCGTTACTAGCGCTACGCCCTGGCAGCTTATCGAAAGGACCGACAGGTAGACCACCAATGTCGTCGAAGCATTTGTTAATTTTCCATAATCACTGTAAGAATACAGTATTGGAGTATTCGGGATTTTAGGTGACTTTCTGCTTTGAAACGGGAGCTACATTTTTTGCACAAAGCATGACTACAGATGGAGATTATCCATTTGTGATAGTAATTATGCCGAAAATTTGTGAATGTTCCCACCGAAAAACATATCGTAAATATAGGGGAAAACTCCGTACGGCAACTATTATAATTTTGATCATTTTTATTTTTCTTAATTTCCTAATTAAAATCTGAATTTTTCGACTTTCGGAATAGAGAGTGTTCAACGAGCATTCCAACGAGTATAGTACGGTTTTTATAGCTCCAAGAACTCTCGAGATATACCCTCGTGTCAAATTTCTGAAAATCTCCCAAATTCGGCACAAAAGCAGCGATAACTCGAGAACCAATAAAGCTATTGACCCCGCGATGGTCTCATTCCATTCAGCGTCCAAAAATCTATAGAAATTGATACCAAATACATTTTTTTCTGAAAAACCGTGGAAAATATTAATTTTCTCCCCCTCAAACCCCCCCCCCAAAAATACCCTTAAAATTGAGCTAGCAATGTGGTTCAAGAATTGGGCCGTCGTAGGACCGGGATTGAGTTATGGCTTGCTATACCGAAAAACGGCTTAAGTTGAACCATGCTCTAAAATGTTTATTTTATTAAAAAAAAGTACGTACATTAATAATTTACGATCCAAAAAAATCGTATTCGTCGTCTTCTTTTTCTATTAAGAAATTCAAGGTGATCCCGAGTAAGAAACGTTGGAGTAACGCAGTTTCGCTGCATCGATCAGCTATCGATGCAGGAGTCATTTAGTGGATGTTGAGTTGTTGGTACATTCGAGAAGAGTGACGGGGCAGGATGCAGGATGGGTTCACGTAAAGTTTAGAAGTGGCTGGTTCTCCTTCACTTGAAAAGCAACAGGAGAACACACAGACCGATAATGGGGGAAATAGACGACAGGCGTGTTTTATCTGACAGTTTGTATCTCCAATCATATCACATTGGAGAGGTACCCACTCCCCTCACCCCTTCAAACAACCTTCCTTTCTCGTGCTCTCGTCATACCAACGCAGGTAGCCTGCAAGTTTACTTGGCAGATCTCACAGCATTTGGGCTACTTGACCAGACGTGTCTAGCGTAGGGCGTAATCATCTTAAACACCCCTCTTTCTTTACAAAAGAGTCTCGGTTCCTTCGATATCTTACTTTTACCTGACATTTATTTTGAAAACGCACCTTCCATGGGAGCTGAGTCCGCAATCAGGCATTCACGCTCTGCGCCCACTATGTGCGTTGTTTTTTCTTCATTTTCTGTACTCTAAAAATATTGAACCTTCAAATTTGAAAAACGAAAAACAGTCGAGAATTAATTACGAGAAAAACTGATACTGCTAAGCGGATATTGTTTTTCTGTCACAAAAATTGAAGGCCGCTTTTGATTTTTGATCAAATTGGCTGGATAAGAATGAATTTGTGCTGTATATTATTTTGGTTATATCGGTATTCTGGTCGTTTCCACTGGTTGAAAGTGCTGAACGCATCACTGAACATAGCGCCTCGAGCGGTCGGCTGAGAACTACATCCTATCTGCTTTCCCAATTTACGTTCAACCTTGTTTTTTCCTAGCAATTACGTTATTTCGAATATTGCCTACCATTTTATAAAAAAATGATGATAAATAATTAAGAGCTTCATCCAAGTACCAACACTGAAGGTCTTATTCGAAGTGTGCCAGGATGGTGGAAGATGGTATGTTGACAATTCGTGAGCGGCAGTACATTTTATTATGGTTAATAAAGCTATTCTCTTTGCAGGGGTCCGTAATTCATTGCAACCTCCGAATAAAAGCACTTTTCCCATTAGATCTTGTTCTTAAGTGCCGGATAAGTGCAAGCTTTGCTCAGTGGCCCCTGAGCCGGTTCCATTAAATTCTGGACGTGAAAATTGATTCCTTCCCGATAAGCGGAGATATTGCGCCTTTTTTTCGAATTCGATTAGAAGACCTCACTCAACGAATCTCGAGGATCGGTGGAATATTTTTATTTATTTTTTTTCCAAAACACGTCACGCTCATATCGGACGTCTGATGGAAGTTGTGAAGGGAAGAAGTCACCTTTGTGGGCATGAGCGGGAAACGCATTAAAATATTACTTCGAGGGAAAGATTTTTAGAAGACTGGTGGTTGCTTTTAACAAATCTTATCTTCGAGAGCGTTGGCTGAAGGTGCCACTATATTATAACACAAATACTGACACACGATGGGTCCTCTTATCCGATCCGAGTGGAATGGAAGCTCAGGAAAAAGCCAACCTTCACAAAACGACCGGG
This sequence comes from Tupiocoris notatus, assembly GCA_037159825.1. Lineage (NCBI taxonomy): Eukaryota > Metazoa > Arthropoda > Insecta > Hemiptera > Miridae > Tupiocoris > Tupiocoris notatus. The sequence continues at coordinate 50,478 of JASJUZ010000082.1, forward strand.
TTCAAACTAGGTTTGCCTTATTTGCATACCGAGCCGCTTGCTCGAATTAGTCTGCGATTTCTCTGATTTCGGCGACCAATGTCGATTTCTCGAGCCGCAGATGTCGCCTGTCCGTACTAGACGAGCTGCCATTTCCCAGCTAATGCGTTTGACGAATTGTAAATGCGTTATCACGTCGTGTTTCCCTTAAAAATTTCCGAAAACGAAAGAACTTTCTTCGACTAATTCGAAGCATTAGTGGCGAATATAATGTTCGGAACGGGTTGGAAATCGTTTCCCTGACGGTTTTGCTCTTCAATTGGAAACGGTTTTCGAAGAGATCAACCCGAGAAGTCGAAGAAGTTGGACCAAGTATCTTGATAAGGTGAAGTGGAAACACCGTCCTCCCGACTAAATTAACATTCCCAACTGGTTAGTGCATGATTCAAATCTACACTCACGATGTCCCCACTCGGAAGGTCCGCGTCCTATCTCTTCATTTATCAGACTCCAGGCGAGAGCGAAGCGAGAGAGGAATCGGCCGAAGACAAGACGAAGATACTTGAAGCGATGCTGTGTGGAAGGATATCCCAATCCCCCCCACTCATCCCTCCGTCCCACCTGTTTATAGCCCTCATTACAATCCCTTATCTAACGCTATCTATTCCCAACTAATGAACCAATGTCTCTTCACTTGGACTCCTTCGACTGAGAGCCGATTTCGATTCCGTAAAACTTCCACTCGTGAGTTGGAAGGAGTTTTGTCGAATCGAGACGAGATCAGTAGACGGATACGCGAGCACCGGGAGCTGCGGATCGTGAGGGACGCCGGTTCCCAACTTCGCCGAGACGTGAGGATCCGATGCGGAGTATGTAGAATCTTCGAGGGCATGTGACGAGTAAAGTACTTTTCGAGGGAGAATAAACCCTTGGAAGAGAATTTTCCACCTCCCTGTTAAGAGAGTTCCCTCTGGAAAAACGGTTAATTTTGCTTCTATAGTTTGGGAGCCGAAATTAGGCGGCTCTGAGAAATAGCGATTTGACCACCGTAACAGTGAGCCAACGTTGCCACCAATAGGTAATTTGAGGGCTTCATTACTCTGGCGCAGCTAAGACAACGGAAAAAGGAGTCCAGCCTCATGATTTGGAGCCAACTGTACTGTTGATGCTATCATGCTCCAAAGCACCATACGACGTTTACCACCATACGAGGTTATTAACGTTTACTAAACGAAACGAGTATAACATAAGTAATACCAAAAAAACTCCGAGGTAAAAACGAATCGCGATCAACAAACGTAAAACTAGCAACACGTAGCACGAACTGACTAACTGAGATCAACTGACTCTGGAAGGTTCTTATTTCACTCTCTAACCACTTTTGCTTGTCCTCCCCTTCTACCTCTTGGTGGACATACACATTCCCACAAACCGTTCTGAGCATCTCAATTGTTTCCGCGGTTTTCTCGCCCAGCCGAAAACCAAATAGTAGCGCTTTATTCCCAGGGTCACCTATGACACGTTTTCGCCAAAATGGAAAACGGTTTTGCAACAATTCTGCTTCCCTTTCAATTCGTCCAGGATATCTTCAGTGGCTGGTATAGTGCTATGTTAGCTTGTAGACCAGAAGTAAAATTGAAATACCTACAGAAAAGAAAACGTTTCCTTTTAAAAAGAGAATTTAAAAATTCCAGTTGTTAAATAAAAATCCTCAAGAAATTTATTGCCCCTCCACTTTTTCGAAAAAAAAAATGTTCCAATATCTAGGGGAATGGCAACACTGGGAGACACCTTTCAACATCACACCTCCAGACGTACCTTCCCCCACTCCTCCTTTTAACCATAGCCCTATTCATGTTGCTTTTGGGTCCCCCTCGTAATTCTGGCCGGATGTCAACTAAATTTATATCGCTTGAATTTTTCAACCTTTCAACAAGAGTAGGCACAGCCGAACTTTGATTAGGCTTAATGAAAGAAAATAAGCCTTTTAATGGAAAGGAATGTTTGAACTTCGAGATACGATCGGTCGACTGCCAATACGGCCAAAATAATGGGCGAAAGAGTTCTATTGTGAGCATAATGAGAGGTCAACAGTTCGAAAGTTGGCTGCGTCCTGAGGGCGTCGGTGCGATTTTCCACTCGGGGGATGAAAGCGACGAGGGCTTCGCGGAAAATCTGCTCCTATCGCTGTTTGTCCATGTACTTCATAATTCGAGACGGTTTTCCGATGCTCCGCACCACACGGACACGTACGACGCACACATTCGCCTCTGATCTTTCGTCATCGCCCGGCTCAATTGGATTATATCACAAATTTACAATCAAATCAACTTCCACCCCGTGTCTTCCGCAATTCCCGATCAACATCTCACCCTTCCAACAGCTCGCGGCGTCATCTATATTCAATTATCTAATAATACCACCCTCGTCGGCCGAGGACCTCGTTATAAAAGTATTCAATCACGCGAGGATTAATGGGAGGCGAGTTTTTCCTCTGCGCAGTATTTCATGTACAGCCGCGGGCGCGACAAATCTGACAAGAGTCGACGGAGTGACAAGATGTCCAATTCGATGCGAATTAACGTTGGCCGTAATTGATAAACGTTTTGTTTCGGGCGAGGAGATTTTATTTTTGGTGAACGGGAGGGAAAAGGGGTTTTAGCGAATTTTCGCAGAAAATTATGCTTTTCGGCTTGTTCGGGAAAACTCGACTATCGAATTTCGACCCGAGACCACGAAAAACGCTGCAAATTATTGTACAGCGGTTTTTTATTCCATCGCTTCAATAATGATTTAAGACGACTATCCATTCGTGATAGTAATTATTCCGGACATTTATGGACGTTCCCGCAAAAAAAAAAAAAAAAAAAAAAAAAACAGAAATTCTCCTTAGCAACTATTGTAATTTTAATCGTTTTTATTTTTTCTTAATTTCCAAATTGAAGAATTGAGCCGTTTTAAGGCCCAGATTGATTTTTGGTAATAATTTCAAGCATTTAGCTACCTATTGTATTTTCGTCAGAAAAGTGTTGGCGACAGATTTTTTTTTTATTGGATATTCGGATTCAACGTGCCTTGAAATAATTTCATTATTTGCATTTTTAAGGTGACAACAAAACCGCTTCAAAAGTCTTTATACGTATTCATGAACGAATCATGTCTCCGATTTTCCTCCGTTCTTCGTCTCGTGAATCGACGAAGAAATTTCGTATGAATACAAAATCGACTTGCATATGTATGATTAGCGTGCTAAGGTTTTTTTTCGAAACCGACCGACACACTAAGTGGTATTTTTTTGAAAATGCCAATAACTTCAAGTATTCTGAGGTTTGCATATTCATTTTACGTTGGAATAAATTCAGTTCCACGTAGAGCGTGGCATTGATTGAAAATGATTAGCAGCACGACTTACCGTTCGGTTTGAACCGAAGTAGGTTATGTCATATTTGCGAGCGTTTCTCGGCCACAACCATCTGTCAGTTGAATGAATTTTCTTTCACTATCTATCTAGTTATTTGTTCATTTTACTTATAATACCATTTAATATTTACTAGGCAATTAATTCTTTCATTATTTGCATCCTTAATACTTCAAAACTTTCAACTTCGATACGACAACTTCAACTAAATCAATTCTCTACCACTTCAATACTCTACTAATTAAATGCTTCACTTCTTCAATACTTCGCTACATATTTCAATCTTTTTACTATTTCTACACTCTGCTACTTCAATTCTCTACTATAACAATATCGTACCACTTCAATGCTCTACGATTTCAACACTTCAATACTTCACTACTTAAACACTTCAATACTTTACTACTTCAAGACCGTACTACTTCAATAATGCACTTCTTTAATACTTTACTAGTTCACTACTTCAATACTTTACTACCATCATACATTACCTTAACTAATACTTTACTACTTCTTCTTCTAGTACTTCAATAGTTTATCAATACTTGACGACTTTGATACTAAACTACTTCAATACTTTGTAACTTGATTTCCATAGGAAAACTTCCATTTCTATGAGAAACTGCCGTCTGCGAAATGTTCAAGGCGAAAGGTCGAAATAGGCGCGATTTCAAGAGCTTTATGATTAATACTCTACTTCGAAGGTGATTCCGTCCGTTTCTCGCCGACGAAAAAGGCGAAACGTAATGCGATCTAGCAGTTCAACCTAGAACGGGAGATGGCCTGTTCGATTGGGGCTGATATTAATTGTTATTGCCGCGAGAAAGGAAACAGAGTAGGGGAGCTTGCCTCTTGAGTTATTGAGTACGAGATCACGTCAACAGGTCCTCGCATCTACCAACGTATTCAACATGGATAGCGTCCATAGAGCACGAGTCCTTGATGATCTACCTCTGAACTCCGCGGGGCTTCGATAGACTCCGTAATCAGATACCTGGCTGCATTTCCCGGGTCGAAAGGCGAAACGCGGGCTTCAGACGGCCGCCAGTTTTTAATTCCACGGCAAAGTGTAATGCATCAACGCCTAACAACGTAACTCGATGAAATTGGGGTCAATTGAGGTTTTTGTACCGACGAGCCTCAATCCGAGCTAATTAACTTCGCTCGTCCGCCGCAAAATGCAAAATTCCGCCGGTTTCCAAGCCCTCGTCCGTATTATTTATAAGTACGCCGAATTATCGTTTTGCTAATCAGCCGTCGACAAAAGCAACTTTTCATGTCATTTCGGAGCCGTTCGTTCGACGGGTTCGATGAACTGGTCGAGAATCGCTTAATTGCGAACGATTTCGAATTGATTGTAGTTATTGCGTTTTTTTTATTCGTAAAGTACTGATGTCCAGCGCGATGAATAAAAACGACAAAAATACCGAAAGATAGATTGAAGAAACATTGTTTTTAAAAAAATTATTTTAAACAATGTACTTAATTTTTATAAAACAGTTTTTTTATATTATTATTATTATTTTTTTTTTAATTATTACTGCGCAAGTTGTACAATATATATTGGGTAAATATTGCCCGAGAGCTGGCGTACATTTTCGAATCGATCCCTCAACCGGGATCATATTCAAACGAATCGACGGCCCATCGTTGCCACATCGGAATGACTCAGTCCGAGACTCGTCCTTTTACGTCTATCGATCAGATAACCCGTCGAAGCCTGTATAGATACAGATAGACGGCAGATAACTCGGGGCGGAGTAATGAACTTTTTTCTCCTCGATCCGACCGTTCCCGTCGAAACTGGGAGATGTTCCAGGTACGATAACGGAAGGATTGGAACTGCGAGGCCGTCGAGAGGGCAGACAGTTCACAGATGAGCCGATAAAAGCGCCTGATCCGTCCTGCAGATAAACTCCGATCGCCGTGCAAGATAACTCCCTCCCCGTACACCCCGACCTCTGTTTCCAATTCCTATTTTTATCTGAGCCTTTTATCTCGCCAGTTCCACTCGCCCCTTCGCTTCCCCTCCGATCTGCTGAATCGTAGCGACCTATCTTATCTTCATCCCTTTGTATATTCCCCCCCTTCGTTGTCAGCCTTATCTTTTCGTCCCGCTGCTTCGTTCTCGCTCACTTCTTCACCCTCTTATCTCTCGGAGCGGTAGAGAAGGAAATATTTTAAGAGCGCCTATATTCCCGAAACTATATTTGCATACGTCATTTTTACATCCTCATACAACGTGAGATTAATGAAAGCCGTCGTAATCTGATTTTTCGACATCTTCAATAATTCTTCGTTTGTGAACGATTAACGAAAATATAGAAACGGATGATAATATAACTAAACCCACAGCAAGAATGGTTTTTCAAGACCGACCGGTTTTGTAAGACGATTGTTTTGATCGTTTTTATGAAACTGTTCTTTAAACTGGTTTTAAAAGAAAGGTTTTGAACCTTTCATATTACTGTTTTACGGATAAACAAAACTGTTTTCAAAGTACTTAGTGTGAAACTTTTTTTTTTAATCAATTTTTATAAAACCAAAAAAAGAAACTTGTTTCTGAACTAATTTTTTTAAACGAGTTTCTTTTTTTTACATCCCCAGTTTTACAAAACAGTTCTTCAAACTAGTTTAATGAAACGGGGTTTTGATGAACCGTTCATAAACCGATATAACGGATTAACAAACCGTTCATAAACTTTTTTAGAAAAAACATTTTTTTTAAACCGTTTTTAGACAACAGTTATTAAAGCAATTTTCGTACGACCATTTTTGGGAAAAGTATTCAACAACCGTTTTTTACACCAGTATTATTAAAATGTTTATTTAAACCAGTTTCTTACCCATCTGGTATTACGAAACAGTTTTCCAACTAGTTTTATAAAACGGGGTTTTGAACCGTTCATAAGCCGGTTGACGATTCGACAAAACCGTTTATAAACTAGTTTTATAGAAAACTATTTTAGTATTTTTTATTTTATTTAAAAAATAAATAAATGTTTTTTAAAACCAGTTTTTAACGGGGTTTTCAGCAACCTAGTTTGCTTTGCCAGTTACCATTTCTATAAAAACTTTTTTGCTCATTTTTGTAAAACAGTTTGTTTTAACCTGTTTTATAATCAGTTTTTTAAAAACTAGTTTGTTGCAGCAGTTTTCGAACCAGTTTTTCACAAAAGTTTTTAAACCAGTTTCATACAAAGAAAAATTTAAACTAGTTTTATTAAATAGTTTTTAACCGGCTTCTAAGTCTAACTAGGTGTTTAAAACCGTTTTTTCAAGGTGTTACACTTGGGTTTAATTGAACGGTTCTTCATTGGTTTTTACGGTATTTACGAAGATCTGTTCAAAATTGTTCTTGTTGTTTTTAACATGTACGAACCGTTTACGTAACGGTCTTGAAAAACATGTTTAAATAAACCATTGTAATCGCCCAAGAAAAAAAAATTATTTTTGGTAATTTCATTTTATATTATTTTATTTAATTTTTTTTTAATTTTATATTTAAAGTGTTCGACGAGCATTCCAACGAGTATAGAACAATTTTTATAGCTCCAAGAACTCTCGAATTATAGCCTCTGAAAAATACTGAAATTTCTGAAAATCTCCCAAAGTCGACTCAAAAGCTGCGATAACTCGAGAACATTGGTAGCGGTTCAATTTTAGAGCCAGCCTCAATAATTATAAATGGTATTTTCCAATAGACGCCGATGTTTCCAAGGTTTCGTCACGGTTGCGACTTTGCTCTCGGATGAGGATTGTCTCTCCTGTCTCCTCAGGTTCTTTGTCGTGTCCGAACATGATCATGTTCCGATGGTGGTTGGGTACTATGCTCTATGTCCGAGAGCAATTGAGTTAGTTCCGCGCGAGTCCCCGTTCCCGCATCCCGCTGTTTTCTCTTTCGTAGTGCGTTTCCGTCAAGATGGAGAAGTATTGGATTTCTACAACAAGGTCAGACGTTTCATTTACAGTTTTTTTCATTTATTATTAAATAATAAACCATTGTAAAGCGCCCAAGAAAACAAAACGCTTGCATACAAGTCTGCAACGCATTGGGACATTTTCATGTCTTTCTCCCCCTCCTTCTTTCCCTTCCAACTTCCTTTTAGCCTTCTTTTCTTCCTCTCGTGAATTCCCATTAATTCTTTCAATGTAGAGAAAACAAAATTAAACTGTTTTTTCTTATTTTTTATTTTCATTATGTACGGCTACAACTCTTAGGTAATTAGTAATCACACTATCTTACTACGATTGAATAGAGTGTTATTAGAGGCGTTGGAAGGTTTATTGTTATGAAAAACAGTTACAGCGGAATTTACCAATGTCCTTGTAAACCCCCCGTTTTTAAACGCGATCCGATCGGTCAATTGTCACTTGGTTGTGTTGCCCGTTTCACTTCGTTCCGCGTTCCGCCACTTCCTTCCGCCAATTCCGCGTTTCGCCCCGGCGTGTCCAGCTCTTCAACCTCCGTTTCGTTGAGGGGCGGGAGCGAGAGGGGGATGCAGTGAAGGCCTTGCCAAGAAGTCGCGAAACGGCGTTGCATATGCAGGGAGAAGGGGGCATGATGGATTGCGATAGGGCGACGACGACGGCCAAGGCATCCAGGGTGGGTTTCCATGCGGACCGGGCGGAACGCGTTGTCCGCATATCTCGATTTTTATGCAAATCTGCCGACCTCGTACATCTATACCCTCCGCCACCGAGTGCGGAACCACCCTCCGCCGTTCCGCGTATCAACGGCCACCGCAAGAACGATATTTGCATTCGATAGGGCTGTTGCCAGCTCCCGACGGGTAACGAATGTTCGTGCGGCTGAAGCTCCACAGCCGCAACAAATCCACAGCCGAACATGTAGCGATACGGTCTATCTGTAGGTTTTTGTCGCTTTTAATATTCCCCTCTATTGATCCTTCCGCGTTTCCGCCTCTATATCATCGGCCTAGATGAAATAGAGTTCGTCGGATTGCGGCTCGCGGCGGAACGGTTAACTGTCTCAAGGGCAATTTGCTTTAAACCGTTCCAGCATTTTCGAACTAGGAGACGTTCTTTGATAAAATACACTATTATGTAAGTTCGACACTATCGAACGAGTCTCTAATAAGGAAATCCGAGGAGAAAATAAAAATTGAGCTATAGGTTGTTCCAGGAACAAATAAAAGATTTGTGAGCTCGATATTGGCCCTTCGCACTATGAATAGTTTAAAATGTTTTTAATCTGCAATATTGACTGAAATCTGGCTAGCCAATTAATATTAGAAATATTAATATTATTTTTATCACATATAGGGAAAACGGTGCGTATTTTTTTACGTGTGCAATTCCCTTGTATTATAAACTTCCCTGTTTAGGATTTTACTCCTCTAAATTCTTGTAAAAGGCTGCGTGACGAAATATTTAAAAGTAACGTGAGAGATTGGCAATTTTCTAACGATTTTTGGCGGATAATTTTTCGCCGCTATTTCCCCCATTTAATACGTAGAAAAGCAGAAAATAATGTGCCTTATTCGTGACAAATATAGATCTCCAAAGGGAAAACGATACTGGTGGAATATTAGAGCGCCCAGTTTGATTAGCGAGGGCCGAATATCGTGACCCGGAATCGTTCGTATCTCTACTATCGGTCTTCACTATCGTTGATATCTATACACAATACCTTACAATTTACCTCTGTTCCGATGATAAACATCTAATGCATATATAGACCCTTCGGAATTACGGCCTGTAATTTTCCCAGGGAAAATCAATATACCGCTGTTCGAGCGAAGGAAATAGTATCGTAATTGTCAGATTTTCCACATCTTTTCAACTCTTTTCAAAATGCGTACAAGTCCGCAAATCAAGACATTTTTATGTGCCCCCCCCCTGTGGAAATTGTCTGGTAGCGAGCCGAACGACGATATACCGCTCAAGTGAAAAGAAAGATAAAATAATTATGTTAGTTGTAAAATAAAAGAATAGCTAATATTTGTATTTATTTTGCAATGTACGATTTTGTGAAACCTTAACTCTGTTCGATAGTTGTTTGTGGTTAATTCAAGATTTTCGAACGAGCGGTGAACGATTTTTGTGGCGTGGAAAATGAGGAAGTTACTTTTCCTTATCAGAAATTTTTTCTTACACTTTTGGCTTATTATTCAATAATAAACCCTTGTAATTACCCAAGAAATTTTTTTTCTAATCCCCTAAAAATTTGCACGTTTCAAGGCTTGTAAAATCCGAATATCCAGTAAAAATAATACTGTCCGTCCGCCGTACGCAGTTAACCCTTTTCTGACGAAACTATAAGAGCTTCAACCTAAAATCAATCTTGGCCTGGCAACGGCTCAATTCTTTGACCAAATCGCTACCTCAAATTTAAGTGTATTTTTGAGGGGGGAGAAAATTGTATTTTCCAAAGATTTTCAGACAAAGATTTATTTATTATCAATTTCTATAGATTTTCGGACGCGACCATTGCGAGGTCTACAGCTTTCGAATTATACCAGCATTCGTGTAAAATTTCGTGTATTTTCAGATATTTGGCATGAAGGTCTAACTCGACAATGTGTGGAACTATAAAAATCTTTCTATGCTCGTTGGAATGGTTGTTAAACACTCTTCAGAGGTACCGATGTCCGAATAATTTAACCATCAATTTGAAAATTAAATTAAGAAAAATAAAAATTATTTTTATTGTCATAGCTGCCAGTGTTTTTTTTTTTTTTCAAATTTACCATTAGTGTTTTACTGTTATCTAGCTACGCTGTCTGTATGTATAATTTCTCATCTAGCTTATCGTTATCTTAGTCTTAATCGAGCTAGGTATATAATTTGATTTTAACTCATACGACGTAACAAATCCGTTGTCTGCTCTGAGTTGACTCGCCTTGCACTTTCCAAAAACGGACCGTTCTTTTATAATCGCCCTTGAGCTCGAGGGTATTTTACCATTGTCTACCTGCGAAATAAGAAAATGCAACTGCGCTCGAGCGATTGCATCTGCGCACTTCGTTCCGCTCCATTCCGTCTCAATCCGAGAAAATAAAAGACCCGGAGTCGGACACTTTCCGTTTCGTGGTGGTAGGTTTGATCCGGTGCAATTACGTGTAACTCATCGTTATCTCAGGCGCAGACCCTAAACGTGGGAGGGGGGTACATAAAAACCCTTACGTAATCTCGCTTCCATTTCGAGCGTAGAAGAGGGGAATGTGCTTTTAGCGTCCTCTCACGCTCCTTCGGGTTATACGGGCCCGAGCCTCGGCTGTTATATCGTTTATCTTATCTTCCCCGACATTACCGAGTTCTTATCAGTTCCATATCGGACGCCCTATCTTGAGCAAAGGCTTTCGGCAAATCAGATTTCCACACCAGCCTTCTTCCATACACGGACGCGTAAAAGCTGGAGCGTATTCTCCGTCTAAAACGGGCGACTTTGAAATACACTGGAAACTGTCGTTACTCAAGTATCGCTCCAACATTTAGCTGAATGTTAGAGGAACCGTTTGAATATTAGACTAATCACAATTAGATCTAGTTTGGATCGTTAGCTGTTTCTAGCGAAAACTTGCGATAACTCGAGAACATTGGTAACGGCTCAATTTTAGAGTATTAGTACTCAATTTAGAGTATAGAGTAGTAAAGGGTATTTTCCAGGAGATTTAGGACGCCGATGTTTCCAAGGTTTCGTCACGGTTGCGACTTTGCTCTCGGATGAGGATTGTCTCTCCTGTCTCCTCAGGTTCTTTGTCTTGTCCGAACATGATCATGTTCCGATGGTGGTTGGGTACTATGCTCTATGTCCGAGAGCAATTGAGTTAGTTCCGCGCGTGTCCCCGTTCCCGCTGTTTTCTCTTTCGCAGTGCGTTTCCGTCAAGATGGAGAAGTATTGGATTTCTACAACAAGGTCAGACGTTTCATTTACAGTTTTTGTTTTGATTTATTATTAAATAATAAACCATTGTAAAGCGCCCATGAAAACAAAACGCTTGCATTCATACAAGTCTGCAACGCATTGGGACATTTTCATGTCTTTCTCCCCCTCCTTCTTTCCTTTCCAACTTCCTTTTAGCCTTCTTTTCTTCCTCTCGTGAATTCCCATTAATTCTTTCAATGTAGAGAAAACAAAATTAAACTGTTTTTTCTTATTTTTTATTTTCACTATGTACGGCTCCAACTCGTAGGTAATTAGTGATCAAACTATCTTACTATGATTGAATAGAGTTCTTACTACGATTGAATTATACGATTAGCCGTACGCGTAACGATATCATAACATTTGGTTGTTGTACAACTCTACTGCGGGAACAATGTCACGTTACGTAACATAACATAATTTTGGTTGAGTGCCATAGCAAAGACATAAAAATGTCAAAATAATAAGAACCATTTTAAACTGCTCTTAATAATTACCGTTCAAATCAATTTAAAAACCAACACAAAACCGGTCTGTAAAATCCACTTGAAACGCCTTGAAAAATGGTTTTAAATATCTAAGAAACCGGTTAAAAACTTTGATACAAAACTGGTTTGAAAAACCGTTATATAAAACTCTGTAAATGATTGTACAATGGTTTATATTCCTTCGCTTCAATACTGTGGTTTAAGAAGACTATATCCATTTTTTATAGTAATTATTCCGAACATTGTGAAGGGCCCCACCGAAAAACAGATTGGTAAATTGGGAAAACTCCGTAGCAACTAATGTAATTTTAGTCATTTTTATTTGTCTTAATTTTTCAATTAAAAGCTAAATTTTTCGCCTAACAGTATCGTTGAAGAGAGTGTTTTACGAGCATTCCAACGCGTAGAGAACTATTTTTATAGTTCCCATAACTCCCTCATACCCAATTTTTGGAAATCTCACAAATTTTACATAAAAGCTGTGATAACTCGAAAACCAATTAAGCTATCGACCTCGTGACGGTTTCATTCGATTCAGCGTCCAAAAATCTATGGAAATTGATAATAGATCTATAGAAAGAACTATAGAAATTGATAATAAATACACCTTTGTCTGAAAATCGTTGGAAAATACAAATTTTCTCCCTCTCAAAATCCCCCGAAAATACCCTTAAAATTGAGGTAGCCCTTTGGTCAAATAATTGAGCCATCGTCTGACAAATATTGAGTTTTCGGTGAAAATTCCAAGAATTTAGCTGTTATAGTTTTGTCAGAAAAGTGTTGACCTCGAACGGACGGAATATCTTTTATTGGATATTCGAATTCTACATGCCTTGAAACATCAAAATGAAAGCAAGGTAATATTAAACGACTGTACAATAATTTGCATCGTTCTTTTCTCCATAGTTATAATAACCAAACTCGTAATTTTTGCCCTCGCTAAGAATCCAAGCATTGCCGGCTATTCTCATCCTCCTCCTACTCCTCGGTGATTCCCCTCTAGGTTCTCCTCCGCTTTAGGCCTGCCGCCCGTTCCCGTAAACATCAACGCTTCAGTTCGTTGTTGACCGCGGTTCGTTCCGTTTCGGTGTCGCGACGTGTTCGTTGACGATAGTCGTAAAGTTACCTGTGGTCACGTCTGCTCAACGGAAAACGTGTCGCAGCTCAGCCTGCATGGGAATCTATGTTACACCTGGTGAGAATTAGATTAATTTGTAATTTTGAAAATTCGAATTCTTAATAGCTTATTAATCACTTAATTGCTCATTAATCACTGTTGCTTGGTTTGTATTTAGAAATCTTCCAATACCAACTGTGATTAGTTTCTAAGCCTAATTGTTTTTTCACCCATGAAAATTTGCAGTAAAATTAAATTTTCATAGGTTTCTATTTTTCCGTAGCAAAATCTCTATTTTAAGATAAGTTTAATTTAAAATCAGATCAGTCTCCTATTGATATTCACAAGATAGTGTTTTATGTGTATCCTTACGTGTATCGTTGCTTTATAAACGGAGAAAAGAGTCATTATGTGATTATTTGTTTATTATGCAATAGTAAACTATGTAGCGCCCAAAAAAAATTTCTAGCCCCTTAACATTTGATGTTTAACCCGGATATACAAAAAAATCTCTCCGTCCGCTGTACGCCTTCGACACTAAACAGTGACGAAACAATAAAAGCTAAATTCTTCAAAATTCCACCAAAAATCAATCTTGATCTCACAATGGCTCTATTCTTTAACCAAATCGCTACCTCAATTTTAAGGTTATTTTGGGGGTTTTTGTGGAGAGAAAATTCATATTCTCCAACGCTTTTCACACAAACGTATATTTGATATTGATTTCGATAAATTTTTGGACGCTGAATCGAATGAGACCATCACAGGGTCGATAGCTGTAATGGTTCTCGAAATATAGCAGCTCTCGTGTAGCATTTTTCGAGATTTGCCGAACTTTGGCATTAGGTTATAAAAGTCGAGAATTTTTGGAGCTATAAAAATTGTTCTATACTCGTTGGAATGCTCGTCAAACAATTTCTTCAGCTGTACCAGCTGTTCGTTGTACATGCATGGGTAAAAATATGAATTCTACCCCTCTCCCAACCAAATAGCAACCCTGCGAATTGAATTGGCCAGCTGTCTAAAGAATCGAGCCATCGCTGGTTAAGAATTTTAAGTGTTATTTCGTGGGATGTGCCATTTCGCTCAATTTTCTTGCATTATTCGAGAAAAAATATTAATGAATTGGTGTAATCGAAAACGAAATTAGAAAAAAATCGAGAGAAAGCTATTTGGACATTACATTTGCGCATTTTCATTCTAGGAATTCCTTGTTAAATAGCTTCGTCGCTTTTATACTCGATCTAGCACCTTTTTCCGTTGAACAATATCCTTTCGTTCCTTTACAATAGTTTGAATAACGGTAAGGGACGGCTATTGTTTCGTCAAGCGATGCACTAAGGTCAAACTAAGCTCGAAGTTCATTAGGGGAAAACCATTCAATTGTTTTTCAATTCTGAGCCACCCGGTTTTCCCGCAAAATACGTATTAAACAGGTTAAACACATTAATCACTAGGATAACTTCTATACTCGTTCTACTGAAATCATTGAATACTATTGGATTGAGTATTGCTATTTATAGTATTATTGTCACTTGATGGTAATTATTGTCTTTCTCTTGAGGAAATCGGATGTATAACCCGGTGCATATCTGCGATATTCGATTGAAACTTTAACCTTCATTGATTCTACTCGTTGCTCTAAAATACGAACCGCTTATTAAATAGCGAGGCGAACAGCGGAAGTACTGTGTGTGATCACAACAATCTGAAGGCCCTTTGCTAGGTCGCTTCAATTTTCGACAGTTTTTCATGGTTGTTGATGTTAGGAATCCCTTCGAAGCGTAAAACCTCGAAGCACTGTGTGTGATCAGCTGGATGAGTTCATGGATTTCTATTGTTTTTCGGGCTTGATGATTTTTTCGTCTTTGAGCAGAACGATCGTTATAGAACGTTGGTCTATAATATTCGGCTCGATTATCAGAGGACAGCAGGCTCTTCCAAGTGTAGAAGTTCAAACGTGAAAATGATATAAACAAAAGAGCTTCCGAAAACTGCGGTGCGCTTGTTTTTACTGTTAAGCCAAATATGGTCGTCAAATCCTTTCCCAACTGAAGCCTCCGGTTTCAATTTTCATACGAAGTTGTCGTTTTTTCGACCGCTTTCGGATAATTTCGAAACCCGGCTCGCCGCTTAATGTCAATGTATTGGCGAAGGCAGAGATTTCACCGATAGCGGTGGCATTTTATCTGCAGGAGTTCCAACTGTTCTTATTGTGACTCACCTTCGTATCAGAAAGACGACTATTATATAGAGTGGAAGTTAATGACTGGAATGGGCGCAGGTTGTGGGACTATCCGACACCTCGAGGTTCGGCGATGACCTGTCTCGAAATCGGTCACCCGACTCCTTTATCGCCTTTCGTCCATGTCCCAGCCGTCGTTATCGTGAAAAGAACGAGCTCGTTTCACGAGCCACAAAAAACCATTATCAACTCACGAAGTACCCGACGAAAGATAAACGTCCCCTTTGTTCACGGACTTCCAATGTCATCGAATGGCGTTTTGTTCGAAAGCGAAAATGTTTCAAATTGAATTTTTCCCCTTTCCAAAAAGTCGAAAAACAATCGAAATACGCGCTTGTTGAACGACCGATAAAACTATCGATAATTTCCATATCTATCGACCTGTTTTCGTTTGCGGTATTACGAGTGTTTATTTTGAACTCGGAGCTACTAATGCTCGTTTTCAGTTTTCCCTGGTAAATTGGGGTCGAAATTGGATTAGATAAAAGTATCCGTCCTAATGTCAACGGACCTTTTCAGGGCCACCAAATACCGAAATAAACTGATAGAGCTTCAAAGCGTTCAAGGAACGTTTCCTACGGCCCTTCACCCCTTCATACTATTTTCAAACAAAAGCCGTATATATATATATATATTTTTTTTTTTTTTTAAATGTAATCACAATACACCCTAAACGCGTAGTGTGGCTTTTCCAAATTCAATTCCGACATTGCGCTTCCAACAGGATTTTTTTTTTCAAAACTATCTCACCTATATAATAATACAAAAAACTTATTGTCCACCAAGTGCCATAAAAGAGCAGTTATAGTGAGTTATATAATTTTCCAAACCACCAAATCAATTACCAACAAATCCAACAGCAATCGAAATAAACCAAATTTTAAAAAAATCAGATAATTATAGATTTGAAAAATTGTTCTGTAACAAACTGTAACTCGTAATTGTTCTGTAACTGTAACAAAAGTAAAGAAAACTAACTGTATGCCTTGCTTCATTCTTCTCTATGCTCTTAAGCTGACAGCATCTCCAAGCTCCAGCATTCAGCCTAATACTCATGAAATTCGTGTGCAGAATGGCTGAAACACTGAAATATGCATCTGAATTTTGTTCAAGCGAAAATCTGGTCTGCTTTTAGCTGGGTCCATAGCAAAGTCCACATCGATTGTTTACCTGGATGTGCCAAGAGGATATCAAGTATGTCTCTTCCTCTCCATAATCCGCTGACGTCCCCCTGGAAAGCTGCTTCTATATCAGGGCTTTTTGAGGCTTCTATATATTCAAAAAATGGCCCACAACTGTGAGGGGGATCCATTTATTACTTAAGATACACAGTGCATGGTGCCAGGAATGCAGTCTTCATAATGCGCAGCTCTGGAGAGTTGCCAAATCCTTCGTTAGCCCAATTTTGACTCTGGCATATCCAAAAGTTGATATCCTACACGCAGTGAAGATGGAGAGCGTAAATTTTGAAAATCCATACTCCAGAAAGTCGATGCCGAGAGATTTTCTCTCTGAATCGGTTGTCAACCAGCCTGCGCCAGGCTAGATGCCATCATGTCACCAGCGATGCTTTGGAATTCACCCTTGAGGAGAGCTGCCTCCATCAACATCCAGGATATTTGGTGACTCGTTTTCACTTCTGACAGAGACCAATTTCAAGAAGATTGTCGTAAAGTTACCCGTGGCCGAAAGCTGATGCACAGGATGGTTGCTGTTCATATCACGATTGCACGAGAATTCAATTTTATTCCAATGTATCGTCTCTGAAACTTTCACAAAAAATTTTACCAGTTGTCGAAGCCGCCAACCTGTTCGTGCGGACATTTCCCCGGTCGTCGACCTTGAAAAATGCCATCCTCGAAGTTTTCAGGGGAAATAGTTGTCATTTCGGGGAGCGCGGCCAGGTTTGGAGGACCAAGGACTTATCTACATCTCCGCAAATCAATAGTTGAAGGGGCTGCGGGGAGTTGGCCGATAAGAGAAGCAGAACTGCGAGGTGGATGGTGCGGAGCGCTTTGCTGTACGCTGTAGCACTATAGCCTTAGGTCTGATAATAATCTCGTGCTGTTACTCCGCGCCTTATCGCTTGATACTTTGTAATTGATTTTCTAGATGTTTCAGAAATGATAAAGCCGCCGTAAGCGGGACGAGGGGTAGAGGATGCCTGATAAGCCCTCCCTCGGCTTCCTCTGCCGAGTCGGCCATTATATTCAGATCCAATTGGTCGGACGGTATCTGCACCGTGTGATCTCCAACTTCTTAATGAGTTCTAGAGAAGAGAGACCCTGAAACTTGGGCTTTCTGATAGGGCAACACTGGAGGTACGGGACGTTGTAAAATGTACTAAGCCGTTTTGATAACCGACTAATTGCACTTATAATGCCCCGAGAAAGGTTTGCGGGGAAAAACTTTCAAAAAACGTGCCATATAGCGTGGTGGAGTATTGATGGATTTCGGTGTTCGAAAGCGTTGTAAAAACTATGTCTCACTTCCCTTGAAGAACAGTGTATTTTATTTTCGCCACTGTCGACCATGTGATCCTCGTAGTTTCTCATCGGCACAAAATTTCCTCACTTTTTCCTATGTGCGACTCATTCTAGGTGTCGATTTCTGATTTTCTGCTCTCCTCTCATCCCGATCTCATTCTTTCTCCTACCGTTGTTGTCTGTCATGTTTTTATTTGATCATTTTTTACGCAATCTTCAGTCATTGGTGTATTTGTTGCAGCAGGCGAAGAAGAGGAATGGAAAGACAGCAATGGCGGCGGCAGAGGATGCGGAGGCGGCAATGAGTCCATCAAGAAGGAAGAGGACGTGAGAGACGCGGTGGCACCTACTTCGCCGGCCCCACCGCCACCGGCAGTCCTCCCTCCGCCAACTGCTGTCCCTCTCTTGAGGGTAAATCCCGCCCTCGCGACGGACCCCGCCCTCCGAGTACCCCAAGAGCCGGAACAAGCGTCGGTGAACTCAGGTGAGGTCCTAATGAATGTCTACCACGGATCTTTCATAACATAATTCTCATCAAAAGACAGGCAGATTAAAAAATATATTTCTTTGTCATAACTTTTTCCTTCGTGTCCAACATGAGGAATTAAGCTGGAAAGATTTTTTCGTAAATAAGGGCGTGATGAAATTTTATTGCAATATTAAAAACTCCGAATTTTACTCTACACAAGAACGCACTCCAGCAAAAAGTAAGCCAAGCTAACGCACACTTGCTGTGGCAAAAAAATCCTTCCTCATAAAATTTTGTTTTTCATACGTAATAGGTAAATTACAAATTTCATGTTCGTAATTACAGTAAAAATTACAATTGCAATTAAAAATCATAAATTACATATACTTGAAGCACTTATGATGAGTCGATACGATGATAAACTGCATACACGATATAACGGACGCGTTACACGATATGCAATACGATAATATCGCGCTGAAACGCGTTTCAACCGAATAGTGTTGTTCGAACGTATAATATTGTCAAGTCTTCCTCCAAATGCAAACCGGCAACGTTGGTATACTCTTTAGATGGTGAATAACGATACTCGGTCCACGTAAAATGTGAAGAGGATTAAATATAATGGTGGTGAGAGAAGGGAGAGCTTCGTAGAAGAAAAGGGAACCGGGATCAAGAAAGGATAAGAATTCACCATCTTGATAGTACGGCCAGGATGAGATGATTAATTGTCCAGATAGTACGAACGGACTGACATGCGGAATCCACACAATAATCTCGCCTGCCCATCTTTCTCCACGGACCCCTCCCCCCTCCTGTTCGTTTTATTCCCGATTCTCATCTGTTTCCAACATTCAACCCAACCTATGCCGGTTTCTTTCTATTCAAGATTTTTTCCAATGTGGAAGAGCTCGGTCATTTTTTCCTTTTCCAATTTCGTCGAGGCCATTTACAATTTATCGAAAGACAAACGAATTAGAGGGCTCTTGAGACAAGCATTTTCGCAGGCTAATCGCTGTACTGCTCCCAATACAAACTAAAATCAATAGGTTTTTTTTATTTTCAACGAATCGGTTCGTTAGGCCGAGTTTTCATCCGAAAATCGAATCCTATGCGACGATTAACATTTTTAACTCTCAATTTTTGGTATCAGCGGTTTTTCCTTTTTTCCAACGTTATAGCATGATGGATGATAATAATATGCGAGTAAAAGAGACAATAAAATAAACAAGATAAAATATTCAACCGAGTGATGGAGATCAATCATTCAAGTTGTTTTATTGGCTATTACCAAATCATTCAGCTGCTAGTACGCAAAAAATGAAAAATAAAAATAAATAAAATATAGGGATTTACAACACTGAAATAATTTTAAAATAACTGAATACCTGTTAGCAGGTTTATCAAAATTATTTTAAAAATGTTGGAATTCCCGCTCAAAAATTATGAACCAATATTATTGTATTTTCAAACAACCTCGAAGTTCTGAATATCGATATTTACTATCGTTGAATTCAATTTTAGGCGTATTTGTCGCCGTTGTGGCATAATAGAAAAATATAGAAATAGAAAATAGCACTTGTGATAATCTTTGCGTCCTAAAAAAACCAACATTTAACCCGCTTGAGCGATTGGTTTATTCTATTCACCAAGATCGAATTTCCTACATAACTCGCTCAAGACAAAAAGCGCCTTCGAACAGAGCAAGAACAAAGTCGAGCCGACTTGCTAGATTCCATCATAAAATATGTCCTCCAGAATGATTGAGTTTCTCGTCTTTTTTCCCCTGTTACAATGGATGTTTCAAAACGATAAGTTCCTCCGCTGCCGAAGAAAGCAATCGAATCGTCGAATCTGATCTGAGAACAATGGCCGAGTATCGGCGAGAAAAAACGAGAAAGGTGATCAGTCACGATCGATCGAATTTATTTGATAATGAGGCTCCAACTGTTAATAACCCGACGATCCGTGTTCATGGAATAATACCTCGAGCGAGAATACGTTTTATCAATTTTCCTGACTGGAAGTTCGCCAAGACCTGAGCGGAATTGATAAATAAAAAATTGAGTCGAAATTTGAGAAAACTCTTAACTGCTTTTAATTTTCTGTGTGTATTGAACGATTTTCAAGGCTTTATAGAGCTATTATTATGTCGTATTTAAAGAAATTGGGGGAAAAAAATCAGAAAATATGCAATAACTCGTGAATCGATAGTGCTATCAACTTCGTTGTGGTCTCATTAGATTCAGCGTTCAAAAATCTATAGAAATCTATACCAAACATCACAATAAAAATTATATAGAAAATGTGAGTCCTCCTGTTTAAAACATCCTCCCCCTCCCCCGGTTAAATAGCGGTAGCTGTTTGACCAAAGAATTCAGCCCTCGTCATATCAAGAATGTTTTTCAGAACAAATTCCATTCTAGTTTCTATTGTTTTATGAAAAATAGTTCTTCATTTTAATTGATAATACTCTGATGTAGTATAGGTAACCGAAAAAATTATAAACATTTTCAGCTCAAGAGGAAGATGAGGATGCGGAGGGTTGGAAGGAGAGTGTTAAGGATGAAGAAGCTGGAACGGATAGTGGCAGCTTGAAGAGGCGGTCAGCGGACCCTCCTACGCCACCTCCGCCGACACCGCCACCGCGCCACCGACAGGATCTGCCCTCGACGACGCCCACCGTTAAGGAAGACCTTTCTTCCCCACCTCCACTTGTCACTGCTGGTATGTATCCTTCGATTCAAATGCACAATCCAAGAAACTGTGACTTCCGGGGGGTGTTAGGGGGAGAAAAACCAGGCGACTCATTCTCCGATTCTTCATTAATTTGCTGGCCGATCGCTGTAGCCAGTTCAGGCATCTTAAGGGTGAGCCATAGGGTCCCACGTCGCCCTGAAGATGTCCGAACGGGCGAAAGTGCTCGGCCAGCAAGTAAAGAATCGGAGAATGAGTCGCCTGGTGTTTCTCCCCCTAACACCCCGGAAGTCACAGTTTCTTGGATTGTGCGAAGGGATTCAGCTGAACGCTTTGGTGGACAAGAAACAGAATCACTTAGCGCTTGCTTCTGGGTGCTCCATGTCCAAACTGTTATCATAGTCGCTGAGATCCTTCATACTTGCAGACTTTCGAAAAATAGAATTAACGGAGCAATATGAATTCCATGAAGATCAGACAAATGGGATACTCTCGGTCAAGCTATTACTGTTGATCAGTGAACTCTGTTGATGAACGACATTTTCCGTCTTCAGATTGCCGCGACTATTGTATTGACTGCTAACTTTAGCATTGAAAAGATAAAGCACGAAGGTGAACTTTATTGGTCCACTCGTGTCTTCGAATCTGCGCGGTAGTCCAATCGTTCTCTATTGATGAGAGGAACGCTATCGCTCGGTTTCAATAACAAGCCCGGCGTTCCTTATTGCCGTCAGATGCCGGTAATGGCCGATGTAAGAAGCGATTTTCCGCGAATGTGTAATGAGCTGATCTTTACGACAGTTGATAAGACAGATTTTCAACGGTTGATAACCACCGCGATTGGAGATAGCGTGGCGAGGCGACGTTCAAAACAGGTTACCTAACATTGGAATGGAAATAGGAGTTTTTCTCAGTGTAAAATTTTCCGCCAAGATTGCAATTATTTTACTGTGTAATTCGCTAGTTTCGAGTTATTCATTATCTGAAAAATTATTCATTCACAACCATCGTGATCTTAAATAAAAGGGGTTGATAATTGTGGTTTTATAAGCTGTGATGACATAAGCAATACAGCAAAAGTTAGGTCTTTATGTTATAAATCGTGTTATAGACGACATTAGAGGTGGGCGTTTTGGGTGACGATTGTTTTTCTGCTATCCGTTGACAAAAAAATCCATGTTATTAGTCAGCACTTCGCAGTTGTACAGTCCTTGTATCACAACATTTATAATGGCGATACGACCTTGTATAAATCGCCAAAGTAACCACAGTGGTCTCAGGTGGCTCCTCCTGCTACTTATCTTAACTTTCAGTCTTTTATAATCTCGATTTTTCATGTAACCCAGCATATATATAACCATGAATTTCCCATTTCAAAAAAAAAAGCGTTTACTTAACAAATTACCATCGTATTTATACGTTCGTCGTTATCATTTTTGAACCTTCATCTCGTATCGACGTAATATTCACCTACACGAGGACTAGAGATGATGTAAATTTAAAGCTGAGACTGGCGACGAAAGAAAAACGAACACGTTAGAAAACCCCAGTCGCCGTCGTCTCGGCTTATCTCGAACGTCTCGTCCAAAGTTAGCCACTAAATCACGCTATCGGTTTTAAAAGTTAAAACGAAGATCTGGACTAAGTGATATTTTATGGGACGACAACGGTTTTGTACTTTTCTCCGCCGGATTACCGGCGACGCCGGTTTTGAAAACACGAGATGCCCTATCTGTTTGATACCGATCGTCGGTTATGCTTCACTTCCCGCTCACAGAAATAGAAGCGAATAGGAGCGAAACAAATGTGACTATAGAAGAGTAAAACGTGTCTGATAAAATCGCGCGTCAAATATTGTTCGTTATTAGAACGCAAAGGTTCAATTATTATTATGACATTATATCCGTTGAAACTCGGCTCCCTCTGTAAGCTATGCAAGTAGACAAGCATGGAAGAATCATCATCATCAGAGTTTCTTCCTCTCACTAGCGTTTCCTATCATAAATATTTTGAACTAATATGAGTAGTTCCGTCACAGTCCGCTAGACGCCCCTGTCGCACATCGCTATTTTTCCAGCTCGGCTCACTGCTGTCTGATACAATGCTCAACAAGTTTATACAGTTTTCAAAAGCTTTCTCAATAAAACCTGTTCACTACGGAATCGAACAGTGCGAGGCTCTTGTCTCACAAGAGCAGCAAAAAAGTTCTTTCTTCAAAAAGTAAACTGAAATGTACTAATGAATGACAACGCTACACAATTTCCGCTGGCAGGATGGTTTGAATGCGGAATTCGCCCAGGGAAACGCTATGAAAATTTTAAAAATCAGTAAGCTCCACAACATATATTATGTACACAACAAACGGAATTCAGAACACGGATAACAGAAACGAGGAAATGTGGTATAGAAAATATCGCTGCTGCTAAGCATGGGAAATCACTAGCGCTATATCGGCTAACGGTTAAACTTCAGACGTTTCTTAGAGAAGCCCTACCGTTGAATGATAACGCATCGCCACGATGAAGTGGACCTTCCTGTTCACATATTCCATGATACTAGACAGAATAAATGGCGTGGGTGTTTCCCAAACAAGAGCACAAAATTGGGAACATAAGAAATAATTATTAATTTATCTCTATTCTGCTTACCTAAAAAAATTCAAGTCTCCCAACAGTAAAATATGAAAAAATCGTCTTTTTGCAGGACCTCCTGTCTACCTGTGCAATCCATGCGGCATTAGATTTAGCTCGTTGAGCACTCTCGAAGCCCATCAGACGTACTACTGTTCCCATAGAATGCACGCTCTTCCAAGAGGTGAGTACTTGTGCGTGTACTTTTAGAAAATAACGTTTTTGTGGATAAGCGATTGAGTAGAATTCTTCGCGTTTCCTCACTCACATAGCCTTCATCACTATAGTTTTTCCAGTTATTGGCGGCGCTGAAAGCGAAAGCGAAGATGTGAAAAGCGTAGTCGACAAAGAAGAAACCAGCGGAGGGGAGAGTAGCAGTGAACCGTCCGGCAAAGCGGTCAGAACTGGCAAACAGTACAAATGTCCACACTGTTCCTACAGCGCTGATAAAAAGGTACCCCCATGCATTGATGTTATTTATGAAACGACTCTACTATTCCTAGAGTCCCGAGAATTTCTGATTATTCAAGCAGAGATTCCTTCATTAATAGATACCCATTAAAACCTTGAGTTTTGTTAATCTGCAGGTTAGCCTGAATCGGCATATGCGTATGCACAGCGCATCGCCTGGAGCTAGCGAACGTAGTGCTTCACCTCAACCAGCCATTGACCGCTATTGCCAAAACTGCGATATTCGATTTTCATCAAGTAAAACGTTCAGGTAAATATTCAATGTTCAACCAATCGAAAGCCATTTCTTATTGATTTCAAAGGGTCTCATTTTACTTGAAGATTTTCAATGAACCTAATCCCTACCTAATTGGTATCTTCATTTCAGGGCACACAAGATGCACTATTGCAGTACTAGACATGTTGTCAAACAGCCAAAGAGTGGAAGTGTCGCAAGTCCAGAGTCGCCTGGTGAGGCGCGTCCTGCAACTCCGACCAGAGGTGGAGGAAGTCCTGTAGCAGTAGCTCCGCGGGGTGTTGCCCATCATACAGATCACCAACCAAGTCCACCTCAGCCCTATCTCGCTCTGCCGACTAACCCGATCCTGATTTTACCCTACTCGCTCATCCAAAATGCGAGTCTCTTGCCCGCTCCCATTACCGGAGGTCTGCAACATGCGCCAGACACAGCATACTTCCTTTTGCCGGATGGAACTCTTCAGCCAATGGCCACTGCTGCCATTTCCTCACCGTCACCTTCACCTACTGTTCGGCCGCCTCCGGCAGAGAAACCTCCTCGTCCTGTTGTTGCTTTTCATTCACCTCCACCTCAACAACAGCAACAGGTATCAATATGAGCGAAACTTATAAAAATCCTTTACAAAAACTTAATAAACTTGTAGCAGATGACGGAGATTGCATAATTATGTTCTAGTTTACTTAAATCACTTATATACCAGCAGTTAACAAACTAGTTATTCCCTTTTGTTGCAGCCTCTGAAACCAGTAGTTGAAAAGGCAAAAAGCAATGAGCAACCGAGTGGATCTCCTCTGGACCTCAGCTGCCGTCGAAGCGTTGAGAAGGATGTGGTGGTTGTCATGGACACCAGCGAAGACGAGAAAGAGAACCGACTCATGGTGCACAACAGCCAGCGGATGGTCTCCTCGCCAGAACATGAAGATATAATCTGTGCACCATCAATTCCGCTGATGCTGTCCACCTCTTCTACATGTTCCTCCCCGTCGCCTGCTCCTCTCTCGCCAGCTTCCTCATCATCTCAGTCAGCACCTAAACGCGGAGAACTGAAGCGCCCGCAAAGTGAACAGTCTGGCCATAGCAACAGCCCTAGTCCAAAGTCTTCCATTGTCTCACCTTCACCGCAGATGAAATCGCCAAGACGGACGCCTAACGGGATTTCGAGCAAATCCCGAGACAGGCATACGCCTGAAGGGCCATCAGCCAGTTGGACCAAAGAGAATAACAACATCAACCTGCAAAGTCTACTGCTGGCCGCCGTGTCCGCTCAAAGTCAAATGGAGCAGATGAAACCCGAACTTCAGAATCTTCCTTTTCCCCCAGAGTTTATTCCCCACCTGACAGCCATGTACAATTCCCGTTTTGCGGCATCTAAGGCCAAGAGCATGCCATTGCCTCCAGGAATGATGCCGCCAGGCACTGCTGGAGGAGGATTGCCTCCGCCTATCGCAATACCGATGGCGAGCAGATCTCCCGCCGAGTTCCTTAACCAGGCTAGTCTTCTGCTGACGTCGGAGATGGCTCTGCGTTTAGCTGCAGCCCAGTCCAGTCCTACGGCTGACCGCCCACCTCCATCGGTTCCCCCACCTCCTCCTCAAGTCCTTGTCAAACAAGGTGACTCCAAGTGCCAGGAGTGTAACATAGTCTTTTACAAACTAGAAAATTACATCGCTCATAAGAAGCATTACTGTTCTGCGCGGAAACTACCCAACGCAGTAGAATCTAGTCAAGATGAGAAGACGCCCAGCCCAATGGCGTCGTCTCCGCCGCAAACGATTTCTCCGCCTAAATCCGAGTCGACCAAGTCGAAAAGTCCGATCGGCAATCAAATTGCGTCGACGTCGAAACCTGGTGCGTTGTATCAATTTATCTGCGCTGCTTGCGGCATCAAGTTCACTTCGTACGACAACTTGACCGCCCATCAGACGTACTACTGTCCCAAGAGAAATCCTAATGAGCCAGACAAGGCAAGGCGGTGCAGCAAATGTAAAGTGAGTGCAAAGATCTCAATAAAAATAAGTAAACAAATAAAATCAATTTAGAAAAATGATAAGTAGAAGAGTTTAAAAAGAAATTTAGTAATCACATTGAGAAAGGTCAACAGTTGTTTATTTTAGATTTTCAGTATCTTTCGAATTTATTTTTAGATGGCCGTTGTTGGTGATCATCAATGCAGTGGGAGTTCCTTGGGCTGGAAATGTCCCTGCTGTCCTGTCGTCAGTCCAACAGCCAGCGCAGCTCAGAAGCACATGGACACTCATAGTGGAGTAAAGGCTTTCCTCTGCACCATCTGTCGCTACAAGGGCAACACGCTTCGCGGCATGCGCACGCACATCCGAATGCATTTTGACAAACGACCGGCTGAAATTAACGTGAGCACTCCAACCTTTAATGAGTTGCTTTCACCTTCCAGCCTCCCCTTAATTTCCTCGTAGATTAGATGATTTGCAGACTCTTTGCGACAGTAAATTAATGACCTGAAAATTATGTTGCAGGAAGAGAAATATATAACGTGTATAGTCGATGATGGTGCTAGCCTACAACATGAACCTCCTTCCCCCTCACCAACCGTTTTGGTTCTTGATGAAGAACCTGTGGTTGCTCCACCAGCTAAAAGTGCATTAGCAGTAGCGCGTTTAGCTCTTCCGAGCACCCCTGGGGCAGACAAGACTTGCAATGGAACGTCTTCCGTCAATATCAAGCAGGAATCATCTGACGAACCGAACGATACAGCAGACGTAGAGGTTCCTGTCGTCGCCGTCGAGGAAGACGAATATATCGAAGTTGAGGACGTCCCGGTTCCACCTGTCAAGGAGGAGATTGAAGAAAAGCCGAGTATCAAAGTTGAACCCGAGGACGACGTTGACGATAAGGCAACCAACAACAACAGGCAGTCGCCAGGGGTTGTCGGAGGCGTTCCAGGAACGCCTAAATATTGCGAAACTTGCGATATCTCTTTTACATATTTGTCAACTTTCATTGCACATAAGAAATTTTATTGTACAGGAGCCGTGACGGCTGATCCCGCTATCAATAGTAGCAGTAATAACAATAATAATAACAGCAGTAAGAGATCAGCTGGGACACCGGTAACGTAAGCACCACGAATAGAATTAGGTACCAAAAATCTGTTCCTTCGAAGGCAAAAAATTCATTGCAGCTCTTCAGAAAAATGTTTCCTATTTTCAATTCTTCTTGAGTTAAGGGTTTAATTTTTTTCTTTTAGGAACGAAAAAGGGTTCCCGGAGACAAAAATTAAATTACGCCGGATTTTTCCCGTTATCCGTAGACATTAAACAGGGAGAAAGAATTAACATGTTCCGATAGACACATTAATTGCACTGGTAGTTCCCTTAGCATTTTTTGACTATTTTCCTTCGCTCTTCTCACATCCCAGTTTCGGTGTTATTATTTGGAATTAGCAGCGTCAATAGTTATAATGGCGTGTGACATTTACAATTTATTTACGTTAAAATCGGTTTGATCAATGACATGAACCGAACGTTAACCTCTTCTGAGAAGGAGTTTGAAATCAGCTTTAAATTACGGTGGGGGGAGGAAATCTGCGGTTCGGTTCGAAGTGGAATTACAAAGAACAGTTAAAGTGATGGTAAGCAATTTTTGGATAAGTCAGTCGATGAGATTTTTTTATTGGTGTCTTTGCAAATGGAAATTCAAATAAAAAATACTTAGTTTCAATGTAGATGATGTCCACCTTTTCCAAAACTTTGTCAGTCCTTAGGTACATCATCAAAAAAATTCCCGAACTTCGTTTTTCTTCTCCTCATCAAACGTTGTTATCTTGTCTGTCGTTTTCGTAAATTGTCCAAGACTTTTGTGAACTATAAATTCTGTAAATTAGTTTAAGTCGTTGTGATATTTGATTTAAACATGTCAACCCGGATCCCAGATACATGTTGAAGGTTCTTTTTTTGTAAGCGTTTAGTAGATACCCCGCAGGTACTGAAATTTGTATAAAGTTATTGTAAAATATCGAAAGTGACTGTTTTGACTGTTATTTATATACAACATAATATGTATATGTATACGCTGTATTTGTTACCCATCAATTTTTAACGTATGGGAAACTTGACATACGTGCTGTTATAGCTAGCATCTCCAATACCTATATGTGATTTTCAATTAGTTTTCTAGCCGTAAGTGGAAAGATGTAACGTTACGCGACCTCTGTGTATTATGATACGCATTATTAGATATATAAACATTATTACTGTAAAAGCTATTAAAAAAATAACCTGATAGGCCCCGAAAGACAATAAAATATTTATTTGTAAGACGATCCTGCTGTATTTTTATTTACCCGAATGCCTCTCTACTTTTCCGAAGACCTTTCTTCTTTGCATTATTTGTGCCACAACGGCAAAAACCGTGGCTCTGCAAGAATAAGATTCCAGCAAAAAGTTGCTATTTTTCCAACGTCGTTAAATGTTCATTGAGAGGGGAAATTGCCTGAAAACGCTCTCACA
Source organism: Tupiocoris notatus (assembly GCA_037159825.1). Lineage (NCBI taxonomy): Eukaryota > Metazoa > Arthropoda > Insecta > Hemiptera > Miridae > Tupiocoris > Tupiocoris notatus. Next base: position 79,091 of record JASJUZ010000082.1, read on the forward strand.
GTACTGTGGAAAACCCCAATGTCTCATTACATAGCCTAGTAAATAACAAAGCAACACAAACCCTTTGCTATTTGGTTCCAATGGCCTTGAGAATGCCAGAAGGGGCAAAAGTTAGAAGTATTCGCTTGAATTCAAAGTACGCTTGATATATCTTTCCACCACTTTTACGAAGGAAACTGTCCTGAAGTATTGAAATATTCCCTATCATGATAACAAGATATTTGAATTTTTTTCTAATGATCCTGTTACATTGAAGTTCGTTTTTCTTCTAGAAATGAGAATTATTTTATTTTTAGCCACGACTAATCGATATATCGGTAATACGAAAAACAATCGATTCCCATAATCTCGATTTTTTCGTCTACTCATTGCTACAATTTAGCGTTTCATTTTTTACTCATGTTAGTTCGCATAAAAGATGAGTTTTGATTTTCGCATGATGAAAATTTTGAAAATTTCTTGCCGTTTTTTCAAGACAGTTTCGATTCCTTAGTCACTCGAGCGCTAAGAATTTTTGTCTCTACGGCCACAAAAATACTACACCACTTTTAAAACTCTCAGTTATTAACATCGTTGTTGGTGAATTTAAACTTGAGCAAAAAGAAAAACGTTTACGGAAAACGAAGAAGAGGAGCGTTATCAAGCAAACAAAGAGAAAATATTATGTCTACCTCTTAAACCGTGTGGACTCATAAAGCTGACAATGCTAACGGATTAAAAATTTGAATCGACCGTTGTCCGTTGACGAGAGGCGCCACAAACGTTCTACTCTGCTTGATTGATGTGCTCCTGAGCTGTTCGTTGTTTTTGTAAGCTTCATTATAATTTTCTTCCGCTAGTTTTTCGTCGTGGTGCATTATTTTTATTTTGCCAACAGTGTTTCAGGTGAAATGGATGTCGACACTTCTGACTTGTTCGAATGCCGAGCTCCACAATTGTACGAGGAGCTACCGCAGCGAGCTTTGGTCGCTGAGGACGAGGTGCTCGACGAATTCTTCGGTAAGTTCTACCCGAATTTTTATTCTAACTCCGTTGGTATAGGATTGCCTAGGTACTGCCATGTCCATACCTCGGCCTTTTTCGAAATTGAAGTCAGTACCTGCCCTTAAAGACGGAACGACAATATTGGATATTGTATAAACACTGGAAATTTTCTTCTGGTCGTTGGACGAGATTTTCCGAAACAAGACGCTCAGTTTGATCCTACCACTCGAATATAAATCTCGACTATGCGATTTCTGTCGGTCCTACGATCAAGGGCCTGCTGTGATCATCTTGTGGCAGCGATATATAAGAAAAAATGTTGATTACCATTATTGATGTAAGATAGAATGCTGAAATTATAATTTGGAGTGAATCTGTTCCAAAATTAAAAATGATTAAAATTTAATCTGTGTGCTGGATAACGTTAGCTCATTTCCTCGCGTCATTTTGAAGCTGTTGGCTTTCTTCAGATGTGTTGCAGACTCCAGAAAAAACGGGTGTTGTTTCTCCAGACGAATTTTTCACCCCACTTGTTAGCCAGGCTACGTTGAAAACGGGTAATCAAAGCCGGAGGAATTCTCAAGTTGACGCCGCTGTTTTGTCTCCTATCGTAGAAGAGGAATCCGAGACGCCCTCAGCTGTAGCCAAAGAAGTGGAGAAAAGGGTCATTGCTAAGGCTCTTAGGCGCTCTAACCGGCCATCAACTTCCTACGCTCGGTAATTTTCATCACTCATTCTAGTATATGTTAGATATATAATTATTATTAATTTTAGTCTATGGGATTAATCAAATTTCCAAGTTACAGAATGAATTTATTGTATCCGTTCAAAATTATTCTACATTTATGACTGGATATACAGAGACGATGCGGATCGTTCAGCTAGACAAATCTTCGAGGGCATCACTTTAGGTCCAGCGCCTTCGCCCAAAACACATCCCATGGTGACGCGTCTGGATGTCCTTAGAAACACGCCGAAAATGAAACTAAGAAATCGTGAAGTGTTGAAGAGAAAACACACTGACGGTTCGGCACCGCCTTCGAAATACGTTTGCCTCGCAGAAGAGGTACATTATTTCTTCAAGAACACTCCTCCTCGTTTCAAACGATCTTCAAGCAACCAGCCCAATCAAGGTAACTTAGTTGGGAGACTTGGTTTCCTATGTATTAGTGAAAAAAATGTCTACTGCCTTGAAAGTACTTCGCTATCCAACGGCTATGGTTTTTTGTTTCATTTGAAAACAGTGCCTTTATCTTTGCTCTTAGGATTGCCGAAGAAAAGCCTATTTGGCAAATTGAAATTGACCGTTCCGGTATCGCCACACCTCAACACTAAGGAGCGACACAGGTCCCCAGTACAACAGGCCCCTGTTGAAGAAAGGTTAATGCAATTCTTACAAAAGTTGTGCTTCATTTACTCGATTTCTCTCGCGTTCATCATCTATCACGAATCTTGGTGGTTTGCTTTTTGTGCGATAGCTAACTCCGAGGGGCCTCTTGAAAGTATTGTTCCCTATTTTTTTCCTCAGCTCTTTCTCCAAATTAATATTGATATTTTTCCTTAGATTCAAGCCCGAAGTTCACCCCTTCAACCCTGATGTTTTCAATACTCCAGACGCGAGTGCTCGGCCACCACCAAAACCATTCACAATCCCTCAACCGTTCAGTTTTAAAGAAGTCCCCAAGAAGGTAAGTGAAATCCAGGTGCGGTGATTGGACTCACAGTTATTTTGAACCATCAAATTTCGTTCATATAGTTATCTTATTTATTACAATAGCAATGTTGCCATAGTAAGAAGATTCTTCAGTTACTAGACAACATTTTAGAAGTATAGTTGAATGCAAACAAATACGCTAGTTGAATATTTTTGGCTCATGAGTGTGTTGTGTCTATGAATATTTTTGTTTGAGATTACACTCCTAATCCACTTGTAGCTATGCAGAAAATATCATCAGCTCTTGTGCTTTTATTAATGTTCTAATCCCTAAAAGTGAGCATTATGAATGGTTTCTTCTGAGTTCTATCGACACAAAACTGGGAGAAATAATAGAATCATGATAGAATATAACAGTATGGGATGATGCAACTTACTTTTTTTGTCAACAGGAATGCCAACCATCCCAAGAAGAAGTGTTCGTCTTCAAAGCTCGACCGGTGCCTCCATCTTGCCGCAACTCAGTTCGCTCCTCGTCCTCCGTTTCTGCATCCAATATGCAAGCCATGGATACTCTGAGTGGCACCGTAGAAACGCTCAGCTCAATCGACGAGGAGGTTCCCCGCGAAGAGACTCACAAAGGTGTCTATCATACTCGTGGAAACGGAAAGTTCATCGTGAAACCGTTCCGCTTCAATATGAGAGACAATACCCAAAATAGCAAAGATCAGCAGGTAATTTAAAAATAATTTAGGAGACCATACATGGGCCAACTATCAAGAGCGGTTATTGTTTTTCTCGCCCCCTCTCCCAATACTTGGAACATGAACTTGTTACTTAGGCTAACTTTTCTAGAGCACATGCACCGCTAATTATTTCCTGTGATTTATGATTTTTTTTTTTCAAAAGACAACTCGCATAAAATGTGAATAATTGTTTTTCCCCAATGCATATAGTTACAACCGCTCGAATATAGTTTTATTTTTGATTGGTAAATATGAGCACCTGTAGAAATGAATGAAATGACACATTGTCTTCGATATTTTATTTGCCATCCTTGATCTTGTGACGGTGCTCAAGTTTTTTTCTCCAGAGCCACACTACCAGATTTGTTGCTCGTCCAGTCCCGCCAAGCTGCTACAATCCGAGACTTTCCACTTCGTCAAGATCGTCAGTTTCCTCAAAGCGTAGTTCGATGGTTACAGTAGAGAAAAGGGTGAGATACCCTAGCATGGCTCCTGCGGCTGGCACAAAAAAGGTAAACGCGAGTTTCTACTGTGTTGTATTTTTTACTCTTGTATGTGTTCATTATTGTGTCAATACTAAGGTGAGATTCTAGGCAAAGACATCAGCCTAGCACGATTTTGTGTATGCTGTAATTGAAGTAGTGTCCAATTATCAAAATTACATATTTCTGAGAAAAATATAGATTAAACCTTGAAGTGGAATTTACGTCCCATATGTTTGGCTAGCTGATTATAACTCTGAGAATAAGTCACCTACTTTGTTTTCTTACGTTCTACTGATTTATGAGTTGATTTCATTTATAATTATTCGGTTTATTTATTTTTTGTTTCAGCACTCGTGCAATGGTCTCTCGACCGATTTTAAATTCAAAGCGAACCCTCCAACTGTTCTTCGTAAGTCTCCGTTCAAAGTTAAAAGTTCGGATAAACCATTGACGGAGATATCGGATTTCGTTTTGAACACTGAAAGGCGGGCTAAGGAGCGAGAATTGTACGAGAAACGAATTGAAGAGCAAAGGAAGGCTGAAGAGATCGCAAGAAAAGAGGTTAGTTCCCATTCCGCTATCAGTGACACTAACTTGTCCCAATGGGCTTAAATTACAATTATTGTCAAGGAAGTGAAGATTGTTGCTCCCTTCATGATATAGAAATGTTCTCCTTTAATGTTTGTTACCATCCATCCTGTATAGTGCTGTAGTTCAATCCCTATTTTGTGTCTTGGTATTGAAGTAAAGGTTGTTCTCAAAGAAGAGAAGGTAGCACAACCCTGTCAAACAGCCCCTTCAAACGTTAAATTAATGATGAATTGTGCGAATGACTAGTTAGAAGAGGGACTACATAAAAGGTGGTCTGTGCAATGGGAAGTGAAAAGTTGTCCTGGCCAATACTTACGACAGTACACAGAACACAATATTTTTTGTTTGGTCTGTCAAGTTGGTCATGATCTTTCCTGAGACCACCTTGGACAGAAATCACTTCTTGCTGGATTATACATCTATTTGTGTGGGAGTGCTTTTAAGTTTCATAAACACTAGGCCTTTGTTGGTAAGAGCCAATTGTCAGATTGAAGCTATGTAACCTGCTTGCAGATAACCTCAGTCATGAACACATCACACAGTTCACATAAATCTTTCTTTGTCATTATTTATCTAAATTAGGCCTTGCTTTAAATTTCGGGGCTTTTGATTTTCAGGCTGCAGCCAATCGTGCGGAATTGGAGAAAGAGGAACTTATTCGATTGAGAAAATCATTGGTACCGAAGCCCCACCCATTGCCTGCTTATATCAGAGCCAAAGTCTCAACACCCAAGAAATGATTTTACTCATTTTTTAAAAAGTTATTTTTAACTTCTGTAAGCTTTTCTTGATTGACCGCCTTCGTTTTAATTGACTATTTACTCTATGTGTGTCCTCTTTTGCGCCTTAACGTTCCTTTACAAGGCATACTGACCAACAGTTGAAACATTTCAAAACGTTAAGCCAAGGTCGCATTGGAAGAGTTACAGGAGAACAGAACTTGTACAATTCCAATTTGGTTTTCAAAACGGTTCAATGGAAATGAAAGCTACCAGAAGAAAAGAAAGGAACTGACTATCAAAGAATGTATGGTCATAATGTTTTAGATGTATATTTTGTACTTGATTAAGTTTATATTAATAAAATTAAACAATAAGCGTTATTTTTGTTATGCTCTGTATTCATTCCTTCCATCAGCTGTAGGGTCTGACTGTTTTTGGAAAAATTTAGGTTGCGAGTTAAGATGGATTTACACGGGACAAGATAAAGCGTAGTGCATAAAGAAATCTGATTGGCCAGTAGCAGCTGACTTGCTTTACAGAGGTCAGCTTTTAAGCCAGGTTGTACCCTCGAAAAATGATTGATATTTTTCTTAGCCGACGTCTGCACACTTGGCTGCTCAATTGTGTGTTTCCGCAAGCTTTTCGGCAAGAAGATAGCAAACGACTAATTCAACTTATCATCTCATAGAGAAATCCTGAGATTTGTGACTATGATAAGAATTTATTTGATGGGGGCGAGCTATTGCTCAATTTAAAAAGAAAATTGATTTCTGGTAATTTGTAGCTAATGATGAAATATAGAGAGTTGAATCATCTTACGTTATTTAGAACAAAAGGGTTAAGAACCACGGTTACAAAATACATCAAATTCAAGATAAGGTTGGCTTGTGAGTGAAGAAGTAAGCAGTATCTCATTCGATTCAGCTTCCAAAAATCCATAGAAGTTGATATCAAACACAACTTTCTGCCAGCGATAAAAACCTTCCGCATAGGCGGTACTCGTTATCGCTGCAAATTGACTTCTCGCCCTCTTTGCGCTCCGCCGCGTTAACTAACATAGAATAGGGGCCCAGAAAACATTCGAAAATAAGAATTTGCTCCCCCCCCCCCAAAAATAGCCTTGAAATGGAGGTAGGGATTTGGTTAAAAAATAATTGAGCCATTGTCAGGCCAAGGTTGATTTATGGTGAAAATGAAAATGTCAAGAATTAAGCTTTCATAGTTTTGTCAGAAAAGACATAATTTTATTATTGGATATTCGGATTCTACGCCTTGAAACGTAAAACATCAAATTTTTACGAAAGCAGAAACATTTTTTCTTGGGCGATTACAACGGTTTATTATTGGATAATAAACCAAGACAAATTTTAAAGTATGTCCAACAAGAAGAATGGCTCTAACATAATTTTTAGTTTTGAAAAAACCTGAATTTTGAAGAAAATCCTAAATTTTCTTCATGATAGAATTCCTATGATTGTTTACCAATTTATACACCTTGACCGCAACTCATGACTTACGTTGGCGTTGGAGCTAAATTTCACAGAGTATAACCAGCGTTTTTAGTTCTTTATCACTCTTATCAGTGGTTTCCCAACGCCCAACGTACAGTTGCCCGCTCAAATCGTTTCCAAATAGTGAAGACTGAAGAGTTAATGTTGATATCGCTTGGTAGCACGGTTCGGAGTTTCTTTTGTTTTGAGCGTGAAACTTTTTACCTTTTCTTTGGCCTCAGGAATACCGAGCGTTATTTCAGCGCTGGTTTCTTAGGAGCGATTGTTGAATTCTACGAACGGCGATGGCTTCTTCATCCGTCCAGACGTAAGTAATAATTGTCAGTGCACGTTCTAATCAGAGTGTCGGCACGCATCTTTGATCTATCTAGTCCTGATCTTCAGCCGCACCTCTCCATCCACAGAGCTTGGATGGATTCAGGATATTATATAGTAACTGAATACGAGTAGACTCGCTCACCGTTTATTTTACCGATATTGACAACCTTACTCTTTCAGATTTTGTAACAACGAGGGATTTGAGTTGGCCCAAAATGCTTTCATCAAAATCGAAGGCGCCCTTGAACAGAATGGTGGGCTCGGTCAAATGCGGTTCCTCTCGCCGAAAGCGGACGATGGCTCTACGTTGGTCAATAAAAGGGCTGTTTTCCTGGACAGCCATGCGAAGGTAGTTGGCAACTTGGCTGATTATGGTGAGCGTGCGTTTACGTCTATAATAATGCTGTTTCTGTATGAACTGTTATTTCTTTTTCTAAATGGCGTAAACTATTTTTCCTAACAGATTTCACCCTCTCGCCCTCCGCACCTGCGATCATCGGCTGTGCATTACTTTCTGATATTTTCAAACGCGAACTCCGCCAGCTAGATATAGTAAATAAAGAGTTCTCAGGGAATAGTCGCGAGGAAGAGGAACACGAACTAAGGTATTCGATACACTCTTGCTGAAGGTTGATCACTGTTTTTGGTTGAGACATTTTCTTCTTTCAACTTACCATTCTTCGATCCAACTAATAATTGAATAACTCACCTTGGAAGTCCTTTAATCTTTGAGTCAATAAGTTCAGATTTAATTCAGAAATACTTGGACTTACGTGGATAGAAAAAGCAGTCTACAAAACCAACGGAGTGTATTAGACAACCTCAAAACGCAGTGTACAGGTAAGTACAGAATATTCCAGATCCAAAACGGACAAAGACGAAGTAGTGGCGGAAGGCCAGAAACACGGAGGTAGAAGTCTTTCTTTACATGAGAGTAATTCACATACATATTAACCGGACTTGAAGATGGCAGCACATACTAAGACAGTTCAATAATAAAGTGACTAGCGGATATTTTCGGTAGCTTGTTGGTGATGCATGTGGATCATTATTGTATTTTATGGACAGGCCACTAGAGGTCGGAAAGGTACTTTTTCCAACACTCCCTCCACCTTGACGTCCTTCAGCAGAATATCTGGTCCATAAAACACATCACTAAGATATGGCACATCCATACTGATAGCCAGTTGAATCATGTTGTCATACGGCACATCCATACTGAAAGCCAGTTGAATCATGCAGCACATCCATACTGAAAGCCGCATGAAAGGTTTCACCATATTGACTTGTTTACAATCCATGGCATGGCTTACCAGTTGACTCAAAATGCAAAACCCATGGAGTCAACATATTTACAAAAGGAAGCTAAAATCAAAAATTAGCACGTATCCAAAACAGAAAAGTATATTTACTTAACAGACGCAAGGGTGACTTAATAAATCTCAACTTTCGTAAAAAGAACGAGGAAAGGAGATGCTGCCAAAACTGCACTTGTCACTCAGTCACCTTTGGATACAGGCAATATTCAATTCCACAGCTCCGCTTAAAGAGAAGAAAAGCATGTGATTAGAATATTACGCTTCTTCATTCAATAGGTAAATAGCTAATTAGAAGGGATCTAAAGTTCTCAAACGATTCGCCAGCTAACGGTTTTGTAAGCATGTCTGCGAGTTGGTCCCGAGAACGTACCCAATCAATAATAACATTTCCAAGCTGGAATTCATCTCTCACAAAGTGATAACTAAGTTTCACAATGTGCTTGAGAGTTCGGGACTCATCTGTCTTTGCAATGGATATGGCAGGTTTACAATCCCCAAAAAGTGTAGGTATTGTGTTAAACCTGATTAAGTACTTGCACATACTCCTGATACTAGCCAATTCTTTGCAGGCAGAAGACATGGCCAAATATTCAGCTTCACACGAAGATTGAGCTACGTGTGACTGCTTCTTAGAACGCCACATTATAAGATCACCGAACACTTGAATGGTGTATCCAGTTGTAGAACGACTATTTACTGCATTTAGACCTAAAGAAGCATCTGAATATCCCACTATATCATTTGATGATCCAGTATAGAGAAGACCCATATCGATTGTTCCCTTTAAATAACGAAGGACTTGCAGAACACATTCCCAATCATACTGGGTGAAGCCCACTTGTCTTCTACTTAAGAAATTAACTGCAAAGGCTATATCCGGGCGAGTTCCATTTTGTAGATAAAGCAACGACCCAATCACTCTTCTATACTCTACATCAGGAGATTCACCTATGTTACTCAACTGTTGTTTTAGAGTGACAGTTTTAGGATTCATTGGTACATCCGACACAGACATATATTCAGGCAAATATTTTCCTAATATTTCTCTAATAAATGTCTTCTGGTTTATGAAAATGTATCCCTGTTCCTGGTTTCTTTGAATTTCCAAACCCAAGAACTTCACTGGACTTCCAAATTTTTCATTTCGAAGGATTCATTTAATTTATTAATGATTTCCAGGGCTTTAATATCAGAGGTTGATGCTAATAAGCAATCATCGACATACACCAACAAAATCATTAATTCATTTTCATATTCCCACTTGAAAAGACACTTTTGATGAGGATATCGAACAAATTGGAGATTTTGTACAACCGAATTGAGTTTCTTATACCAAAGTTTGGGGGAAACTTTCAAACCGTACAACGATTTTACGAGCTTGCACACATGTGTTCTTCTAAAATCGGACGGAAACTCATTCAGCTCAACCACTCCATCAGGCACCTCCATGTAGACAGTTTTCTCTAACTCACCATTTAAAAATGCTGTCTTCACATCCAACTGAAATAAATGGAGGTTTCTCTTGTTAGCAATGGCTAGAACGAGCCTTACATCAACTAGTCTTGCTACGGGAGCGAAAATCTCACTTTCATCATATTGATTAGAATCGGCAAACCCTCTAGCCACAAGTCGGCTTTTGTACTTATGTGAGCCATCAGCTTCATTTTTCCTCTTATGAACCCACCTGGCCTTGATGATTTTAGTTTTAGGAGGCAACGAATTTCTCTCCACATATTCCCAGGTACCTTTGTCGTTAAGGGACTCTAACTCATCTCTAATGGCTCGTTCCCAAAACTCGGATTCATCTGAAATCATCGCTTCATTGTAAGTTTCTGGTTCAACAAACATGACAGCGTTTGCTGACTCCTCCAGAATGAGAGGATCATTAGAGTCTTCTTTCTCTGGTTCAGGCTCAAGACTCTCAGATTCTGACTCAGGAATTACATCTTCATATCCCAAAATTTCTTTAATGACCCCAGGTAATTCCTTTACATTATCCCCATATACTTGGGACTCAATACACCTAACATCAGGTGACCTTACCACAGTTTTGGTTAGTTCGTCTAACAACCAAATTTCAGTGTTCCCACAATGAAGATAGTATGCTCTCTTACCGTTAGGAGCGAATTTGGTTTGTCTGGATTTGTCAACATACATAGCTAGACAACCAAAGCGTTTTACAAACTTTAAACTAGGTGGAAGACCATTTACTTTCTCAAACGGACTTATAAACCCGTTGGATTTATTTGGCATTCTATTATGAACATATGTTACATGTTCCAAGGCAAAACCCCAAAAAGAATGTGGCATTTTTGCAGACAACAAATTGACTCTTACTTTTTGAATTAATTCGAGATTAAAACGTTCTGCACAACCATTTAGTTGTGGCGTGTTTGGGGGTGAAGTGATAAGTTGGACGTTATGTTTAGACAATAACCTTTTCATCTCTACTGTTTTATATTCCAAACCGCCATCGGTCCGGATTAATAAAACATTAGGCTCCTTTTTAGTAATGACTGTTATTTCATCCAAACATTTACTAAACCCCAAATGAACCTGTCTCTTGTTAGAAATTTGGTATGCAAAGGAGTACCTTGAATAGTCACAAATGAAAGTAACAATGTACTTAGCGCCGGTGCGAAAACTAGATGGTCTGATTGGCCCCATAAGATCCGAATGAAGCACTGCAAACGGTACATCCGTTCTAGCCCTTGTCTGAGTATGAGATACCTTAACAACATTAGCCTCAGCGCACTCTTCGCATTCCATAATTTCGTTTCCCACTTTCACTCCTCTCATTTCAGGAATGAATTTACTAGCAACCTCCAAATATGACTTGGAGGCATGATTTAATCTCAAATGCCATAATGCTGCTTTGTTATCTCTCACACTAGGCTTGAACCTTGAGGCAACAACATTATTATCAAACTGCTCAAGCGCATCAATCACTTGGTCCGATTCCTTAATTACTGACATATTTTCTCGATTCCTCGTTGACTCGTACTCCATTACTGAACTTGAAGTAGGATTCGGAGGATTACTCCCTCCCACTTCGATATCCTCAGAGTTTGAGTCAACGGTACCGGCATAACTTTTGAACTTTTTATGAGTTGGCTCAGGCTCGTCAGAAGGACACTCTTCCAACTCAAAATCAACCCACCATAGGTTATTCCGAAAATATCCCTGTTTCACTACTTTACCTGTTTGGGAGTCAATGAAGTCAACTCCATCCCTTTTAAGCAAAACATGCATACCTTTTTCTGTGACTCGTCTAACACTAAACAAGTTAGCACTTAACCCAGGCGAGTACAGAACATTTCGCAAAACTGCAGATGATGAACCGGTTTTAAATTTAATATTACCTTGTTGACTTACTACCAAATCAGCCCCTTCATCATCATTAGCACATTTGAATGTTCTAGGATGATTTAAACTAGTTACATTACTAAGATACTCAAGCCTATTCGCTAAATGCTCCGTGGCACCCGAGTCAATAATTGCAGTGAAATATTTAGGACAAGTACCTTCTCGAGAGATGAGCGCTTTTGAATCCTTATCGAGGAAGAATTTTGCAACATCTGGTAGAGATCGTTCACGTTGACCAATTGTCACCCATACCTCCTCTTCGTCAGGACCATTTCGAGCTCCACAGATGGCAAATACAGCGTTAGTATTTTCTGACAGACGACGCTCAATAAGCTTGGCATGACCTCTTGACATCTTGAACGTTTGTGGAGTCTGAGCCTTGGCATCCTCAATTGCTCTTCTTTTTGCCACTGAGTGGGCTACTCTCAACTCGACTGCCTTTTTCTTTCCTCCAAGCTCAGCTGACCTGGGTTTGGGACAAGTAGCCGCAATATGTCCAAGGCCATCACAATTATAGCAGCGTTTATTCTTCTTGTAGCACTGATTAGCAAAATGGCCTGTCTTTTTGCAGAAGGCGCAGCGTTTCCTTGAGCTTCTACCTCTTCCTGAACCTCCATAACTGGTGGAATATTTATTGAAAGCAGAGCTGGTTTGCTTGTAGCGGGCATTCATTCTGTCTTGAGCAGGAGTACGAGATGGCTGGCTGCGCGCATTAAGTTTATCTTGAGCAGCAGTACGAGATATTTTCCTGTGAAATTCTCTAGCAGCAGTTCTGCCTCTGGAGGACGACCTCGCAAATAATGCGTTCTGCCTACCTCCGACAGAGACAGAATTCAACTGCTCATCACCAACTTCATCATCCATGAGCATATCTTGAAGCTGAGAGAGAGTCAGTGCAATGGAGTTGGTGCTTGTTGTCATTTTTATGCGATCCCAGGTTGGCGTATCACGAATGGCAACAAGAAACGTGGATTTGATATACTCATCTGACAGCATATCCGAATTGCAGCTCCGAATGTCCAAAACTGTATCTCGGAATCGCGACACAAACTCATAAGCCTTCTCGGCTTTTGGGTCGAAGTAAATTGAGTTTAATTTCTCCACAAGAGTGGTAATGTGCTGTAGAGTAGTCGGTTCACGAAGTTTTGACAACTTGTTCAGGATATCTTTTGGCTGCTTGAGATCTTTTACAAGGTTTTCGTAGTACGGATCTAGGCTGGACTCTATGAAGTACTTTACCTTTTTCGCAGCTAGTTCTGCTTCCTCTGAAGTGAAGCAGTCTGGACGGGCAATGCTCGAATCAAGAACGAATGAACATTCTTCTTGATCGATTGATCTCTCCAAATTCCTTTTCCAAGATTTGAACGACGTGTCCAAACTTAACTTGGTGTCAAGGGTCCTGAACTTTATATGATTAACTTTCCTTGAGTTGAAAGCAATTTGTCGGACATACTCATCTGAGAGCGACTTTTCGGAGGCAAATTTCGAACGAGTTGAATTTGCCGGCTTTTTCTCGGCTTTGTCTGCTGGCTCATTCTCAGCCGACCTTCGTTCGATGACAGATCTAAGATCAAACGGCTCAGTTCCCTCCTCAGTATCCATCTGTACTGGCTCATTAACTTTTGAGTCATTTGGTCCAACATCTGAACGTACGGCCATACTACCACGATTCAGCAGGACACTAACTTGAGCAACGATTTTGGCCGAAAGTGTTTCTTCCATCTCATCCATCTTTTTATGGATTTCGTTCATCACTTCTCTAGAGATTCTACCTCTCTGGGGAGAAGGATTTCTTCCAGCGGAAGAGGAGCGTGACGAATTATTCGACATTGATGATTCAAGCTGATAAACAGAAATGGCGAACTCAACTTCGTGTTTTCAGCCTAAAATAAACAGAAACATATCAGATCATGAAAACTGTTGATTTTAAATCATTTGGCAAAGGGGCTATTTTTCCTCCCTTATCATCATATTAATTTGAAAAAGAGACTGCATCTCCAAATGATCATCGGAGGGACGAAAACGGCCTGAGAGCCGAAAGTCTGCTCCCTCCTATCCAGTAATCCATCCACATAACTATCCAAGTTGACAACCATACTGTTCTCCTGAATTTGACTCAAAATAATTCCAAACTATCGACTTCCCAAATTCGTATTCAACAATAAGTACGTTGTTCGCTTAACCTTAAAACCTCTCATCCGGCATGCGCATTGAGGCAATCTGTACAACCCCCTCACTGTCAACATGTTCCTAGGACATGACAAAAACAAAACAGCTTAGACCAGAAAACTAGAGGAGTCCGCATCTCTATTTCTCTGTTCCGCATTTTTCAATGTATCAATCAAGTTTATCAACATAAATTAATTTATAAAATTTATTTATTTATTTATGAAAATTATTTCAATAAATAATTCCAAATAACTAGAGACAAATAGTTCCGATCGGTATCGGAAAACTAATAATATTTTCATGTCTAGGAAATTAATAAACTTAAATTCAATTAAAAAAATTGGGGTGGAATGTTAAATTATTGAAAGTCATTCAAGCCTAGAACACATCCTTATGCACATAAACTACATGCCGTGTTTAGGCTTATTGACTGTCAACGAGCTCCGCCGATCTCCAGCTCATTTAGGCCAGAGGTACAGCGTATTTGAACCCGGACAGGCGTCAGCTTCCACACCAATCAAGTTTATCTACTCGGCCATACCGCCAGTAGTGAGGCAAGTTGACAGTGAAGTTCCCCAAAAGATCTACTTCAGTAAGACTTCAAAATATTCATTGGTATCACAAAGAATGAAAAACCTTGCATGCCCCAATGGTTTTTCGGTGGAGATGGCTTGGATCGATTATCGAACTTGTCGATATATCGATACAAGTACCCGCTGTGTCGATCGCGTTCCACTTTGCGAACAACATAAAAGCTAAAATAAGTTTTTAACCAACTAAAACAATATTTGCAGACAGGCATCCTCATTTAATTAAATGGCTACTCAAATTTTTCTGCATTGTTTTAACTATGTACATAGTTTTATTTCGATCGACAGGGGCGCATATCCCCCCTTGGAATATGTCGCATCTCCAGAGGCGCGTACTGTTCGGGGCTAAACAGTTACGGGCCAGTCCATTCCGACAGTGTACGTACAATCACAAAATGGTTATTAAATAAAATAAAACTTAACAACTCATTTTGGTTCTATAAACGTACAAACCAATGAAATATGATCTTTTCCCAACTGCACTGTATAATTTCTACACCACAGCTGAGTCAATCTCCGACCATAACTATGTACTCACTCACACACAGTAAAGCATCACAGGAGTTTTCCAAAGCAAAATACTTCGCTGCCAGACGCGAAATATTTGATTGGATGACGAAAATCCCAAAACCTAACTCTACCTAGGTGAGCTCAAATAATTTCTAACCCTCACACAAAGGAAACGAGATCATCCACTCAATCATGCATTCACAGCCAGTACACAGTTATTCACGATCCTAGAAGTCCCACTGAAGCAATCTAAGGTTGTACCATTACTCAACATTAGTGATCAGAATGAGAAAGTATATAAATACGCCTCAAACAATTACCGATCGCCTTGCAAAGCGGCGCCGTGAAGGTTGATCACTGTTTTTGGTTGAGACATTTTCTTCTTTCAACTTACCATTCTTCGATCCAACTAATAATTGAATAACTCACCTTGGAAGTCCTTTAATCTTTGAGTCAATAAGTTCAGATTTAATTCAGAAATACTTGGACTTACGTGGATAGAAAAAGCAGTCTACAAAACCAACGGAGTGTATTAGACAACCTCAAAACGCAGTGTACAGGTAAGTACAGAATATTCCAGATCCAAAACGGACAAAGACGAAGTAGTGGCGGAAGGCCAGAAACACGGAGGTAGAAGTCTTTCTTTACATTGAGAGTAATTCACATACATATTAACCGGACTTGAAGATGGCAGCACATACTAAGACAGTTCAATAATAAAGTGACTAGCGGATATTTTCGGTAGCTTGTTGGTGATGCATGTGGATCATTATTGTATTTTATGGACAGGCCACTAGAGGTCGGAAAGGTACTTTTTCCAACACTTGCAAATATTGGGTTTCCATATATTCGCTGCACATAAATATTCTTTATTGTTTAACATTTCAGCCAACATGAACGCATGATGAACATGACAAAAGTTACTGAAGGACTGAAACAGGATGCTCAGGCTGTCTGGGATGAAGATCCTGACATGGAGTTCAAGTCGGCAAAGAAAATGAAACGTCGATTAAGTAAAGCGTTGGTAAGTAGTTTTTCCAGCTTTATTTATACAACAGGACAAGACCAATAACAGTTATTTAATACTGAGGCTGTAGATATATAGGGCCCCTCCTATAGCGCCTGAAGACGCCCAAACGGGAAAAAAATGGTTGCAGGATGGAAATGAGGAATCGGAGAACTAGTAGCGTCAAGTTTTTCCCCCTCAATTTCATATCAAAGTATAGGAGACAACAGTGACTGTAGTATTTAACTTCCAGCATAGGTTAGGAACGGCAAAGATTATTTGGCACGCAAGTCAGGGGGGCCACATGAGCATCGATAGAAGTCGGAAAAGGCAGCTTAATCTTCTAGGAGATCAATAGCGTGGAAGCAAGCATGAGCAAAGTTTTTGGCGCAAACGAGGCAGATAAGGGGTGTATATTTAAATGCTGTTCGATCTGTTTTAATGAAGTGGAATATAATGAAAAACTGCTCTGAGGGCTGCTCAGGGCATAATGTATTAACTACATTTTTTTTCTTCCTTCTCATAATTATTGGAGCAATATATTACTTCAGGGGATTATCAACAACACTTACACCCCAAAATCAGAGTCGAATTGGTTTCAAAGTAATGATGAATTTTTGGATTACAGCATTCACTATTGGATCAATGCTATCCTGATGACAGAGAAGAAATGAAGCGTATCTTTGAAGTAAGTCCAATGAATTTTGTTTTTAAGAAACAACACTGATATTGAACCTTGCGATTTTGCAAGGGTCTTAAAGAAGATTCCTTTCTTGTGGGTTTGTGCATCAGCAAAGGATATTTTTATCTGAAGCCACTTGCATCAATTATACTCCTACGCTAGGAGAATATTGTAGTGTTAATTTTCTCAGATAGTTCTAATAAGATATCTTCAGAAGTTCAATCCTGATATGAAAGAACAGAAATCTGAGCCCTGGCAGTGGCTTAGTTCAGGGTTGGAGTCTATTTCTTCAGGGCAGTAGACGACCAAGGCTTCTGTAGGATGACAATACAATCGAAATCTCATTTTTGGCATTATGTATATTGTTTTGGTCGTATTTGGGGATTCGGTTAGAGCTTCAGAGCTAGTTGCGTTGTTCATATGAGTTTTCCATGGACGACTGAAGAAATAACTCATCACTACATCTAAAAACTGTAGTCATCAAGAAACTATAGGCCAATCTGCACACTTTGTTTTATTACCACATTGTTGCGATGCCCCCGATTACTTGAAATGTGGTCACATTTTTTAACAAGAATCAACATGGTTCTAGCAAAATAGGTCCAATGACGCACCCATCAATAATGTATCGAGCTTTATAGCAGAGGCCCTCGACATTGCAGTTGAGTGCTTAAACTTGGCTATAAAATCCATTTGACTTAGCTTGCATGTGATTTCGTAGTTCAAGATGGAGTGAAGCTTTCTTGTTACTACATGTATCTCATTATTTACCGTAATCTTCTCGTTAATAGGTATTGTTCAAGAAGAGACAAGCTGAAGACTACGAGTTTTTCCAAGTCCCTCACGATTGGAGCTGCGAAGTGGTTTTATTACTTAGTAAAGCTTTAATAATCGAAACGAACGACGATGATTTCACAATGATCAGATTGGGCATCTAGGTTAGTTTAATAATCTCCTTTAAAAAAAAATAAATTATGTTAGCTACTTTGAACCCTCTTTTCTACCGCACGCTTAAGAACAATAAACTATTTTTATTCTTTGCAAATACGCCTCCTCATCAACACAAATCCACTAAACTGTTGCGTCAACGAGGACAACAATCTTCTTATATTTATTTAAATACAACTTCCCTAGAGCTGGATGATATGAACACGTGAAATAAATGTTATACATTATTCGGGGGAAGGCAATCCATTTATTACAGGCTACTTCATTCTACAGTGAGTACCATAAATAGTGCAACACGTTTTGAAGAAACCGCATTCTTCTCAGCAGTGAAAAAGTAACCAATACACATACGCATGGTTAACACAGTGGTATTTATACAAAAAGAAGGCTTAGATTGCGAGTCATTTTTCCTTCTTGTCGATAACGAGGCTAGCATGAAGTTTTGTTACTTCAGGCTCGACAAGATCGTTGAGGATGTACCCGTTTTCGTCGATGAAATTTGCCACCGAACGGACGAGCGTTCCAGATCTGACGTTTCCCGTTTTTCCATCAGTGATGCTCAGCGTCAGGTTGTATTTGTCGTCGTACCTAAAACAACGAGTAAATTGTACAGATGATAGCTATGCGCCGCCAGAAATAAAAATAAACGGTTGCGGCATTAGCTCAGGTGTGATTGCACCCACATTGAATAAAATCAAAAAGCCGCGTTATCATTGACTCTTGTACATTTAAAAAATTACAAGAGGTAATTCATAGGCAGCATTAAATACACGACAGATGTAAAAATCATTACTTCTTAAGCATGGAACTGGCTTCCCACACGTTATCAGGGACAAAGCCGATGGGATCTTTCTGAATGGCAACGAAGAATATCCCTCTCTCTCGGTAGGTAGTGTAAAGCGATAACAGACCCATGAAAGTGAAGTAAGTGCTAACGCAGATTATGAGCACAGGCCTGAAATAAGCACAAATCACAAAATGGTCGTTTGCAGGTATACGATAAAACGCTCCGCCTTGATACAACTATGAACGAATTGTCACGGTCTAAAACTAAAAGAGAAACACTGTAAAGGAGGATTTGTGAAAGGAAAACTTGGGTTGAATTTATGTGTACCGCCAGATAAAATGATTTAGCAAGTGCTGATGTGGCTCGTTATAATTTAAAAATTCATGGCGTGTGCTGACGTCCACTAACGGAAATAATCCCATGTTGTGAAATTCAAAGAGATGCTTGGATGGCCAGCTGATACAGTTGATGAAACTCGTTGAACTGTCTTGAATTGTACAATTTTTTCCTGAGATCTTTTTTAGATAAAGAACAAGATCGCCAACCTCATACAAATAAGAAAATCAGACTCTTATATTGCGAGGTGCTAAGAAATTAATCAGATTCGTCCCTGTACCAGATTAGAGCTACTCGATTCAGCACAAAAACATCTCTTTCATACTTAAGTTACCTTGACAGGGGGAACGGGTAGAGCCAATCCCAAAGTAGTGCGAACATGGCAACACCGACAGCAATACCGCATAGAAGTAGGCGACCATCAATGAGCGAATAGTTGACTTCGTAATTATACTTTTTCGTGAGAACCTGAAATGTCAATGAACAAATAATTCAATCTAAGCTTTATTTGCAAGTTTCTATGCTGGGTTCTAAGACGTCTAGCATATTCCATCAGTTAGTAGCAGAGCGATTATTGAGCAGCGCTAAAGGTTTTTGAACACAGTATCATTAAACTGGAAACTGTATCCACCTCGTGTAAAACCTCCCCAGTAATTAAACAGATTGAAGGGGAGACTAGCTAATAAGCCCATGTTTCTTCCACTACACGTACCTTCTCGACTACGGACATCGTCGATAGACTATTATAATAGGCCATACCTAGGTTACGAGCCTTGTTACTGAAAGTACGGTACCTCTTTTTCAGAAGCCGTCAATCTAGAACATATAAATATTTATGTGATCATTAAGCTATTGGAAATTTCAACTCACATCCGTTACGGCGTCGTCGAGTGCGTTTTTCACAGCCGAACCGTCCCATTTGTTCACTTTCACAGCTTTGCTTTCCTGAAATCAACTTACCGAAATCAGTAACAGTACTTTCATCTACGCTTCTGATTCAAAAGTTAAGTTTTCTTACCTCTACTTTGGTCGATTTGTTCGACATTGTGTCGAACGCTTTATCAGGAGATATACAGATGAAATATGACAGAGACCAGTTAGGTACAACTATTATAACTATACTTCCAGTTTTGGCACCGCGACCATCACAATATTATACGTGTATACAATAAGGTTAACAAATAACAATGACGTGTCGCTGTCTCTCAACATCAACACTAGTGATAGGTATCGATTAATCGCAATAATGCCTGTTGGATTTCAATAATCGATTTTATTTTAAGATTAATCGATCATCGTTCTTGTGCGTATTTTCGGTTACTAAAGTTCGATAACACTATCGATAACTTTTGGAAAATCTCGTCGATACTATCGAAAATGAAAACTATCGATAGTTCAATACCACCATTCAGTCTTGGACACTTTCGGTTGGCCGAGCGGTGGTAGCACTCCTGCCGGCGGCAAAAGGAACTCGCTATCATGCTGTACCACCAATTCCATTACAATAGATCTGATAAATCAAAAAAAGTTTGGTGAATTAATAGTCATTGAACGCTTTCTGCGTTATTATTTTTCTTCGCTGCTGAAATCGTTTATAATATGAAGGTATTAACACTAAATTTGAATCATTTTGATGCTTACAGCCCATTGTTCAGGCTGCACTGATGTCGCCTTGCCGCGCCCCTCGACTTGGTTTATAAAACAATTCTCCGCCTAATAATTTTAAACAAATACAGAAAAGTTAGATTGTCTTTGATTTATTGATCATGATAATTTTTCTGATATTGAAAAATACTCATGGAGACAGTTTCAATGTTTTTTGTACATGTTAATAAATCATGTGACAAATTATTGTGCTCGTTCTAGTTCGAAATTGGGATAAATATTAGTGAATGACTTGATGTGATGTATCGCTGAGCAAAGAGCTGTAAAACTCGCAATTGTGCTTCAGGAACGGAGGTGCTGCGCTCTAGTGTCGAGAAGAGGTCCTCAAATGGGCGTGGACGGATCAGTTTTACCATTTTCCACCCTATGGCCCCTCCTCACGTAAGCTACCACTCAACCTACGAGGACATTCATGGGAGGGAGTGCAGAATCTCGTCATGCTCCGATATAGTTCTGAAAGTTGTTTTTAGAGCGCAGCACTGTAACTCCGATAATATGCTACGGTTCATCGCTACTCATAAGTGACGAATACGCTTCAATTTCATCACTTTTATAAATATTTCTCAATTTTTTCGTGTCCTTTGTGATCTTTAATGCTGACAGCAATTTATGCGATTTTTAGAAAATAGTTAATCAAAAGATAATTTCTCAACGCGACTGGTAGACATTTTTGAGATAAATATATTTTTGGGATACTGAGAGCGCTATTGATGATTGTGTGTCACTGATTGTGTTCATAATTATTGCCTAAAATTTTTGTGTTGTGTAGTTCGGTTTTTTTTAAATTAATATTTCAAAATGGCTTCAGCGGAACTATTTGAAGCACCCTAGGTATTTTATGAACTTCTATTACACACAAATACGATCCATCGGTGACGATAATAATTGTTTCGATCGTTATAAAAAATTCCTAACCGTTTATTGTTTCCATTCGTCCGCTTGGAGCGCTGCTGTCGTTGATCAAGAGTTCAGCCGACGCGCTATTCGTCATTCGCGGTCTATTAGTATACTCTATGCCTACCTCTTCGAATCGATGTTTTCTTAGTTCGAAAATGGCGTCCGTCTTGTTATTGTAGGATTGTTGGGGGAATTTGTTTTGTCTTTCTATTCCGCGGTAGAGAATCGAAGCGTTAATTTTCGAGCGTGATTCGGTCGGTAATACGCGCGTATGATGTGTCGTACGCTGTGATTCGGATGTAGCATCAATCTGCTCTCTTGCTCTCGTCGCCTTACGGATGCTCTTTGTTGGAATACGAAATCATCGAAAACGGCCAACTCAGCTTACAAAATGAAGTGAGTGAAATTATAGTTTTTCAGCCTTGGCGGTTCTGTGTGGTTAAATGACGATGACGAATATCGCTATTTTCGGTTCTTCAGACGCACCCCATGAGCTGTAGTTTAAATGCTTTCTGTGCTGCGAGCTAGTTGAATTTGACTTAATATGAAAACTAGGCCCGAATCTGCGAGCTCGTACTTCAAAACGAAGTCTTCATGTTCTAGCATTTGGGTAACCGATCAAACTACGTATCAGGAATGCGCTTGATTTTTGGCCCATAGAAGTTAGTTCGCAATATTCGGAAACGCTATTTTATCATTGTTGCTTTGTCTCCTTCCATTTGACAGCTTGAACCACATTCGAGCTCTTGGTAAGCTGTTTCCTTTGTCGGTTGTTCCTTGTTCGCGATGGTGACTCAGAACGTTTTCTGGGATTTTGATAGCGGATGCTTGATTCGATTGGGATACACCTTTTTCGAATCACTCGGAACCCCACCCCCTCAGCTTTTTATTTGATAGGTTCTAAGCGTTCAGTTATTGCTGAACACGGCCTGGAATAGTGACGGGCGACAGAATAAACACCGACTTATCAGTTCCATAAAAAAATGGCAATAAGGTACGTGCACGTTATCGGTTTAGTACATTTATTAACTATTATTATAAAGTTAACTCAATTTCTTACCGTCTTGAGTTTTTCCCTTGGCCTTTTATGTCGTGATAACAAGTCGGAGCTATTAAAAATCTGCCCGCGTTAACTCGAATCGATGACTAAAGCACCAATAATGCTTTAGTTCTTCATTCGTTGAATCTTTCTTGTGTCGAACGATTGTGCGAAAAAGATAGCGCTGTTTGCAATCGTGTTGCTGTCAATAACGTTCAATTTGGTGAAACTTGATTACAGACACCATGCCATTCGGGACTGAGGTGATTCAACGCTCGTAGAAGTACTCTGTGCGATCAGAAACTCACAACACAAATTGAACAATTTCTATAATTGATGAAAATTATATTAACTTTTTATTTGCTTTGAAATGATGAGTTTTGTCACTTTTTTTGTTGTCTAAACTCATTTAATGGAAGGACTACCTAAAGGTATCAAAATGAAACTTTGTTAGATATTGAATAACGCAAAAATTTACCCAGATTTTGATCTGTCATCCAATTTTTTTTCGATGATACGTAAAAACGTCGATTTTACCGCAAAATAATTGGTTACTTGGATTTATCGGCTAATAGACACCAATCTCTAGTTCCTCGACTTTGACTCCATCTGAAATCACCTCCCACCTCTTCAATGAATCAACAGATCTGCTTCCCGAAATGGCAATTAAAACAATGGCTCTTAGGTGTTCATGGTCAGTACGTGTTATGGGTCGTAGAGTCTTTGGTCTGTTATGGGAGTGATGTATAAACCGTGTAGACAACTGTGCTGCTCTCTGGTGGGTCCTTTGATGCTGATCTGGTGCCATCTTTTCACTCTGGTTGTTACCACTTCTACTTCATTTTCAGTCTTTCTTCACCTATCAGCTGATGCTACATCAATAACACGTGACTGGAGCCTCGTGATCGATTTATAATATGCTTTTGATTTATTGTATAACACAGTGTATGGAACCATGAATACCCCTATTGTATAAGTGTAATATTATGCATTCTTGAGTCATATGGCTGACTGAATACTTGGGGTACATTTTCTCTGTGTTCGCTGAATTATGGATTGATTTCAATATTAAAACAACTGTTGAAATTGATTTACTGTTTATTGAATAAAGGAAACGGTTCATTCAAGTGATTAACATGAGAAGTTAGATCTTTAGGTTTGTAGAGTTAGTAGTTGCAACTATTTGAAGCTCATTTCGTTCGTCGATGAAGGGTTGATTACACTGGTTCATCAGTTGATCGGTCGATAGCTCTCACCATGAGCTTTCTAAACTAGAGATTTCTGGTAGCCGTAACCCTGGCCAAACTCATCGTTCTCAAACAGTTGATCTTTTTGAACCAAGAAGTCACCTGGATATTTGCCATAGTTGAAGCTCTGGCTCGGCTGGTTGTAGTAGGAAATATGGTTTTTAGATGGACCATATTCAAATTTCCTGGTCAACGGTTGGTGGTAGTAATCAATGTAGCTTTGTTGCTGGTCAAGCGAAACATCACTGGCTGTCTGCACTGCAGGGAATGGGATGGCAGATTTCTGGCCATTGCTCAACGGCCTGTAGTAGGTAGTATCTTGATCATAGCTTAGGCTTCTTTCGACGGTGGGTAGTTCGTTAATAATGGGCTTGGTTACGATAGCTTGTTCTTGGATTCCCTTACTGATCGGTTGGACGAGGGTTTTCCCGTAAACGATTTCATCGGCTATCTGATCATCTTTGATGTAGTGGACTTTTTCAACCAACTTCGTCTGCACTGGTTTTTCGTTAATGAGAAAACGTTCCAATGGCCAGCTTTTACTGTCGATAGTTTCCACTTGGGCTTCTTTGGGGAGTTGGTGTTGAAGAATATTCCTGGGCATCCAATATTTGTATGCGATGGGTTTCACGTCCTCCAGGGATCTCTGTTTAGCGAAGAACGGATAATAATGATAGTATTGCTGACGGTAGAGTGGGCTATTGTAGTACTGTTGGTAACGAAGGTGAGGATAGTAGCCATAGTAGTGCTTGTACTGCTGGTGGTACGCGTATGGGTTGTACGAACGGATGTTGTACGGGGTTTTGTAAAGGTACTCGGGCGAGTATGGGCCAGCGAAGTCAGGCTTATAGTAGTAGTACGGGTCTTCTTGGCGGTGTTCGAAGCTCTGCTTGTAGTAGCTCGTTTCAGGGTAGTCGTAGCCTTCGACACCAAGGTTTTCAGCTTCGTCAATGTCAATGTAACGTGCGGAATACTTCGGCTTGTAAGCTAGTGGTAACTGTTCTTTGTTGTAGTATCGGTATGGGAACAGCTGTTGGCTCACATCGAAGTCGACTTTCCTGAAACGAAGAAACTCAAATTTACACTTGTTACTCTGTTTGTCTACTAATGACGCTACGATTCTCAAACCGGCAAACCATTCATGTCCTACGTAACAGTGCTCAAATTCTATGTTTATATGTTGTCGCGTGGCTCCTTGAGTTGAGAGGAAAAGAAAATCCAGATCACTCATTCTTTGCTACTGTCTTGCCAAACGCTTTCACGCCTTTGGCCATCTTTAGGGCTTGATGGCTTTTAGTATGGGTAAGGTCTGACTAGCTCTGAAAATACCCGAATTGGTGGAAGTGTTCAAGGATTAAAAAATCGAGGAATTGGTCGCCTGGTTCTCTCCCTTTCATTATCTGTTCTAAAAAATGCGTATTTCATGGAAGTTGAGCATGTACTTAGATGCTGAATCAGATTAGGATTGATTTTTGTGGACCTTCAATGAAACATGGTTAGAACCCAAACGTAGAAGTGCTGTTTTTTCTGTGCACACCTATTTGAAATGGTTATATTATGGTAGTAAATGTTTAAGCGATCTAATTTTCTATTCTATATTGAGTAATCTGGGACATTGCGATACGATGCACTCCTTTCTTCCGTTATCTGAGTCATTGAAGGCTGCAATGACTCACTGATGCGCAGTAAGTGGACAAAAAGCGCGTAGTCTCCTTGATAATACCTATTGCCTTTATCGCCTCTCGATGTTGTTTGGACAATTCAGCTGATAGCTCTGATTTTCTCATAAATTACAGGTGTCAAAACTCGATTGTATTTGTTAGATTGCCTGCTACTCAGATGTGCGAAAATAATTGTATAAAATGTATTATTAGATAGAAAATAAAAGTAATAACACTCGCCTCTCATAGGGATTGTAAATTCCGAACAGGTTGCGGCCGTAAGTGGTGTAGCCAGATTTGTAGATAGGGATCACATTTTCTTTGCTCAACTGCGTTCCCTGTAACATTGAGAGACAATTATAATTTGCGGTACTTTCTGAAATTGACTCATCAGGATATCTCATAAACCGAATGACGCTTGTTCGTTCATTTCGAAGACTTATTATTAGATTTTCATCGCTAAAAGTGCCCTCCGCTTGTGATTTTTTATTTTATCTTTTAAATCGTTCTCTTCGGAAGACAGAGTAACTGATTTTGCAAACGTTTTATCAATTAATAGATCAAGGGATAAATGCAAACGTTTCCAGACTATTTCAAATGAGAAATGTAACCGTATAAAAAACGCATTTTCAGCGGTCAGCATTCGCTAGCTTCAAAAATTCGAACGCCTGATATTATATTAGATTATATAGGTATTATATTAATTAACGCGTTTCTCGTAGGGTAGTAAAAACAATGGTTTTTACATACTTTAGGTACTCACTGAAGAAAAGAACAATGATAAGCGGAGCACCAAACAATTATTTTTTTGGTCGGTAGTCTCCCTTGCATTCTGGGCTAACATGAAATCGTTATCTTGCTAAGGTGACCCACTTCGCTGTTGTAAACTCGTTGTGTGTTTATTTTAGAATTTTTTTGTCGTCAATTTCTCGCGATTCAGGTTTTATCTTTCGCGTTTTACAGAGCAACGATGAACATGGCGGAGGTGGGAATAGTCCGATTTTGGCTGTTAATTCAGTGTTGAACCCCAATTTTCAGCCTGTAAATGCGTTTATTTTGTTGATGAGATGAAAAGGCTAATAAAACTGAGGAACTCCCTCAAGTACAGCCAGTATGACGTCAAAGAGTGCGTTAGTTTGGCAGAGTACTCTTTCAGTTGCTTCAAATCGGGGTTAACTGACAGCAAAAATGTTATCCGCTCAAAAATTATAAATAAATGATAAATCAAGAAGTAAATTTGATTTAGTGGGTACTTTTTAGAGAATAGATATTCTACAGCCATAGCGGAGATGACTGCTTATAACCTTTTGTGCTTTTAT
The DNA here is from genome assembly GCA_037159825.1 of Tupiocoris notatus. Classification (NCBI taxonomy): domain Eukaryota; kingdom Metazoa; phylum Arthropoda; class Insecta; order Hemiptera; family Miridae; genus Tupiocoris; species Tupiocoris notatus. Next base: position 105,643 of record JASJUZ010000082.1, read on the forward strand.
GCTTGAGATCTGCTGGAGATTCTAGAGTCAGAACCAGGTACCAAACTAGTACTACTAAATAGCAGTCTGATACCTGGTTCTGATTGTTCTGATTCCAGGCTCTGCTGCTGACACCTTTTGACCAGTATGACGTAGTTTCCTCTCCTCGATTCGAACTACTCGACTTCTTATTCAAACTACTCAAGTTTCTCAGGCGTTTTTTCAAACTCATGGCGTTTCTGTTCCGTGCAGAATTATGTATTTTTGATATGATGTATGTTTGAAAATAACCCTCAAGTTTCCCCGTTATAAATTGATTTTTAAAAAATTTGTGCGCATTTTTATATAGAGAAAGGTTTATTTTTTCTTTGAATTATTACTAAAGTACTTACTTCTTTCAACTCCGTAGGTAGAGCGGTGGCGATGGCCACGAGCCCGAGCACAACCATAGGTATCATTTTGTTCGTTCGCGTTGATCCTTCTGGTGATCTGTTCACTTCTCGAAACCGAATGTAGCTTCCACTCTTGGGGTTTTGTATTTATAGTGGACCAAGGAAAACTGTATCGGTATTGGACGACCCGCCAATGACCCCTTTCAAAAAACTCGTTAACCAGTTAATATGATGAACTCCAGACCGACTACTGAACCTGTGTCGGAAAATTTTCGCTTAATTATACCCGTGTTCTTTCTCGTGATGTTTGTATCTTTGACCTCATGCATATTGTGCATCTTGTGGACAAAGTTGAAGCGAATTTAACGAAACCTATTTTAACGCTCTGGGGAAAGTATCAGGTTCGAGTGACAGCGTCCTAATATAATTAAATGACATTACAATCTATACAAATTTCGTTTAGATTTCGACATTAGTGGCAAAAAAAGGTTATTTTATGAAAACCGATGGCGGCTAAACGGCTGGATTTGGACCAATAAACCGCCATTCTCTTTAAGATTGGGCTGTGTATAATGTTCATGCGTCATTTAGAAATGATGAAATGGCGCAAAACTGTAAAAAGTGCCGACAATTCGCCATTTTCCGCAATTATGTCGATACTCACGAGGAAGTTTTTTTCCGGATTTTTACACGTTTGTGTTACGATACATAATTTTTCAACGAACGGTCTTTTTTGCGATGGTTTGACTGTAACGGAATTGCAAATGCACCTTAATGAATTCATTGATTTTATCATCGTTCTCATATCTTCCGACCTGAAAGTGGTGTATGCGATCTACGTCGATTTTTTTTCACCCTGCATAATTTTCATGTTTGACGGTGAAAGTGTCTGCGCACGTTCTAAGTGCCGAAGTTAATGGAGCTTGAAAGGAAGCTATGGTAGCGCTGTTCGACCAGGACACTACCGCATAGTTCAATGGCCAGGAAATCAGCACAGTTTTCTCATCCAGTTGAAATTGCTCTGCGCTTCGTTAAGAAAGAAGGCGATTTTTAAGCGATTTGAAGTGAACGCGGCCGTAAACGTTCGACGTTTATTATCATTTTGCCAGTAATTACTTCCTTATGGGGTCAACTGGTAACTTTCTTGCATTCGTGCTCTTGGAAACCATGCTTGGGAGAGTACTGTGTGTGAACCGTCGGGTTGGCGGAATTTCTATCTATTGGTGACGTCACGTTGGTATCCTCCTCATAAAGGTCGGCTGTTGGTTGGCATGCTCTGTCCAGTCATCATTACTTGGAAAATGGATGAGTCAATGCGTGTTTGGAGGGAGTTACATTATTTGATTGGATGCCATAAATCCACGTTCTTCCAAGCGTGAAGTCCAGTTCAATCTCGCAATAAATAATATCGGAGGCATATTCTCCGAAACGTCCGCGTTTATTAAGTTGTTCTGTCCGGAGGCTAGAAACCGATTAGAACTCGCGGATTAAGCGGAAGCATTGTATGTAATCCAAATTGCAAAAATATGATACCTTGGAAGTAATGTGTGTGACCTAGAACCTATCGCCTCCTTCCGTTCTAACGCCAAGAGATGACCTGCAAACTTTTTTTCATGCTGATCTATTTTTGTCGGAGGTATCCTTCGTATTGCACGCATTAGTTCCCTAAATTTTCGGTCGCTACGCTTCGTCGTCCTTACTGAGAGGCTCTACCGTGGGCTTACGAATTTGTCGTTGGTTTGAAATCGCTTTGCGTCCTTGAAGTCGTGCAAAATGTTGCTCTCACGTGCACTGTGTGTGATCTCGTCAGAATTTTCCCATCGTCTCGGATCCGGGAATGAGGTCATGTCGAGGGTTCAGTGTCCCAGTTTTATTGGGGGCGGAACACCCTGGGACCTCCTGGAGTCTCAGGGTTGAAGTGGAGGGAAAAGCCACGTGCCCCTCCTTTACCTCCCCGCCGCTTTTCGGTCGTTCATCCCGTGGGCGGCCTCACCTCTTTTCTAATACTTCCAAGATCTTACCTTGTATAATTTTCACTATTTTAGGGATCGGTGTTGAAAAAAGTTTCGATCGAAAACGTTGTAGAATTGAATAGGTAAATCATTATTCATTTATTATTATTTATTTGATTTTTATTTTTTGTGGCATATTTGAAAAAAGTGCTTTTGTAGCTGTTTCAGTAGTTAACTACAGACTGCTGGAATCCAAAACGTTAGATTAAAGTTGGGGCCGCCAACTGGACGGAAGCTTTTAAAGCCCACCTTGGTCCGCTGAATGTTGAAACGGCTGCCTACTGTATACGCGTCATGACAGGCCCGTGTGCGTGAGCCTGTGTCAGTCAGCTCCTCCCACAAGACGTGCAACAACACGCAGGAGCATTCCCTGTCTCAATCTTCCTTCTCTTCCCAGATGCTAATCCGGTTCGATAAATTTCACGTCCACTTAACTATTATTCTTACTAGCGCAGCGACCTCTAGAAGCAACTATTGAGGCATACAGTTGTGAAAAACCACGATTTCCGCATATTTTTGCCAACTTGTCGTGAAACCGGAAAATTATTTTTTTTAAACCGCCTGAAAGATGGTTAAATTTCATATCAGTCCTAACACCTAAATTAAATTTCGACTAAAGGGTTACTAAAGATAAGACCATAACGACAAAAAGTGGAAATAACGGAAAATTCGTTCGTTCCGCACATTATTGCATTATAGCTATTCATCCGATGACAATACAACCATCCAAGCGAAAGCTCGTCGAAGTGTAAGAAACCCTTGTATGGCGTATTTCTGAAGACCCGGTGTGTGCGAATTAACTGCGGTGAAAGGTTCGCCAAATTAGTAGTTTTCCAGTTACTCCGTTCTTCAGACGAACGTTTTGTCTATATCTTTGATACGTTGCCTCCGATAAAAATTCCGTGAAAGCTGGTGAAATTTCTAGTCGAAAAACATATCGGCCGTATTTTTCGAAGGAGGACAAATATTTTTCACAGAGCGATGAAAATGTGTTCTGTTCTTGCGAAACTGGCTACGTTTACCAGCATCGTTCACATTTTGGAATTCTCAACGTACATCTAGTATATGCCCTCGTTCTCAGACTGTTTAATTTCTCTCCGAGCCCATTCGCCCCTTTGGGCATCATCATTGTGATTTAGAGCGATTTAGCGTCCCAATGATGCTCAAAAGTGCGAAAGTGCTCGGACGGGAAAAACTCGAAGGAATGCAACGACCGTGAAAAGAATTCGAGGGTCTATTAACTATCAACAGTCGAGTCCGAGGTCGTAGCTGCTCCTGAAGGCGAGTTGCCATCTGTCGTACGGCCTTGCAACTCAATTAGGTATAAGCTACAGAGCGTGGTTGCGTGATAACTATGATGAAAGCGGTTTTATTTTTCTCGCTATTGGAACGCACATTTGCCCTCTCTGCAGTAGTTTATCTTCTCTTGACATTAACGAATAGTTGTTTCCGTTGTACGGAATTATGGCTGGGATTATTGCGTACGTTACACACTGTACTTCCATTTGATACTGAGATTATGAAGGACATATCTATTGCTTTCGAGTAGGAGGATAATAATCTTAATTACTTCCAATCTATTTTTAGTCTAATCAATACCATACTTTGATCGCGCAAACTAGATTCAAATTTGGACAATCTAGGTCTAAAACTACGAAAAAAACCGTTTTCGTTTAGAAGTTATAAAGTCTCAAACAAAGGTCCATAAAAACATCGATTGCTCCCTTATTATATCACCTAAATTGATTTTTTACGATTGTTGGAAAGCTCTTGCTGAGTATACTTCTAAGTGCAATATGTTCATATTTTTTCTCGTTGCGGTTGGGAATGGTGCTCGAAAAACCTCAAAAATATTAAAATCGGCACCACGTTTTTTGTTACACTTTCTTCTCTACACGCCATATCAGAATGCCGACCGAAAATTGGAGCTAGGCCCTCCTGGGGCAGATAAATGATGAAAAAATGACATACAAAACAAAACAATCCATGTTCAAACCTTTATCACATTCGCTACGGCCACTTTCTAGCTCCAGGGGAACATTATGTTGCCCCCGAGATCTAGCACGAAATAGCCCCTTTGTTTTGGCTCCCTTCGATGTTTTCCCGGTGTATCAAAAAATGTTGGAACTATTGCAACGCTCGCCATGTTATGTGTAAGGAATAACGAGGCGTATTCACCCGAGCGCTTTCGCCCATTCGGCTTCCTCAGTGCACTGTCGGTCCATTTGGTACCTTCAGCCAATTTTTGTTATTAGTTGTGATGACTGTATTTATTCATGGTCTACAATCTGTCTACACTATATTTCGCTCTGTCTCTATCTCCGCCTCTGACTGAGCTCCACCTGTCTGTAGAATGATAAGGAAAACTTGTTTCGTCAATCTCAGCCTTCAAGCTCGTGCCCGCTATTGGAACTCGCACCTGCCAGGTAGAAAAAATCCGAAGCCTCGACTAACAGTTGGTTGTCATATGAAATGAACTCGAGCAGATGGAGCGTCTCGGATAGAGGCCGTCTACCTACTCATTCAGATGCCTCTCCACTTTCCTAACAGAATTTCCTTGGCTTCCATTTAGGGTCCACTTTGCGCCCAAAAACGCCTTTCGGCCGTGTTGACATAGCGCCCACATGTTCGTACGCCTGCCACCTCCTCAGGGCTGACATTTCGGTCGTCCCTGTTAGACGATCCATCGCTTCCAGTTCGTGTTCTTGTTGCCTCGTGCCTGTTCGCCGGCTGCAGTTATTCCCGCATCCTCTCCCACTTTTCCCTTTGAGCCCACCTGCCCTCGGGATTCGTCCTCGTTCGTCACCTGCCCCGGCAGTGTATGCCCGTTCTTCGTCGGATGTGAATCAGTTTCGTCCTGTAAATGTTCTCTTGTTTCTAATCAGTTCCTTCTTGCGCTCTCACAGCCGCAATGCTGAAATTCACGCGTCCTCCGACGTTCATTAAACCGCCAGCACACCGTTTGAGACGAAGCGTGTCGTTACGCGAGTCGAAGTAAGCATGACCTAGATTACCTATTATGACCATGTTTACGATCTGATCGTCATGGAAAGAATTCGGAACGGACATTTAATTGGCGAAAAATATACCCTTAGTCCCCAACTCTGAAACATTCACTGAGCGTTGTGTCAGTGTCCAAGAAATGTAAATACTCGCTTATCTCCGTGGGGAAATGATTGAATTACAAGTGTTTTCTCCCCTTGGGCGTGCGAAATCGTACTATACTGGATTCTGGATTACACAGAGTACTTCCAAGAAGCGCTATAAGGTTTTTCTCTTTCGATCTCTACATGCCGCATAAATGAAACTATTTCAACCAAGTTGTGCGGTTTTTTTTGTAATTTTGCCTCTTCACTTTTACGACTTTATCTTTGCTGGCCACTGGCCTTAAGAATAGTGTAATTTTTATTGGAGTGGTTTCGAATCAGAATATGGGAATGAAAAGCTCGCTAGGTTTTCTCAAATGCGAACTATGCGGTAGCTAGTCTACCCATTAAAAGATTCCACGTGTGTAGGTACTCAATAGGAAGTTTTTGCATTTGCCGGTGTTTTTCGCGGTGACCGTGGGGGAGTATCGGTTAATTTTTAAATTCATACGCATCTAATGGTTACCGTCATCTCGATCGTAGATTGTGGTCTCTATTAGAGACTTATTTAACAAAGCATCCAATACACCCCACGGTCACCATCGTGGTAAAACACCGGTATGAGCAAAAACTCTTTAATAAGTTCGACAATAATCGAATGACCCCACTTCAGGGTCACCTTGTCTTTATATACCATATTACCTACCGTTTACATTCTACAACTTAATTCCCGACAATATTAAATAGATAACGGAAAATATGGTTTCATGTTCGAATGAAAGCGCTGAGAAAGAATTTGTTTCGTCTTCAGGTCATGGGACGAGCAGACACATTGTTAAGTGACTTTTTCATTGAGTACTCTCCTCTTTTTATACCAAGCACTTTCATTCGATACCATTTATATCTTCTTTATTATAGTGATTGAGTTAGTGAAAGCGAATTGAACTTGCAAGGTCTTTATGGCATCTGATGTACGCAGGCCATGAATCGAAAAACTATCTCTTTTTATAAGGCGTTCTCGCAATGCAATCTAGCAGATATGAAATTTCAGCAGATTGTATGGTAGCTCTCGTATGACTCCTCCAGAAATTGCTTGAGTTATTATCACGGTTGTTATATATAATTTTTTTTAATTGATAAAATTTTCGCTCATTGTTATCACATATTTGAACCAATATATATATTTTTTCTCATCCACACAATAAATTAACGATACGGATTTTGCCCGGAATAATTGACAAGCCAGAGTTGTTTTTTTTTGCCTTTGGTTAATTTCGGTTTGTTTATTGTTTAATTGTTCCAGTGAGCAGAGCATCGCTTCTGCTCGGGCATCCGTGATGGTGTACGACGACACCAGTAAAAAATGGATTCCCAGCGGTTCGTCGAGTGGCCTCTCGAAAGTGCATATTTTTCAAAACATCAGCAACAACTCGTTCAGGGTCGTCGCCAGAAAACTCCAAGACCACGAGGTAAGGCGACTGTCTCGCCAAACATTTTTAATTCAGGTAAAAGGATTAGGACGGCCATTGTGACGAATTGAGGCTAATCGTACACTGATTAATGGTACCTGTACTTGAGTCGAAAGGATGACGATTAGATGCTCAGTATTCTTGTACCTGAGTCAGGAAAGATTCCCGTTTAGAATGTCTAGAGCATATAATTCATGTAGAGAATGTATTTGAGAGTATAAGACTAGGTAAAATTATAAAAACGACAATATAGGTGTTTTTTTTTTAGATTAGGTACTATTCATTTTCATTTTCCTTGTCGTCGCATTTTTTCATGTCCAGCGGTTGTGAGGGGAAGAAAAACCAGTCGACTCATTTTCAGATACTTTATTTGCTGGCCGAGCACTTTCCCCCGTTCGGGCATCCTCAGGGCGACGTGGAGCCAAGGATTCACAGCCCATATGCATTTTTGTTTTCCGCAGGAGCCGACTCTAATTACACTGCCGATAATATTGGGAAATCTGATAGTGAGAGGAAAAAACTAGTGCCTGAACATCTTGTCCAAGGTCTACATAGTCAGGATCTAGCTTCTTCTGATAAAGTTATGTGAGAACGAATCGCCAAGTCGTTCTCCTTCTCGACCGGCCAATACTAAATGATCCTATTGTTCAAACCTTGAAAATTCTATAGATTCTGAGACCTCAGGCCTCTCTTACTATAGTACTGCCTAGTACCGAAGTTAGTTGCTCAACTCCTAGTGTAGGTTGTAGTGAGAAAAAACACCTTCGTTGGAAGCGTAATCCCAACCAATTGTAATTTTTCTCTTCAATAGGTGGTCATCAACTGCATCATACTTAAAGGGCTCAAATACAACCAAGCAACGCACACCTTTCACCAATGGAGAGACAATAAACAGGTTTACGGTCTGAACTTCAGCAGCCGCGAAGATGCTGACGGATTCGCTAGAGCTATGACCCGAGCTTTAGACGTGAGTGCTTTCATTCCAGAATATCTTTGAACGTTAATGTCCCAAGGGTTTCAACCCTTGAAACTCTGTACCATTACCTTCAAATATCTTGTTGGCTCAATTTCCTTTCAAATGAGACACACCTGAAGCGTTTGGAAATATATTTTGAAATATTCACTACCGGTTTATTGCAGGTGCTCAACAGCAACTCATTGCCGCGACCTCCGCCTCAACCGATGGCAACGCAATTGCAATCACATTATCAACAAGCTAATGGGCAATTCGACGAGGACATGGGCTACAGGTTGGTCGATTTTTCCCGCTCAATTTGATGCAGTTTGTAAAATCTAATTGATAATGTGCTCAGATAATGCGCCGTATTTTGCCACTTAAGAGGGCTTATTTTTTGAGCAAGAAGCGTCTATTACCCATAAAGCTCAGAAAGGTCTAATTTGAAGCTTCTATTCAAAAAACGGCAAAACTTTTGCAGTTCCAATTTTCAACAATTATATAATATTAAATGATTTCCTTATACTATTTGAGTCCAGAACGTCCCCTTTAGAACTCTTCGTATGTACAGCTTCCCAAAAAAGTCAGCTCTTTCAAGAAGTGAATTTTCCAAGTGTTTTCAATTTTAGAGCTCAACTCCGGTAGAATGACACATCTTACGATAAAGACGTAATCAATAAAACCTGTTGACTGTTTAATTAGCTTTGAGTCGAGTGCTTAAAGGCGATAGTAGATCAGGTAGTTCTCTCTCAGTCGGCCAATGACCAAAAATGTGAGTTGTCTCGATTAATTCTCGCCGTTTCATGAGAGTAACGACGGTTGGTGTGGTCATCAAAATATTCCAATACTATAGAGTTCAAGCTTAATAATGTTTTATCATTTTGTATGTATAGCATTAAGTTGCAATTATTGTGATAAGAGTTGATAAAACTAATGTGAAATATGACTGGCTTATTGATATGTATTTTAATCGGGTTCCCGCTTTGTACAGGACAATGACCAGAGAAGATGTGGCAATGATTCAGGAAAGACGCATGTCCCAGCAGTCACAAAGTACGCGCTCTCCATTTTTTGTTATGTATCTGAAACAAGATTGAGCCTGAGCATAATTTATTCACAAAGTATTTTCACATATTTTACAGTATCTAGTAATGGAAGCGTGTCATCGCCTGGAGTGCCAGTTCCTCCGACGCCGCCCGGTCATCATAGGACATCTTCAGCACCACCTGCACCACAGCCTCCTCCGATGTCGTTGGCACCTCCGCCGCCTCCAGTCCCTCCAGCCGTTCCTGCTGCTCCTCCCTGTCCACCCGCACCTAATACTCCTTTAGTCGGTATAGCTCATCCTGTTACTCTGGTTCCACCTGTGATGGTTGCCGCGCCTCCGCCCGTTGGATTCGGTGGCCCACCGTGCGGGCCTTCCACTGCTGGTGCCCCCCCGCCCCCGCCGCCGCCTCCCGTCCCAAATATGTCCCGCTCTTCCTCAAACGATGGCAACGATACAACTTCACTCGCTGCCCAACTTCAAAGTGCCAAACTTCGCCGGTCGAACAAGGTATTTATTATGGCAGAATTTTGTAATTGTTGGCTTATTATTTAATAATAGACTATAGTAATTGTCCAAGAAAAATCATTTTCTAACCCCTCTCAAAATTTGACGTTTTACGTTTCAAGGCATGTCTAATCCGGATATTCAATTAAGTAATTTAAGTAATAAGTTATTTTAACCATTCTTTCCAACAACGGAAAAAATAATCCACAGTTTTGTTGTGGTCAATGGTAATTACTTTGTAGGAGACCAAAATTTGGTGTAAAAAAATTGAATGAAAAACATTTTACAAGGACTTTCCTGTTACTCTTGGGTCCCCCCTCGTATAAGTCGTGAACTTTTGAAGCTATAGAAATCGTTCTATACTCATTGGAATGGTCGTCAAACAATCTGTATCTTTAGGCAAATAATTTGGTATTTAATTTGAAAAAAAAAATTACTGTAGTTGCTACGGAGTTTTTTCTTTTAGTTATGTACCAATCTTTCTTTTTATTTTTGTGTGTAAACGTTTACGATTATTAGGAACAGTTATTATCACAAATGGATGGCCTTCTTACATCATTATTGAAGCAAAGGAATAATAAACCACTCTAAAATCATTTGCGGTTTTTTCCCATTTCAATCCATTTATTGGCCTTCCTCTTTTTTTGCAGCAATCAGCCGAAAACAGCGGATCAAGTACAAGTAGCAGCGGTAGCAATTATGGGACACTCGGTCGAGGTGGTACTGGTATGGCTAGCATGATGGACGAAATGGCAAAAACTCTGGCGAGAAGGAGGGCTGCCGCTGAAAGGAAAGAAGCAGACCCTGGTCCCCAGGTAAACTTAAAACAATTGATGTACCACGATTAGAAGAACCAAGTTTCCTATTTCTAAGTTTGTGGCATCATAAACGTTCTTAATTTAAGGGTTAATGGTGCCCTGGCAGGCGCAAGCGATAGGATATAATTATGGCATTTGCGTAGAACTTTTTTATTTTTTTATTTTGAAAGCACATACCACGGGGAAAACAGAATGATGGCCCAAATCCTGAAATAGCATTTGTAAAAATGACATATTCTAGGGTTTTCAAGTTTGAAAAATCGCTCGAGCTAAAGGAAGCTAACACATCACTTGCTTCGCTCTGTGTGGTGACATCAGGTATTCGCCTCTATTTCCCGGGTATTTTTCACTCACGTTAGCTACTTTTTGATCACGTTCCTCTTCTCTCGACGATTCCTTCTTCAACTTATTTTTTTTCAAATGGAAATAGTGCCTTTAGAGATGTATAACACCTATTGATGATCCCATTTGCAGTAAGAAATCAATGCAAATTTCCCATATACGTTACGTTTGATCCCTCTGTGTTCTAGTCTCTCTCACTGAATCAATGACAAAAATATCTACCGTTCTCTAGATTCCACAATTTTAAGTTTAAACCAACGCAAAGTCGTAAAACTTGTACTGATGAGTCTATGTATTGATATTATAGGAACCTGATTATGGAACGGCGGAGAGGAAGAATTCGACATGGGGAGGCAGCGGTTCTAAATTAGGCAATGGCTGCGAAAGTTCGCCGAAGCCTTCGAGGAGAGCTCTAGCCAGCAGCGAAGAGTCGTTGCCCAAAGTCAATGGGGACTCCAGCATTCCGGAGCTTGAAGCTCTCAAACAAGAAATTCTCCGTGAAATGAGACGAGAGTTTAACAAAATGAAAACAGACATTATCGAAGGTATGTTGTCGTAAATTAAGACTCAAGCAGTGACTCTCAATCTTCTTGTCGCATTTTAATTTTTAACGGTTTCTTCATGAATTGATTGAATTAAGCACGTCTCTAATAAATCAAATCGCATCTTCTTTTCAGCTCTCAAGACTGAACTGAACCGTAGGTAATGGGACCCTGTCGTTGACCACATCTATCAGAAAAAAAAAGATACAGACTGACTTGTGAATAAACATTTTACTGGTTTAATAAACTTTTTACAAGGTAAAGATCGTTCAGAAACGTGTACGATCATGAGGACACAGACTAAACTTTTTCAATTCCTTCGAAAGAACATTCAAAGATACGAAATGTGAAGGTTGTGGTAAATGATCCTCTATTGTGTTATTTGTGGTTTGTTGAATCAAAACTTTGTTCTTATGTTACCAGATAATTTTATTTTTTATTAATTTTTTTTTGTCGTAGAATTTTTGTATATTTTTTTCTTATTTTTCTCTTCCAATGCATTTGTGTACTTTTACCGCTTCCTGGCGATTATCTGATCGTCAATTGTGAGACCGTTTCTGCGCAGAACGCACGTTTTCCGCGTTTTGCGTCTATCACTGCCTCTTCGCTCAGACAATGTTGTTTTTTGTACGTTGAAAGAAGAAGAGTTCATAATGAGATATGAAAAACCAACGTGAAACCCATGTTCCGCTTATCGGCTGACTTGATGTTGGTAAAATAGTGCGCCAATGAAAAATGAGCTTTTGCTAAAATTGCTTTTCCGCCTTTTGTTCGATTGCAAAGGGAACCGCATTCACGGCAGAATTCTGTATCAGTATAATTGTGTGAGAAAACCGACTATTGCGAGCCATTTCTGAGATTAAGGGAGTTGTGCAGTCAGTCAACAGGCTAAAAAAAATTACATTCACCTCTGTTCCTCGTAGAGTTTGTAATTGGGTTGACAGTTTACAAAAGTTCTCAATTGCATCCATCTTGCGCATAACCTTTTTCAGAATTGGAGTCATCTTAATTGTGGTTCCTCCTTTCTCATTTTTGCCTTGTTCTTCCATTTCCTGGAATTGTATGAGCTTTTACTTTTTAGTTGGTCTATGAATCATCAACTACTGTTTGGAAAGGTGATAGCAATAATTTTCCATTGTTGGGGGAAAATTGCTTTTAATATGACGGAGGAAGGAAAACCTTCAACTCTGCGATCGCCTGAAAATCTCTAGGTATTTAACGCAGCAGTGAAAAGATTAGGAAACGAATCGCAGTATTCCTCCCACCAATGGTGATAATTCTTTTTATACTGCTTATTATCGATATATAATTTCTCACTGGTCAAATTGTGGGGAAGGAGAGAGTGCCTTTTGGAAGTTTGTCACCAACTCGCACATATTTTTCAGAAGCAGAAAAACGATCACACTATTATTGTTCGTTACTCATTAAGTTAGATTTTGAAAGATTGAAGAAATTTTCTCTCGTTCCCTGTCTCACTATTCTCCATCCTTCCAACTGGTACTCTTTTTGGCCATTGCGTTAGCTGCTGCTTTGTGAGATATTTTGCGGATTGTAAACGACGGAGAATAGGATGGTTCTCTTATGAAGATGTGATCCAAGCTATCGAACCTTCCATGAAGCCCAGTTTAGCACATTGACTTTTGAAGATAAATTGTGGCGTTTTCAAGCTTCCTCATTTTCAAGTGCGGGGTTTTCCTTGTAAACTTCAGACCTAGTTTTTACCTGTAGACAACTTTGATGAGACGTTAATCAATCAACTGGGTTACTAACTGACGTACATATAATGGCTAAATTTCGGCTTCATGAAACAGATAATTCCCAATGTAACAGCCTGGCAAAATTAATTTTAAATGCTTTGCTCATCTCCCCGTATCCACTATTTACCTGGCAAGGTTATCACGGTTATCTATTTGCAGTGCAAAACTTCGAGGTCAAATAAATTAATATTGTAATACAAGATTGCAGAATATAGAATGGCGCTGTCACTCAGACTTCACCTGATCTCTATGATTGAATGGGCCCTTTAAAAAATCGTAATCATAAACTGATGGAGTGCACGCCGTCATTATGTGCCAAGCTACTTCCTACGACCAAAAAGCTATCTTACATTGATCGAACCTTCCTATTCTTCTAACCGTGTTTCCCTAGATGTATATCGCGCAGGCAATAAAAAATCCAGTGACGGTCAAGCTATTGTAAATATGAAAAAATTGCTTGTGTCTTTTTTTTGCATTTGAATTGACCTATTTCTAGTCTCGATCTTTCACCACGAGCATTTATGTGTTTTATTTTGACGCAGTATTTTGTAACCAGCTTAACGCACCGCTCCCTCTGCTATCGAAACTTGCAGCTCGAGTCGTCGCATTGATGAAAATCCCACCCCTTATTAATTCGCCGAAGAGCGATCGTTGAATGGAATTGGCTGAGAAAGAGCGGTATTTATATAATGGGAAAATTTCAAAAGGACATTGGAAGTGTCTGATGCATGTCTGACGTTCCCTTTCTTATCAATTAAGCTTTGCTGGCTTTGGAGATACTATAATAGAGAAAGCGTTTATAAAATACCTACGTAAAGCTAATCATCCTTAACTCAAGTATGTACGAGTGTAAGTATATCTAACATTTCAATTTGTAACAAAGTTGGCAAATTACTGGATATAATATATTTGTTAACCTGCGACCGCAATGTAAATAGAAGCTTTTCCTCCCGATTTTTTCTAACTCTCGCTGTACATTAGTAGTTTTTTACCAATTGTCGTTTTACCCTGGACGGGACAGACGTAGCGGATATTTTTCGTTCATCTTTCAAAGCAGCCCGTTTGCGTTACACTTCGATGGAAGAGATCGGCTGTAATCGTAAGGCCAAGCTGGCCAAGTAGGGCAGAAGCTTTGCCAGAACGATGTTGTCCTCCCAAAATCAAAATTTTCCCTTGCATTTAAAAATTTTCCCAAAATTCACATTCATCTTCTTCAGATCTCTTCTTGAGCAATGCTTACTTTTTACCACGCCCTCGTCTCTACGCTATTGGGTCTGTCGCCTTAAGAGAATTAAAGTGTTTATACATCCTGCCTCAGTTATCTCTAAGCTGGAGATAGCTCGGGCTGACTAGGCCATTCTAGAGGGCAGCACTTTCATTACTGGCTCCCGTCTAACATTGCTCAAGCACTATGTCAGTCCCAAAAAGTTCTACCGAACCGTCCAAAGCTTCTAGTCCAAGCGTATCTCAACCATCGAAGTATGACGTGCCACTCCAGCGATATTTATTATGTGTTATTTGTTTTGTAATACAAAATCAACCATGTTCATCGGTGGATCCTTCCGTTTAAGATCCCATCTGGTTATCTGTTCTCTGATTAAAAGCTTCCTCCATCTTTCGATTTCTCTTGTTGAAAATTCTAGTCATCCTCAGGTCCACGGTGAATTTGAAATTGCACAAATTCGAACGTAATCCCTTTCAAGACAATGCATTTTATATCCCTCGTGTTGGCATTTCAATTCTGCGTCGTAACGTCCGGAAAAAGTATTCAAATACATTTTACAAGAGAAGCTTACATAGAGAGATTAAGGAAGGTAATTGGTACCGCTGCTGTATAATATTCGGCCAAGTAGACTAGTATTAGCAATAAATGCTTCAATTTATTTGACGAACAATGAACGTGAAAAATTGCCAAAGAAATTGTCTATTTATAAACTGCCTTGTGGAGATTATTTGACAAAACTAAAAGTGAATTCGAATGAAGGATGAGGCCGTTTACTTTGTGAAATCTTTCAAATAATGTACAACCCATATGAACTGGTTATAATTGAATGTTGTAAGGCATCTTTCGCACAAGGAGTCATAATGCTCCTGAGCAGGAGGCGTTTTTGTTGTCAGTTACTCTTACCTGTGATCATTGAACTGGCGTCATCTTCATGTTTTAGAATTGGTCAACTCGGAGGCCCATTCTCTAATGTGTGCGGTCCAATTGAGCTCTATGGATCCCAGAGAAAATTGCTCTCCGTGTAAGGCTCTCGCACTCTGTGTTTCAACTTGATTTTTTTTTTTTTAATTGCATTTATTAACAACAGTACATTTATAACCCTCAGGAGTCTACAGCCCCTTGTGCGTAAGAGGTATGAGGAATTGACGCCTAATAATTCAATTTTCTGCAAATGAATTTTGAATACACAAAAATATCAAAGGTGCTGCAGAGTATAGAAAAACGTGCAAGGTTGATTATCTCAGTAGTGAACTTTGTAAGTTTAGCTGATAGCATTAAAATGGAATCGTGTTATGGATAGAGGAATAGTGATAGTTTCCAGTGCTGTCGGCCCATTGCGTAAGAAAAATTGTCTCGTATTCAAAATAGAACAAAGGGGCTCAATTATTTTCCACGCTGTTTAGTGCGGAAGCAGAACAGGTTAACCTAGCTAAACGTTTGATTCTCCAGCGGTTTCAGATTGACTCGAATTGACATTGTCACCTTCCCAATTATCAATGGTGAGAGTAATGCAGAGACAACTCTGTGTTTATTTATTTTTATTTATATTTATACGGGCGTGCTCAATCAGGAGTGGAAGAAAGAGTCATGAGGTGGCAAGGGAGGAATTGAAAAGATGCAGGCAAAAAGCAGAGACGAGTGGCAGGACTGGAAG
The DNA here is from genome assembly GCA_037159825.1 of Tupiocoris notatus. Lineage (NCBI taxonomy): Eukaryota > Metazoa > Arthropoda > Insecta > Hemiptera > Miridae > Tupiocoris > Tupiocoris notatus. Next base: position 121,426 of record JASJUZ010000082.1, read on the forward strand.
TTGATTTCTCTAGTCTTTGATAATACATTGGGATTATGACAATGTGAATGTCGATATAAAACCCCTAGAGAACCATTATTGCCGTTACATAGTATCTATTTTGGGATCCACAATGAAATTGCTTGAATACCATAAATGACTGTCGAATAAATAATTTCTCCATTTATTGTTATGGCTTGGGTCTAAGCGTCCATTGGAACTTGTAATGCGAGAACTTTGTCAGACTTACCAGTATTTTCGGGCCCTGAAAATTGTCAATCGCTTCCGTTTTGAGAGATGGTTTCTTATTCTGATACAAACACGATTCATGACCTTGAATTATCTCCTAGGGCTTCCAGTCCTGTCTACTTGATCTATTGCCATCATTCATGAAAACGAGGAAATTTTAGTGAACAGGAGCCTTAATTTTTGTCCCTGCTCCGATTCATTGATATGAATAAAGTTGAACCTAGAGTTATGTATGGGCATGCTTCTTGGGAAATGAATTACCCATCATGGCGATGTACTTTTGGCAGAGGAACTTTATTCTATTCTTGAGTAGGTATTTACTGTTCAACTGAATTTGATCATGACCAGGAGCTTTTTAATTGCTATGCTCTCGATATTGGAAAGCTTGCAACCTTTTTCCGCGTTGAAGGCCCTCCTATAATTATAAATTATTTCTCACCTCTGCCACAGCCTTCTATATATCTATTGCAAGATGTCCTCCTTCTATCAGTATTTTCGGCCAATAGCATCAGCTTAAAATCTCCTCGCATAAAAACGATGACTCTACTTGCCAACCCAATTTTTTATTATCTACTTAATTATGATTCTGTAAGCTTGGATTGCTGCTTATTTGAAAGTAACTTTTTGGGCAGAAAATGTTGTGCGAAGAAATATATGACCTCTGATTCACTCTAAGTACTTAGTGAATCCCAACTAAAAAAATAAAATAAAACTGCTGGCGATATATTTATCTTACAATAAACTTGAAAAGCAGGAGCACAAAGCGGGGAGGCTGACCGCACGTCTGATTGCCTAGATGGCCTCTCGGCCTGCACCAATGTCTATCGATGATGGCCGATTGCAGGACATTTCAACCGTGACAATTCGCTTAATTAATCGCTTCGATGGTCCTTCGCCTTTCCATGCCAAGCTATTGGGCTATCCGGAGGAGAACGATTGTGTTTGAAATGATCGGAAAAGAAATATTCCTTCGGTATTCCTGAATTTCAGTTGGGTGTAATTTGATTGAGTTCCTACTAAAGTAAGGTGATTGAGTTACTCTGTAAACGTCGATTGTTCGCTCCATCCCCCATCCTGTCTTAAGATTAATCAGATTCCTCACTTCCTTTTAGATTTAGCAATACTTCTCCTGCCCGAAGGGATTATTACTGTAAATATTAAACGCGCCCCGCTTTTATTTAAAATAACTTCATCAGTGACCGTTGATCTCCTTCTTGTGTACGTGAAAACCCCTCGTCGGCGGGTTATTGTATAGTGGACTTTTTCTAAATTATAGTACATACTACCTTCGTATTATCAGGAGCACGCTGTAATCAAAAGAAGTAGGATAGTTTCGTTTTGAAAATAGTCATTCCGTGCTCCTGCGATTACTAATGACGGCCATTATTTTATATTGTGAGCGTCAAATATCTCGATGTGGATAAATGTTTGAAAATTTCTTTAGTTATTTTTTTTTCTTTTTGAACCAATATGAAAACGTCGCTTGTTTTTGCGTTTGGGATCGTTGTGAATCGTTTTTGCGCCAGCAGATCGACAGAAATCTTGTCTTAACGTCCGTTTCAACGGAAAATGCTATCGCTCCGAATGGTTTCACGTTTTAACTTTAGATACCCGTTGTAAATTTATGAGCAGTTATGATTGTGACAGATATCCGTAAAAAGTAAGCGTTTGCAAACATAATTAGCTTGTAACCATTGATAGGCCTAGGTGATGAAAACATGTCAGTCGAATGGCAGAAATTTGTACTCTTATTATCTAAATGTGTACATTTAATAAATAAACAGAGGAAAACAAATGAGCTTATCGACTGATTTATTTACTCCGAAGCTCCCGAGGGGAAAAGGGCAATAACGCCTGCGATTTTTTATTATGTCCAGCATTACGTAAGATGTAAGAGTATGTTGTCTAGGAGCTGCACTGGAGTCGAGTACAGTGAACCGCTATGACAGAGTCAATCACAATGCAAACCCTACTAACGACATTATTGTTAGGAAGGCATTGATTGAAATAATAGATAATCTTGTCGGTTAATCGAATACGAGTTTTAAGACAATCGCAACACTTTCACTCGTAAAGTAAATATGGAAGTGAAAATATGAAATAAACGCTCAGATGATTTAATCGGGTTCCCCTTTAAGGGTGAATTCCCCTTCAATGGCAACGTTTTTCATACAAAAAGATTACTTTAAAAAATCTATGTACACTTCAAATCCACCTTAAGGTGTGTAAGATTTAAATAAATAAATAGAAAAATACACAGTCAATTTTTACGGAAACTATCTACAATACATTGCGATGTTGTCGACTTCGGCTCAGCTAATCGGCAAATTCTTTAGCTAGTCGGAAGAGGGCAGGATGTGTGAAGAACATTGTGAAGAGCCGCCATAGCCGTCCAGTCTCTTCGTTCTCCGCTGATTATCACATTCCTAATGCAGCCTTTGAAATAATCCCGTGTTCCCAGCGTTCCTATAGGCGCGTAATCTAAAGAGAGAAAAGAAAAGCGGTTTACACAGAGAAACAGAAAGTTAAGCAGAGACAAACCAGGCGACTGGTTCATGTTATAATTCCAAACATACGTCCTGTGAATAAAAAATTATAACGTGGCGAATAAATAGCAGAGTTTGTCTCCCCTTCTCTCTAAACTCTCTGTACATTTTTTATTTATTTTCCAAGACACAAACGTACCGGGTATGCCGCCGATATAGAGCGGGCTATTCGTCGTGGTCGCGGTGAGATGTCCATTGTCCGACAGCCAATAACTCTGATCCCGGTCGTCGACTCGGAGACTCAGCTCATCGTTGATGTAATGAGCCTGAACTCGATGCCACCGGTTGTCGCAAATCGAGAATTCGGAGTCTAATTCTTGCACGACACGGAACGGCCGGCGATCGCCCATGTCACCGCTCATTATGACCTGAAACAATGATCTTTTTATTGTGACTTCCTCAGGGTATTTTTGAGCTTGTTTGGCGCACCTATTTGTAGCCATTGATATACAATTGGAGGGGGCTTTTAATCGGGGAGAAGTCTTGAGTAATATTAATAGAAAATCCCATCATCGTACTGGAAGTGGAAATGGCTGAAATCTGTTACCTTTCCATTGTTCAGTTCGAGAGACAGAGCAGGATAACCTTGCGGTTCTGCGACGCTAAGGAGGATCCCGTTCATTTCCGAAGTCCTAAATTCCAGTTCCAGTTCCAATAATGAGCCGACGTTGAATTTTTTTTCTAACGGTAAAAGAAAAATATTAGATAAGATTAAAGCATAAATAGAAATTGATTGAAGGCGTATTTGGACTGGTTCTTACTATAAATAGCAAAGGCGTCCCCAGGGAAGTAGGATCCTCGTTCCACCTGAGGGAAGCATTGTCCAACTCGTGGATAAGGCACTGCCTTTTCAACCATCAGCGGCTCTTCTCGGCCGTTAACTTTTAAAGCCCTGATGCACCCTTTGAACCCTTCGAGTTTATTAATCTGCAATTAAACGTAAAAAGTATTCTTGTACAGTGTTTTGAGCGTTTAGGTACTGAATCGAATAGTCGATCACTCACTAAATTGTTCGGAAGTTGAACACCAGTTTCAGGGAGGCCACCTATATACATTACGTTGCCCACATTCATTTTCTTTGGGGTTTTCGTCTTCTCTGGATCCATAGAGTCAATCCTCAACGTCATCTTGCGATCTTCTTTCTCCAACACCAACTAAAAATGCATAAACCATGGTAGAAATCACTTCTACTATCCTGCTCCTTCCTATGACACACAATAGCTATATAGAAGCATTTGCAGATGACCTGTTGCGAAACTTACGTTATGCCACATTCCATCATTGAACACAGCTTGAGCGGTTGTTTCAATTTTTCTTCGACCTTTCAGTACAATCTGTACTCGGCCGTTCCTTAAAGCCGCCATTAAATAATGCGGCTGCTTGTTTCTGACACCCTGAGGTAAACAAATTGTCTCACATTAACAACATGGCTCAAAAGACAAAGAGCAGAAATGAGCAACATGGACTACTCGATACATCCGATAGCAAAAAACAATGATTTGTGAACTAGTAACAAACCGGGATCATGAAGATCAAGCCGTTCTGATAAAACGTTCTGAAATCTAACTCAAGGGAGAAATTCTTCTGGAGGACGGCTCTTTTTCGAAAGCTAAGTTGAACATGTGAAAAGGGCTCGTCGCCGAAAGAGACAGCCCTCGGGTCAATGGTGTAGCTCAACACTTTACGACAACCGGTTGATACGCTGTTTGATGGCTCATTTGATCGCAACTGTGTCGTGGTCGGACCAAACCGTCCGATTGTTACATCTTCAAATCTCAAAGGCTCGTCGAAACCGTACACTCTGAAAACCGTAATATAATTTATGACAAGACTGCTCATTAATATTATTTCAAGCTCCCTTAAGGTACTCACTTATCACTAAATATGATGTCCTTTATCGTTCCGACGAAAGGAATATTGGAAAACGTTCGACCCGTGGCGTTGAATCCTGTTGGCAGTCCGCCAAAATAGAGACCCCCAGATTCGCCATTTGCTTTAAACGTCGTCGACCCTTCAGGCAGCATAGTCACAGCATCAAGCACATCGTCAACTCTCAGCTCAAGCCGTTTCCCAACCTGAAACGGTCGTTGCCATAATAGTGAATATTTTGAATAGATTTCGTCGAGGTAAAGTACGTTGGTACAACATGTTTTCCCTGTTCATCTCAAAATTAGATAAAGTCTTGGGTTGAGGGGGAGACATAAAGTGTGAGCCTTTCTTTTAGTACTTTCCCTCCTTTGACCATCGCCATATGATGCCAATAGGCTATGGAGAGCTTCAAGTTTCCCTTTCAACCCGAAACGCGTTGAAAACTATGAACCTACCTTGGCAATGTTGATAGTATGATACTTGGAGTCACCATACTCAGAACTGACACTTGCAAGACGGACTTCACCTTTGCCTGCGTTCAACCGCACGTCAATTTGACCCCTTCGTAGACTGACCGAATAATAACTGAGCTTATCCTGAAAATGAAACATTTCCTTGTCATTTCTTCAGCCTAGTCATTACAAGACACTCAGAACCACGCACATTACAGGGAATTACCAATAATTTGCTGAACACTCAGTTTTCATCATTGAAGAGCGGAAAAAAGGGAAATGGAATATTCGGTGAGGTGATTTTGTGAATTTATGTGACCGGGAAAATAATATATCCGCAGCAGCGCCTCATGGTATCTGGCAGCAGCTTGAGGGTGAGCAAGACCGCCGTTATCTTGTAACATTATTGGCTTAGGCTATTGGCCCCATCAGGAACAACACACTTTCAAATCATCTAAATTTCACCCCGACCGCGGGCGATTACTATGGTTATAAATAATAAATCGAATTCAGAGCATTTCGTCTCGCATGTCAGTTCTCTATAGTTAATTTGCATAGTGCGCAAATTATCCTCAAAAGTACATCAAATAGGATGGTATTTTGATGACAGACCAAACCGATTAGTACATGCAGTTAGGACGAGAGTCAGTCAATTAGAATTCGCTGCACTGCAAATTAAGAGCGAGATCGATGTGTATGAAAATATCAGTCGAATAAATGAACGTTAGCGTAATGTAATGTTAATAATGTTACCTCAAATTCAATTAGATTAGTCATCTCTTCTTTATCATCAAGTAGAGCATTCTGAAAATAAATTATCAAAGCCAAATCATTATCGCTCGACGCTGATGAGATTGTTAATATCATTTGTATTGATTATGTATTTAAAAGGAATACAATTTGTCGAATGAATGAAATCATGCTGTGCGCCACAGTCCGAGTTAGGTATATTCTATTAAAAACGTAGAAATCATCATTCCTCACGCTCACTGCGCAAAATAGAATTTAATGACAATCTCTAGTAATCATTTTTGTTATTAAAAAACGAATAAAATTTAATTATAAATTAAATTTAAAAAGTATATAGTATTACAGCTATTACAGGATTGATATACAATCTTACATGAAATTAATTATCTCATTTTTTCAGTACAATCTCTCTAGAAAAAAACTCATCACCATTAATTTTTAATTTTTTTTCCCAACTACCTACCGAACACTGCATAAAAAATCTTGGAACGGTTATTTGTCTATAAATTATCTTTGCATCGATTCGACGTGTTATTGAATTATTAACGTTATCGATGTTATGACTTACTGCGCCTTCGAATGTGGAGAGCATAAGTAGGGCATCTCTTTGTGCTGAAGAGAAAACAAACCCAAAATTGTCTTTCTTCTTGAGCGAATGAGAGGGCAGTTCAATGAAACCATTGCCAAAGAAGCCTGCGACGGTGATTGGCTGTTGAAACGTTTTCAATCGATGGTTAAAAACAGAGTTCATGTTAAAAAAAATCTATACCTGGTCTGCAATGTATTCAAAGGTGTATTGCAACGATAAATAAAGAATTCGAGTAATTTAAAATTTAAGCAGATTCGGCAATCTTTGAGAATGGTCCACAAATATTGACCAGCGAGCGAATTGATCGACAATCAAAACCAGAATACAAAACTTTTTTAATTCATAGGTTGACTTGGGGGAAGAAATCGTCTTCTTCCTCCTTATTTTCCCTGGTTGTTGGAACCAATTTTTATTCAGAGAGCAGAACTGACCAGAGAAAAATGAAATTTGAAGAAGAGTCGCATATTATTTCTACCATCAACCAACCCACTCAACCTTGTGCATGTTTTGAGCTATGACCTGGAAAAATATGTACCTTAGAAGAGCAGGAAGGTTGCATGCCCCAATATTTTCCTTTGAGTAGGCTGTAGGCACCCTGATCAATTTGTAGATCGGACATGCATCCTAAGTAAGCCTTCAGGTTAGGTGGAAGGTCCTTCTCGCCGGGAGGGACACCTCCAACGTAGTACTTAGCCATGGACATGTCAGGAATAGTGTCCTGGTTCGGAGGAACTGTCGGAGCCCCATCTCTTACTTCATTGCCAACTTTGAGCACCCCTACAAAACACAAACTTACCATGAAAAACATGGACTATACTCTGTAATGGCACATGTTTCATAATACACAAAGGCAACCGCAAATCTGATTTAAAAAAATTATATCAGCCTCCAAATCTGAACAAAAACTGTAGAAGCTATGCTTGATGCAAGAAATTGTTGAATCAATTGGTTCAACAGCTGCACCTTCATACAATTGACAAAATATTTTGCAGAACTACCTTTTTCGAGTTTCTTCTTTCGATCGAAATATCGGCTCGCTTCTATCCTCGTCCATTTGCCATTGTTGTACTTCTCCATAGTCGACATTTCCAAACTCAAGTCGCCGCCGTAGCCGATTTTGAATACGACGCGGCCGTTTTTCAATGTAAGCGATACGAATCGGCCCTGTAATTCAACGCACATTAAACTATTTATATAAAAACTATTTGCAGAATGAACGTTTGTAACTGTAGCTGTTTCCAATTATTGGAAACGTGGACGTACAGTGCTGTTTTCAGAGCCAATAAACAACAGGGCGTCATGGTCAAACGTTCTGAATTTCAACGAAACGCTGAAAAGGTATTTGTTGAAGACGCCGGAGCTATCATGGCTGACCACTGCGTATCCGTCTCCAGCAAAACTGTAGGAAGACTCGTCGACGACTTCTTGAGCCCTAAAATCCAAAACAATACCATTTTGTAGAGATAAATCAAAATTATTAGAAATAGTCTCCAATGTACGTTTCAACATTTGAAAGCATTTACTGCTGATCTTCTAAATTAGACACCGATGAATAGAATCAATTATAGTTTACCCTTCCACACAAGCTGTACAGGAATGGGGATTTTGAGTATCGAAGTCCCAGAGGCCGATTGGTCTACCGTTCAGGAATAGATGATGAAGGCAACCTACAAGGCCCGATTGTGTCGACAGAAGATGCGGATGCCGTCTGTCAGCGCCGCCGACCCAAACGCGATCACCAGGACCAACATCGAACCTACCAACGCCTGGTGAAGACGCATTGGTAACAGGAGGGCTGTCTTTCAGTAGTGACCCTTCAGGCACTACAACCGGACGTACCCACAGATACCCAATGTTGCTAACCCTAAAACGAAAACAACGATATGCTGAAGGTTTCCATAATTCACTTGGTCATACAAAATCAACTATAACTTGGCCTCGCTCTAAAAGCGACTGGTTATATATGGGCCGCCCTAGCTGGAAGATCGCACTGTGGGTAACAACTGAACCTATCGAGAAGGTAGCGGTAGCAAATTTGAATAAATTCTTTGTCGTTTCTCAATCAGAAAGCGTTCATGTTTCCACGATCACTTCATAACAAAACATGAAAGGTCCTCAAATACTAATAACATTTTGAGCAAGGGCTTTGGATCCATTTTGAATCATAGAGGACTGAGTTGGGAAATTGTAACCAACGTTCCAATACCATAACCATAAAATCCATTTTGGACTAACCTCTATAGAGGAACTACCAACTTACCTTTCAGCTTGAACTCTGTACCAATGTTGATCTTTATTTAAATCGCCGGCCGTTTGAATGTGCAACGGGTGTGTGACTTCTCCAAGGCCTCCGCCTACGTTCCAAACAAAACGTATTTTTCTGTTGATCATTTCTACAGCAACGAAGTCGTCCTGAAATGGAACGGTGCATTTATAGCGAGTGAGCTAAGTAAGAGAGTTCCAACTAAGGAAGTGGTTACTTACAGTTGAACCGCTTGGCAGGTAAAAAAGCAGAGCGTCTCTCAACTGAGAGCTGATTGCGTACGTGAGAACAATCGTTGTCATTGTGCTCGGTTCGAGATGGGCAGGTTTGTAGGTTCGCACGCAGGTACCACCACTGTCTCCAATACTTGTCATCGATAGTCGGATCTGCAGAATTTTCAAATCATTTCAAAGTCTACTAAAGGAGTTTCCATCATACAGTTGAGCTCAGTGTGCAAACCTTCGTTTTATGAAATGGTTTGAAAAATCTTTCAACAGGTGAAACCTTACCCTGTTTGCATTGTGGTGAGCGCGAGTTATTTTGTTCCGCAGTTCTTCCAACTTGTTAGCAATTGTGTAGTTCCATTTTTCAAACTGCTGATACTGCTTTTTGCTCGTGAATGCCATCTGATCGATCACATCCTGAGTCTGCTTGGTGTTAGCATGGGCCTCGTCAACTGCGAAAATAAAATATTGAGAAAATTAATTGGAAAACTGAGCAGGTAAGCGATTTATCAAAACACATGCGTTGATTTCTGCGGGTACCAATACTCAAACTACTTACTCAATTCGCGGGCTGTGTTCAGACTAACTTCGCCATCAGCTTCCAAAGCGTCTAGAGCTGGCCTAAGTTTATGAGTGATGTTGAAACGTAGAGAAAATACTTCGTCTTCAACATTTTCAGTAAACTTTATTACTTCATTGCATTCTGCGGTAGTGTCCATTGAAGATCCTTTCACTTAAAAGATATAACAAATGGAAATCAAAATAGCAGCAAAATTATTTGACAAAGTAGGTCACTAAAAGCCAAATAGTTGCCTCACCTGTGAATAAATCTTCATCCAACTCTTCAACTTGCTTATGAATATTTTCCATCTCGGATCTCATAGTTTCAGTGTTCTTACTAGCTCTATCCAGAGCAACTATGGAATCAGATAGTTTCGGGTCAAGAAAGTTGACGCTGCGTTTCAGTTCTTGAGCTCGCAATAAAAGATTTTGGGAAATCAGTTTCGATTCGACAGCCTTATCGACCAGAGATGGCGTCCCGATTCCTGGATAGGCCTGCAAATCAAAAGTGTGTAAAATACAATCAAGGTCAACTACATTGTCGGATTCTGATTAGTATGAATTAAACCTTTTCATGCGCTATATCAGATGCGAGCGTTGCATTGTCAACAGCGTATTTGGCTTCATTGAGAGCATTGAGTATGTCCACATATGCGCTACTAGCTCGCTTGGCAAGACTGTTATCAGATTTGAACCAGCTGAAAAAAAAAATCAACTATATCAACTTATTCAACTATTATCATTAGAGGGTATGTAGAAGAGATTAAGCATCACTAACTTTTGGTAGTTTTCAACAATGTCCGCCAATTTATCAGCATGAGCTAGCGCCGTTATAACAGAATTTGTCAAGTCATCCCTAACGCTGAAAATGTTCTTGTTGCGTTCGTCAAGAGCACGAGTGCCAATGTTTACCGAGTCAAAAAGCGATATTAAAGCCTGAAAATTTGGAATTGCTAATTAACAATTATCCCTAGGAAATTATAATACTTTCAAAGGAGCTTTTATCACAAATGATGAAACTACACGTGATTCACTGAGATAATTTTACCATACTCATCCTCGCAATAGCCTAACTGAATATCTTGAGAATGGAGACTAGTCTTACCATTGCACTGTCCTCAGCTTCAAGCTGGTTCACTTTGGTGATTTCATTCAAATAATGCGTTTCGTTGGCCATCGTGCGGATTTCTTCGGATAAACTTTCAATGTCATAGTTTTTCTGTTTTAAAATGTCGGTAAAATTTTGGTTGCTGTTGATCAGTTCTTGGATCTTGAAAATAAATTGAAAACGTTAGCAATTTTTGAGAAATAAGGCTTCCATGCGATGTGATATTTACTAATTAACAACACCGAAACCGAAATGATCGCGTGCACTGACACTAAGGGCTTAAACGGAGAGTGATGACATTTTCCGACGTATTTCACAGCAAATAATCAGCTTACTTCATAATATTTGTCCTGAGTATTAAACGCAATGTTGTTCAAATCCTTCAGCCGGCGCGCTAGATCGTCAGACCTCTGGTGCAAAAAATCGATTTCCCTGCGGTCGCCAAGATAGCTTAGATCGTTCAGATAGTTTTTACAAGTCCTGAAAACCGAATCAGGCCCAAGTGATTAAGCAGTTAAATAAGCATAAAAAGTAATCTGTTGAAGTCATTTTCAATGTGAGCACATTCGTGGGAGTGATAATGAATGTGTGTCAGTCAAGCAGGCACAACTGATTTGAAAGCTAACTACAGTAGTATGTGCAAAATGACTGAGTGGCAGAAGGTCAACAAAGAGTGAGTCATAATAGGATGAAGATTTTTTCACTTACCTAAGAAGCCGGTCGCTTTCAATTTTCCTAGTTTCTAAATCAGTGTCCCGAATGCGCCCAAGGATCATTCGGGCTTCAAGAAGCATCGCATCAATACTGATCTTTTCCGAATCGCCTTCCGCATACGTCTTTAAACGACCGCTCACATCTTAAATTGAAATATTGAATAATAAACCAAAATGAATGTTAGTTGATCCACCGAAAGCAACCTGGGCCATTTCTAGTATATAAATCACTCACCATTGATGACTCCAGTGGTTTCCTTTACTCTGGACTGCAGAAGGTACACGTAGCTCTTCCCTTCAGTAACCAAGGAGACTAACTCGCCCGGATTTTTGATTTTTAAAAGTTTCTTCAGCTGCGAATATGAATCACAGGATGCAAAATGAACCAATAGTGTATCAGGGTACGTTGAAAGCTCTATGTGACATTCAAAGCACTGTGAAGCTGCAAAACTGGAACCTGACATACATAGCAAGCAACAAAAAAGAATATGAACTTACTTTTTGAATCACCTGCCTCTCCTTCCCTCTGAAGTCTCTGTCGATCATGATCTGAACATCGTCAGCCCAAATGAAATTGTTTTGGCTCTGCCGCCATTTCGCTTCTAGCTCCGAAGCCATGAAATTGATTTTCATCAAAGGCTCAAGAGAAGGCACGAACATGCCAGCTAAAATGTTACTAGTTTGATTTTCCAGACGTTCCTCAATGTTGTAGATTTCATCAAGCAGCATGATAATACAGTCGTCAGTGCATTCTAGAAGTGCAAGAATAATCTATAAGAAAAAAAAAGACTGGGGCGAGCATGAGATTTTGATATTATGAGGATATTACCTGTGCAGCCCTCTTCGGACAGGACGTTCAGCTTATCAATGCAAGTGGAGCAATCCCACCCAGTTACGCCCTCTCGACAGGTGCAGCGGCCAGTGTTCTCATCACAGCCTTCACTAATCCTTCCGTGCAAATGGCAAGAGCAGCGTTTACAGGTCCCGCCGTTAGCAGGGTTGCCATAATAGCCGTAACTACATCTAGAATGAAGATAATAGGGAAATAACAAATACGAATAGGGAAGCTAATACTAATACTAAGGGGGAAGTTGTAGAATAACTAACAGGGAATTATTAACAGATATAGTTCACAGTTCGTTGTACGTGTGAGACTATTCATTGAATGAACAATTTAGATTATAATGTTTGCTTATTCCGTATAGTATTCCGAATTATTCCACCATATTACCTATCGCAGTACTGTCCGGTGTAGCCCTCTTTGCAGAAGCAAGATCTATTTCCATCTTCAAAAACTTGACAGCTTGCAGCAAAATTTCGCGCTTCTGACGGGCAAGGGCATGCTTTACAGGGTACATTCTGACCAGGATCTCCGTAGAAACCTTCAGCACAAGTTTCACACCAGTGACCTCCTGTGTTGTCCGCACAATTCTAATAAACATGAATTGAGTTGATAAACTATGTAATAGAGACACGATAATAGATGTTTTCTACCAGTTATCCAGAGCAAATTCAGAACAACTGGTTGGATTGCATGAAAGTTTTATAAATGATTATCGATCTCACCAAACACTGGCCAGTTTCCATATCGCAAACTGAAGAGCGGTTGTTGCATTCGCACGGCTTCGCTTCACCGATCAGGTCAATTATAATTGTCGATGTCACATCTCCGCTTCGCCACCTGTAGAAGCCTAGACTTGGGTTTTGACAAGAAGTAGCATTGTAGTTCTTTGGACACTCGCAAAGTTCAATTCCGGTTACGCTGGGAGCTCTGGTCGTGGGAAAAGCTACCGCTGTGTCCAATGTCACTTCTCGTAGCCTGTAAATGACGGATGTTAAAGTTGTCAACTGAGTTTGTAAGAGAGACTATTAATAACGAAAAATTGCATACCTTGCTTCAACAAAATCCATAGAATCACTAGCCCTGATGAGAATATGCTGTAGGTTCTGAAGGGCGAGCATCATAGTTTGCCGAGAGACGTAGTCCCTAGGATTATTCTTCATTCGCCACTGCGTCTCATGGAGCCTGCGTGTAAAAATTGATATAAGAATACACAGAAGACAATGTGTTCTCACATTGGTCACTGACGATTTGAAACGAGAGTAGTTTCCACTCACCGCACATTGTGTCTCCCGGAATGATACTTTCCTTTGTAGGGAAAGTGTTCGAGAACGATTCTATCGTTTCCTTGAATTTGAATTATCGGGTACGAGGAGAGAACCGATTCTGGGAATTGAGTAGAACCACCGTTCGTTTCAACGGTGAATCGAAGGTACCCTCCGTAAGACAGCACCTGGCAAGGTCATAGTTGAAGTATCAGATAAATTGTGCACCAAAATAGTATGTGCAATCTAGAAAAGTTTAGGACAATCGGTGAGAAAACAACTAATAATTATAGATTACTTTGTCTCCGAGGAAATCGTTCGGTAACTGCCAGTAAACGGGGGAATCGAACCAATAGCTGACTCCAAGCTCCACGTTGCCCAGCTGACCTGGGATGATGCGCAAATTGTTCGTTATATTCAGGAACTTTTCGTCTTTCTTGACCATTCCGTTGTTTCCAGGCATTGCCAACTGAAAGGTACATGCTTTTTTATTGAACATTCGTTACACAGGCATTCGTCATCCGTTCTATTGTCTAACTGAACAGTACTAGTATTTTTTTTTTAACCATGTTGCATTTTTTTAGGATAAAAGCTATTGAGGAACAGATAATTGTGACCAACATTGTGAACTACTTAGCGCCCAAGATCATATCACTTTACAGTACCTGCTGTTCACAAAAAAAGGAAAATTCTGCAGAAAATAAACAAACTATAACTTACATTGATGTAACATATTTCTTGAGTATCAACAGGATAAATGACGTTATCCGGAATCGTTTCATTGTCGTAATTGATCATTATAATTCGAGGTCGGCCCATTCGGATTTCGGTCCACTCAAGATGAGCATCTGTACAGACTGTGGTTCGGTTGAAACAGAAACATTCAGTGCACCCTTTTGAATTCTCTGCGAGCAATCCAAACGTTCCGTCTTTGCATTTGTTGCAGTGCTGTCCTGTGACAAGATCCTACAGGAAAAATTAAAATCTAAACATATTACTCATTTAATCACACCTTACACTTTAAGGTTATGTTAAAACATAACAAATAAGTTGACTCATAGATAACTGTTCGAGGTATACCTTGCACGGGCATTGCCCAGTACCATCACACTCGCAGATTCCCTCATGACAATGGTGGGAGAGAGTACCTGCGATATTGCATTCACATTTATTGCACGAGGGGTGGCCGAAATATCCCTTAGCACAACTTTGGCATTTCGGTCCGCTGTAGCCTTCCTTGCATGTACATTTACCAGTTGATGCATCGCATCGCTCACCCAGTGAGCCAAAAGGGTCACAATCGCAGGGCTACAAAACAAACGTTCAAATTACACTGCAGAAAATGGCAAAATGATAATAACATTGATATAAAGACGAAAACGATACCTTGCACCCTTTTTGAGGATGGTAGCCCCAAGCATTGATTTCACAGCCTTGGCAAAAGTCACCAGCAGTAAGCGGTGGGCAGACGCAAGCGCCAGTGTCTGGATCACAAATGCGCCCAGGAAGTTCGCACAAATCACATTCTGGAAATTGAGAAAGAACACAATTCAGAACGAATTCATGAAAAGTGTAGGAGAGGAGTTTGTTTTCTCAAAGCCCTACAGATTTACAGAGAAGAATGGAAGAGATTTACAAAGGGATCACCAACCTGTACAGCCTTCTGAAGACATGTTGTAGTACAGAGGTAAACAATGGTCACATTTCTGACCGCCTACGCCTGGCTTGCAATAACACTGGCCAGAAATCTGTTCGCAGCTAGAATTCTTTGAACCCAAAGTGTCGCAACTGCAATCGATGCAACCGCTAAGGCCTAATCCCCAAAAACCAGGCTGGAAAAATATTTGAAATAAACAAATATGAAATATTAATCAACGCAATGAGAATTCCATAATGCTCATGGAAATCGGGACAGTTTTTCACAATTCTCCTGAATTCTACAAGATTTCAAGCCATTCGATCTCTAGAATTGTTTACAATTATTAACCAGTCAGTTAAGCTATGGGTAACTTACATGGCATTCATTGCAAGTCCTCCCCTGAACTCTAGCTTTGCACTTGCATTCCCCAGTGATTATATCGCATTCAGAACTCTCAGCGCCCAGAGGGTCGCAGTCGCAACCTGAAAGAACATGAGTCACATTAGTTGTCTGGACAGGATAAATATTTTTCACCAATATCTAGAAACAGCTCACGTTTGCAGCCAGTGGCAGAGTAGCCATAATGTTCAGGTAAGCAGGTGTGACATCTAAGCCCCGTCACTCCCGACTGGCATTCGCAAGCACCTGTTACAGCGTCGCACAGTGAAGATTTTGCTCCCACAGAGTCACAATCACAGGCCACGCAGCCGGCCGAGATATTCCCAAATCCAGTCTGAGGGGCATACATTTCTACCGTTATGAAAAATTCTCTACTGCTTCACAGGGAAAAACAGTGCACATTTTAAAATTAAATTATTGTCATAAGTTCTAACCTCGCAACGGTCACACGTCCTGCCTGTGAACCTTTCCTTGCAATGACATTGGCCATCTTCCAAATTGCAACCTTCGGTGAATTCAGACCCAATCGGACTGCAGCCGCAGGCTAGAATGTGAAGTTGAGAATACCAATCTGACTACTACACATGAGTACGACCGATTACACATGACTACCAAGTACCAATGAGTACAACAGAATAGCCTGCCACGATGGCAAGCATAACTAGAACTCAATCAAGTGAACATTTTTATAGGTCTCATTCTAGAGGCAAGATATAGCCTGACGATGATAGATTGACATAGCTAATCAAAACATCAAATGACATTTTAAGGGTTGTAACATGAAGCGAACACAGAATTTAAAGTCAATTGATTCAGCTGACGATACTTACGGAAACATCCAGTACTTGACGCATTGCCATAATGGTTAGGTTTGCATTTGTCACATTTCCAACCTTGTGTGTTTCCAAGGCAAGATAAACATCTTCCTGTCAAATGATCGCAAGGCCCGTCATTGCAATTGCACGGTTTGCAGGTGGAACCTGGTTCTTCTGGATTTCCAAAGTGTCCAGGAGCGCATCTAAACAGTTGGACCAATCGGGTTTCAGAGGAAAAAAGTTTCAGCGAATAGATATTGGAACCCTCAATATTTCAACATGTAACAAGAATTCTGAAGCAATAGTAGACTGCAATGAGAAAATAAACTTACTGTTCGCAATGTCTACCAGTGAAACCATCGGGACAAGCAGTGCAAACGTATCCAAGATGATCTGCCGAGCAAGTAGGACTGAAATTATTACTAGGCTCAATCAAAGGACATGCGCATTGCCGGCAATCATTTGGTGTTCCGTTTGTGGCATCGCCGTAAAACCCAGCAGCGCATTTATCACACTCAGAGCCGGTCGTATTGTGCTCACACATCTGCAATTTGAATAATAATATCATGAGACAAATTGTTTGAAGAAACTGATAGCTTGCAATATTTCAATGCTAGAGTGAGCTGGTGAAAATTAGAGGAAAACTTGTTTCTTGTTTCAAGTTCAAATAGTAAGAAACGTACTCAGTCGATAACTGAAGTCATTTTTTATATTTTTTTAGTACTTTAAAGAGGGAAAGGTTTGAAAGCACTCGAAGGCATGAATGAAACTCAATCAAAAGACCGTCGCATTTATCGTCTCTACCAGTTAACCATGATGGCAGAGTGACAATACCTGTATTAGCGTAACTTACCGCACATTGACCCGAGATAGCGTCACAAGAAGGCGAATGATTGTGACAGTTACATTTAGAACATACAACTTTGTGCATTGGCGAGATCCCGTCAACAATCCGGGTGAACCCATAGTCGCATCTTTCGCATGAAAGCCCAGCATTTCCAATGGGGCAGAAACACTTTTCGATGAACCCGACCGACAATCCGCTTCCACCTTCACTCCCCAATTCAATACTGCATGCGTACAAGCTAGAGGTAAAAACAAATAAGCTTAGCGAGTATTTAAAAGGCCCATCGGCTATAAAATAGAACATTCGTAATCAGAAGATCAATATTTAATATTTAGTACAACCATTTGGAAAACTTGCCTGCCTTCTGCTTGATCTGTGTGATATTTTGCACGAACCAACATGTGCTTGATGTTTGCAAGAACACTGAGCAATTGACTCCTTGAAATATCTTCCCCCCGATATTCCACCCAGTTTCCTTGATTTCTTCTCAGCCGTGTAACTATGTCTCTTGTATCATCAAGAACATGATACCATCCATCTTCAACCAAAGGAACGGTGATGTTCAGGTTGCGGTCATTATGCTGTAAGCTTCCGTAGCCAATCCTCATGCCGTTGTGCCCCTGAAATTGAGTCCATTGAACATAAATAAAACAAACATGACATTGCATGACGTCGCATTTTTTTATGTCCAGGGGGTGTGAGGGGGAGAAAACCAGGCGATTCATTATCTGATGCTTTATTTGCTGGAAGAGCACTTTCTCCCGTTCGGGCATCCTCAGTGCGAAAGTCCTGGGCCAGAAAATAAAGAATTGGAGAATAAATCATATAAATATAAATAAAAAACAAATCAAATAATACAACGTCGACGAGCGGGATAACCAAGTTAACAGATTAAATCAACCAGGATTCAAAGTTCATTAAATACTCACAATCAAGACAAGATCTGGACCGGAAGTTTCTTTGCCACTTGTGTCACCTCGCATGAAATCCCAGCTGACGGAAAATGTGATGGTCGAACCGTAGCTTGTCAGTTTATTGCCAGTGTACGGCGGTGGAGCCATCCAGTAGTAATATTCAAGTCCAGACATCTGAGCATCGGCAATGGAGATCTGATGCGATTTTGGAAACCGGTTATACGGCTGGACAATGTAGCTTGCCGCTATATCGCTGACTTGCCAACCTTCCATAGTCATAAACTGAAAGAAGAATATTGAAACAAGAAAACATTGTAATAATAATTATTTAGGCGAGTCTAACTTGATAACTTTTTCTCCGTATTCTTCTTTTTATTATTCCTCCTAGATCTTTTGCCTATACAGGCATCACCTGGGATGCAAGGCTGTGTAGATCACAGGATACAATGGACCTATGACGCCCTGAATATGCCCCAAATGGGGGAAAGATCCAAGTGGAATGATAAAAAGGAGGTTTAATAGAGAAAAATTTCACTGTTTTTTCTCCCTTAACTGGATAACAATAGAAAGTATGCGACTACAGAAAAAAGAATCATGATAATATTTACCATTTATCCTCACAGTTGTTTTGATTGAACTTACCTCAGTAACGCTATAACCAGCTGCTCTTTCACACTCAACTTTCAGCCCAGAACAGAAGCATTCTCTGCACTCAACAGATCCTTGGGGTTCTTCCATTAAGAAATATCCAGGTTTACATCGATCGCATCTCTTTCCGTCAAAATTGGGCTGAAATACGTAATAATTGCACAACAGAGTTACAGAACTTATACAGCAGCACTAATTCATGTTATTATAGCCATTGGAGATGAATTTCAGCTAATAACCTTGCATACGCAATGTGAGTCACAAAGGCTGCCTGGGAGCAGGCCCTCAAGATCGCAGTCGCACCTAGTACAGTTGGGAAAACCGTGATACCCCGGGGCACATCTATCACATTTAGGTCCTGTAAAACCTTCCAAACATTCGCAAATTCCAGGGAGCTGAAAAAAATAATACCGACATTATAATAATCAACATAATTATGCCGAACAACCACACGAATGTATACGATAAACAATTTAACAAAGCATCATCAGCATTATCAGACTAGAAATCAGTAGTTTTTTATCTGAGAGAAGTTTTGCAAAGGTAATCTAATATGTTAGGTTATGGTTGTTCACCTTGTTTAGATGAGTTTCAGAATCGTCCTTCCAGCAGAAGCCAGTAGATCCTCGAAGATTACACTCGCATGGGACGCAAGGTTTGGTAGCGTTCAAAAGCACATTGGGAGGGCGATACCATCCGTCTTCACATTTTTCACAGTTCACTCCGGTCGTATGAGCCTGAAATAATCATCTAGTCCTACAGGGATTGTTTCGTAGAGTCATTGAGTAAATACTATAATCGGCTACACTTACTTCACACCCGATGCAAACTCCCCCGCCTTTGAAAGATCCGTCCGATGAGCTTTCAATCGTCGGATCATAAATGCAAGAACGAGCGTGTCCGTGGCACTCGCACTTTATACAAGCATTCGCCTCTTTAGGAGTTCCTGGCTTCCACGGTCTCTGGTTGTATAGAGGAAGACATTCTTCGCAGTGTTCTCCTCTAGTTTTATGAGAGCATTCGCAAACCGATTTCTAGAAATAAAATGAACTTGGATAATGGTCGCATTTGAGAAGATGAATAGCAAAGGTCTTAACCTGTCAATTCAGAAAATATTTAGTAATATTAAATGCGGTAGTAAATTATTTTTATTCTTTCTCCAACTTACATCACAGTTAAATCAAAGGTAACTCTATATTTTGCTTTTATGTTAACTTTACCAATAATTTTGGCGAATGAAACATTTTTTCCTTGTATATTATTGCGCAGGATTTTTTTTTTTTTTTTTTTTTAGATAACTTGCCCACTGGTGGACGCCACTATGCCTTTGGCAGTGAAGTCTTATTGTAGCTGATTAATATGATACCTTTGGTGTAATTCAGTAATCGATATTATATAACTTGCAGCAAAGTCGCTCATTTCGTAATTCCCAAGTTACTATAAAATAACAATTTTTTTTTTACATTTTTCCACATTAAAAAATACAAGTATAGACTACATACGCCGAGCATCAGATCAAAGGGACATCTATACGCATGTCCACTGCAATTACACCTGCCTTGTATAAGGATGTCTTTTATAGTGTAGTAAAATCTGAAAACGTCAGACAATATCATTAATTTATTAACATTGCAAATTCGAGATGGCAATTGAGCAATCCGATAAATCAATTTACTGGGGAATTCACACTTCAACCGCTCACCTATTGACTAGATCTGAACCGTGCGAGTGTCTCGTTTTTTCAAATTTGAGACTACTCAATTTTTGAATTTTTATCCTCATGAATCGAGCGTTTGTGTGAAAGGCTATCTCAGGACTGAACAAACTTCCGTTCGGCCATCCTTGAGTCAATCCGATATTTACCTGGAAAACCCGACATCGTCATGAGCTCATTTTTCAAATAAATTATACAATATAAAATCACGCTGGTTTATTACATGAACTTAATTTCACATCTAGAGACAATGATCCGATTCACTTCTTGCATTTGTTCAGTTTTGCCTGAATTTTTCTGGTTTCAGTGCACGCAGCCACAACAACAGAGAGGCTAAGATCGAATGAAGATCATTGTCTCTGTAGAAATGAGCGGAAAATATAATCTATTATTTAATTTCGGTCGGTATGAAAAAACAAAACAAAAACATTGGTATTACTTCTCCACCCTCGAAAGGTGTCACTTTGGAGAAGGCGGTGACGCAGGGAGGTCTGCCGGGTACCCGCACAATATGAGCTGGATGCGTGGGACGAGCCCCGTAGCGAGCCAAGCATTCGTCACCGCTGACAGCAAAGTATTGCCATGGAAGGTATTCGACGCCGTCAATCGACTTCTCCAAGATCCAATTTCCAGGGCGCGGCGAAGGGCCCATTCTCACACGCACATGGAGGATTTGGTAGACCTGGAACAAAAGAGAACGTATGTTCGTCGAGAAAAGGTGTAATCAATAGCCTATACAAAGATTTTTAAAAATCTGAACCACGTTAAATGATCACTAAACAACTATTTATGTTTTACACTTCACAAGGCATGTAGAATCCGAATATCCAATGAATAAAAAATTCCGACCGTCCGCCGTCAACACTTTTATGAGAAAACTGTAATAGCTAAATTTTTGAACTTTTTGCCAAAAATCATTCTTGGTCTGACAATATCTCAACACTAAACCGCTACCTCAATAAATTGTAAGGGTATTTTAGGGAGTTTCAAGGCGGAAAAATTCGCATTTTCAAAGGTTTTTTGAACCATGGGTGTGTTTGATATCAATTTATATAAATTTTTGACTCTGAATCGAATTGGCCCAGAACGGAGTCGATAGCATTGATGGTTGTCAAGTTATCGCAGTTTTTATGAAAAAAATTTCGTGGTATTTGGCGTTGTCAAATACTCCGTTTAGCTGTATCGTTAAGCAATTAATTTTACTTTGAATCAAGTACTCGGGAAAAATAAAAATATTTTAAATCACGATAGTTGCCGTCGTTGTTAGCAATATGTTTGTAGGATTAGGTACAATAAGTGGGAAGTCTTTCCAAATTATGATGGAAGCGAAGGAATAATAAACCACCGTACAATCATTTGCAGCTTTTTTTCAATTATTTATTTTTATTACTTTCACGCTCTGCTTTAAGCATTCATCGGTATAGGGCCGAGCCAAGCGACGTATTCGAAGAGAGGTTGACATGAAGAGAGGTTCTATTTATACGGTTGGTTACGAAGAGCTTTGGCCGGGCGTCTCTTCCCTATGACGTTACAGGAGCCGGGCGGGACCGGTTTTGGTTTCCGTAGATGGTTACGAAGGGCTGAGTTCGCACTCGGGCCCCAACGACACCGTGTCGCCTCCAGCTATGAACTATGCCTTTACTCAACACAGCCAATTACATTGCTACTTTTTGAAATATGGAATTCATTCAGAAAATAAACACATTATTTTTAATGTCGAGGAATCAACGAAGCAAAATCTGAAAAGAGAAACCTAAATAGTGTATACCTACTCAAGGCTGTGATACCATCGCCTGAGGATAACTGAAGATGAGAAATAAAATTCCAGATAGTAAGTCACCTTTCCTATCACTCCAGCACAGGAAGTAACACGACAAGAGAAAGAACGTTAACATGCCTTAAAAAAAGAGATCCGGAAGCGATTTTCTACCCTTTTGTGAATGTTTTAATTAAACTTAGCATTTTTCACGAGGGGAAAAACGGGAATTTTTGGCTATACCACTTCTAAACATCGTTAAGGAAGACAAAAATAAACGGCGATTGTTGTTACTGAAGGGCTGAATGTGAGGTAATCAGGAAGCGTTTCCAGCTCCCCTTTTACCGGCGGCGCCGAATTTAGAAATAAATGCCCAGTCCGGAAATAAAACGGTGAGTCAGACGGAGTTGAGTGCTCTGTTAGACGGACGCAGACAGCGGCTTATCTACACAGAGCCAAAGGCTAACTACATCTGCAAGTATCTAATCAACAGAGGACTCCAGTGCTTTAAATCGTAAATCAATACAAAACGCTCGAGTCGAACGTGGGAAGCGATGTTGTATTATGGATTTTTCAACAACCGTAAGCCCTTCAAGGCCGAAACGGTTTCAAAAGGCATCCTACTTGCGAAAAATCCTAACATTTTCTCTCTCTCTCTCTCTTGTACATTACTATATCGAGCGATTTCGCCTTCGTAGTCGAAGGTATCCATTGAACAGATCTATCAGTCTATTGGTGTATAAACCCACGACTCTGCTTGATAGTTCTTCCAGAGATCGTAAACTTTACATCGAACTTAGTACCCCAGGTTTACGAGGATTTTCGCTTTTCGAAACCAAAGAGAAATTACAGAAGATGATTCGTTGCACTCAAGCGGACAACAAAGAAGGTCACCGCCCACCTATGAACGTTTTGAGGGGAAGGGGATGCCAAGTCTCACGAGCTAAGCGGTTGAACTGGCGGCGTTTGAGTCAACCCAGAAGACCAGACTGTTAGATAGCCAGAGCCAGAGGACAGGACTGGGATCAGACCAGACGCCAGTGGGGGGTACCTGGGACCTATGTTCCAATAGAGCCCGACCAAGGGACCTTAACAATAATTTTCCGTCCTCCTGTCAATAGACTCATAGACAGGTCGTATTTATAACAGGTATTAGATAGAGCGGTGGAGAAAAAACACGTTCCCTTTTATCCAAAATGCTCGAACCCAACAAAAGGTCGATAGTCACATCAAGAAAAGTTGTCAAAGACTTCAACAGGTCCGTCGGATCTTCCGACAAAGTAGCCACAGTTAGCACGAGAACGAAGGAATTTTTCTTCCTTTACATACGTACACTAATAGTTTTTTGAGTATTAGAGAATGAACTGCCGACCATCAGCCAAAATAAGCAGACCCTGAACCGGCAGGAAATACGACAGTTCCTATGACAATAAATGCAAGATCTGAGTGAATGAAAAAATAAATTCTCAAATGAAAGTGAAAATACCTACTCTATTAAGGGTCCATGCTTCTCATTCAATTTGGAGCGATAATAATGAGAAATGTAATTCAACCGTCAGCTTACAAAACCACATTTTCCAACAGGGGAATCGAGTTTTCCACAAAAAAAGAAGTTCCCATAAGTATAAACAAAATGTAAAGGAATAAATGAAAAAATACGCACTAGAGAAATAGCAAAAAAAAAGTCTGTTGAGTGAAGTACGGTGTGTGAGTTGAACTACGAAAATGAAGCGTCATCTACTTGCCATTAAAAACGTATCAAACTCAGAGCGATTCACAGAAGCACTAAGAGCTATATAAAATTAAATAAAGCCTAATTTTGCACATTTAATAGAACATTTTTTGAGGATTTACCTAACTATTTTTATTGTGTTTTTTTTTCGGAGATATGACAATTTTTGTCACTTTTTGAATACAGACAGACACTTTTGAGCACTCCTACTCAAAGGGTGATCTGAGTATTAGTACTATGAAACTTTTTTTCAAATTCGCCTCCGTTCAATATTAGACTTTTCAGATGATCCCATCATTTCAATTTACTTCGTGAAAGCGAATAATAAACGAAACTTTCCAGCGAGAACTAGTTGTGATTTCATTCCACAAATTACCTCACTACCCAAGTCAAGAAGAAGGTCATGCGTTATCTAAGTTTGATACAACTACCAAGCGAATATATTATGTTTCCTGAAACTACGCCTCTCATATCAGCGGTAATCCCATCTTAAACTAATAAGACTGATAGGCCGTATAAAACGTCTCACTGATAGAAGGATAAGAACAACAGCCTTTTCTATTGTTCACTCCGAGAACTACACGAAACTTATGAATAGCAAGGAAACCACCCTGTCGGGTAAAGTCCTTCACCACCAAGCAGGTGCACACTTGGCTGACTAATGATAAACATCTCTAGACCCGGCACAGAAAATTTAAGATACCTATACCAAGAGAAGGCGAGGGTTCTAAAATTAATGCTTCCAGCGTTCTACGGAACGAATTTCGGTGTTTTTTTAAATTAATCAACATACACCCAAGAAGTATTATCCTTCAAGAAGATTGGAAATAATCAAAGGGTGCAATCAAAATGTCCATTCGCTTTCGGAGGCAGTAGATGACACCCGACAAAACGGCCTCCAGCAGAACCGGAGCAACTCCTCATAGCAGAGCTGTCCCTCGAGGGGCACGACGCGTGAATGAAAACAAAAAAACGCTGCAAATGATTGTACAGTGGTTTATTATTCCTACGCTTGATTGATTTAAGAAACCTATCCATTTCTGATAGTAATTAGTCCGGCCATGTGTGACGTTCCAACCGAAAAACAGAATGGTAACTGCGAGTATAAGGGAAAACTCCTTAGCGACTATTGTAATTTTAATCATTTTTATTTTTCTTAATTTCCTAATTAAAAGCTAAACTTATTGCCTAACGCTACAGCAGAGTGTTTGACGACCATCCCAATGAGTAGGTATAGAACGATTTTTAAAGCTCGAAGTACTCTAAAGTTATGTCAAATTTCTGGAAATACCCAAATTCGACACAAAAGCTGCGATAACTCGAAAACCGATAAAGCTATCGACCCCGCGAAGGTCTCATTCGATTCAGCGTCCAAAAATCTATAGAAATTGATACCAAATACACATTTTTCTGGAAAACCTTGGAAATTATCAATTTTCTCCTCCTCAAAACCCCCCCAAAATACCCTTAAAATTGAGCTACCAATGTGGTTCAAGAGTTGGGCCGTCGTAGGACCGAGATTGATTTTTGTTGAAAATTTCAAGAATGTAGCTATTATATTTTGCCGGAAAACTGCTAACGGCGTACGGACAGAAGTTTTTTTTTATTGAATATTCGGATTCTACATGCCTTGAAACGTAAAACATCAAATTTTGAGGGGGGTTAGAAAATGTTTTTTTGGGCGATTACAAAGGTTTATTATTGAATAATAAACCAAAATGAAGCCGCATTTTGAGACATTAACCCGAAATCATACGGGCGCATCAGTCTGGCTAACCTCCCAGAGCCCGTGGCAATCAATCGATAAAGGTAAATTGTGCTCTAAATAATACTGCAAACAATTGCCCTCTTCTCAAAAAAGCTACACACAAATTGGGAGCGACATGTGTTCAACATAAATTGCAGTATATTTATTTCTAGAAAAATACCTGTTTCAAGTCGACAGTAAGAGTGACATGCTGGAAGTGGTCGCCGTTTGCAAGACTCGAACTTTGCCACCAAGTGTCCGGATTAGCGTCGATGGCTGCTTCTGGCGGATGGCGTTTGTCTGCACTTTTCGCATCGCAGACACCGCACGTCGTCTCTCGGCCACCTCGGCCTCCTCCTCTTGTCAGCCGACAGTACGTCTCTGGACCCTGTTCTCCGCATGTTCCATTCGCTACAATATCTGCCCTCGGTGCGAGGTTCACGGGCTCCGGGAAAAGGCCACCTAGAATAACAATAAATATTTTAGCGCGTTGATCACATAGGTTCCACCAAGAAACATTTCAGCCGGTTCAAATCTGAGGGAGAGTAGAAAGACAACTTTGAATCCTAAGAATTTCACCATAATTAAATCAATAACCTCAGGGCAGGCGTGAACGTAAAAACCCACTCGCTTGTAATTGATCAAAGATGGTACGTGTTCATACAGGTCGATCTCTGTCGACTGTATGGCGGTAAATGACAAGCGTTTCCCCAGCAAGTCCAGGAGAATTTATGTACAACGCAATACCGGTACAACATACATCAGGAACTCGAAATCGCCAACTAACACGTTTAATGCAACATTTTGCAAAGCCGCACATTCGATGGGCAGTGCTGGGCTCAAAACCGTTGGTACAAGGTACATAAATACGCCCTCCTTTTCCTTCACTCCAAACCGTACAAGCGTCCCCATAAATAATATCATTAAAACTGTGCGAATATTTGAACGTTCGTAAGGCCCTAAGCCGGCCGAACAAGGGAATACTCAAGGGAATACTTCAGTCTCTTCGAGCTGAGAAGTTTTCACAGCTCATAAAAAGGAAACCGTTTTGCAGGTAGAACGTGGCATTCTTTCTGCGAAGTATCCGCCTTGAAGAAGGGTCATATCATCAAACGATAGTTCGGGTAGTACGTTTTAACGGGTCTTTCAAAATAAATTACGACAATAATGCATAGAATACAAACGACATAATATGAACGTGAAGCTGACTCAATATCGAGCACTACGACGGATTCACCGGGGAAACATAATCGCTCTTCCACTCGGTACTTCAATGGCAAGCCGCGTTGTCGTACATCAATCTGAAATGAGTGCATCAACCTTCCATCTCCGAGTGCATCGTCTTCACTATCGAGTGAAACTACTATAAGCTATCGGGTGAAGCTATTACTATAAGCTATTACCATCTATGGAATGTACAATAAATGAGCCAAATGATAAAAAAATATTAAAATCTAATTGTACATCAAAAAAGTTCTAGAAGTAAGAAAGAATGGCTAGATATCTTTAATGCAGCGGTAAAAGAAAAACGCTGCAAATTATTGTACAGATTTTTATTATTCCTTTGTTTCCACCATGATTAGGATAGATTGTCCACGTATAAATAGTACCTAATCAAAACACTTATGAACGTTTCCACTTACGAACATATTGTTAACTAAGACGAAGCCTTCGGTAACTATCGTAATTTAAAATATTTGTATTTTTCCCAACTACCTTATTTTAAGTAAAATTAATTGCTTTACGATACAGCTGAAGAGAGTTTTTGACTAGCTTTCCAACGCCAAATACCTACAAAATTTCTCATAAATACTGCGATAACTTGAAAACCATCAATGCTATCGACTCCGTTATGGTCCCATTCGATTCAGAGTAAAAAATATATATAAATTAATATTAAACACACCTATGTTTCAAAAACCTATGATAATGCGAAGTTTTCCGCCTTGAAACCTCCCAAAAATACCCTTAAATTGAGGTAGGGGTCTGGTTGAAGTATTGAACCATTTTCAGACCAAGAATGATTTTTGGTGAAAGTTTCAAGAATTTAACTATTATAGTTTCCTCAGAAAAGTTTTGACGGCTGAGGGACCCTCGATATCCTGTGAGAAACACGCGTATTTTTTTTTCTTTCAAACGTAATGTTCTCCCCCTAATTCCAGAGCAAAAAACTACCTCATCCTATCATCTTTGGAAAGTTGAGATTTTGGAGCCATTAGGTACCTTGGTACTTTTTATCTATTAAGTAATTAATGGGCTACAATGTTCTATGCGGCTATTAGGTAGCCAAGTGCGTTGATCCCTAAAATATTATTTTAAATTTGCAATGGAGAGATACGATAATTTTTTGACTGAAACACAACCAACATTGGTAAGTATCTCAGCATAATTAAAAATTTGATTTTGCCTTGTGTCGACTTCAATCTCCGCTTCCGCCGTCCACAATTTTACGCTAACTTATGTTAACGTTTTACCAGCGCATTCTTCGAACGAAAATTTATAGTTATCACATATTTATCGAGTGGAGATTCGTAGTAAATTACCGTGACGATGGTATGACGAAGAGTTGATGATCTGGAAGAGAAAAATCAAACAGGAGGTAACAGCGCCGGACGCTGAAGCCATCGCGCGAACTCACAGATCAAAGGACGTCCGAGAACGCGATACTGTGCCGTGCGGAGCACGCCGAATCGTTATAGAACATTGGAATTTCACGATCGAGATTCACTTTTCACAATAGACGCGAGAAATTTATTTATAAATAACGAAAAATAAATATCCACAGATCACTGGCACGCAGCATCCAAAGGGTTCGACAATGCGAGGTAGACGAAGAGGTCGCATCCAGCCTCTCAGCCTGAAGACATAACAACGTCGACGGTCGTCAGGCCCGTTTCCCACTCTCGGCACGTCCTCACCCAACGCACGTAAAACTTCGACTGAACTTGCGAGAGCCGAGTTAGCGTCGAGATGAGAAACTCAAGACTGAATACGAGCTTTCGAGAACACGTCGTGTAGTCGTAGTTTTTGTATAATTGATTGTTCCTAAATGTGTCGCAGTCGTTCATAGATTACTAAACCTGAACAAAAGCGAACGTACTTCGGCGAGAAAATTGTTTTGCCTGCGGTCCCCGTCTCAACTTACTGATATTCAATGGTAATAAAAATTTTGGGTGGTAATATGTAAAATATTTTATTAACATATTTAAAACAAATATTGTGAAAAATGGACCATTTTTCCAGCTGGGATAAAAAAAAAGTTGCAAATGATCGTGTCAAATTATTGATGGTGGGGGGGGGGGTGCAAAAATTTCTTGAACGATTCAATGGTTTATTATTGAATGAAAACGCTTGAAAGTTGTGAAATCGCTCAACTTGTGTTGTATTTGAGAGAGGGAAGGTATTTGTTCGCTGAGTAAAATCCAAGCAAGACTGAAAGTGACCGATAAAGCGTTAAAATGCAAGTAAACCAACAAACGATACGGAAGTATTGTGTATGATCATAATTGTAATAAATCAGGCTACACCTACTTACAGGCTTGAGCTGATTTTTCAAAACCTGCATTAAATAGAAATTCTAAGGCATTTGAATTTGTTAAACTTCCGAGCTAACTTAAATTATGATCACGCTCAATTCAATTTCAAGTTTGCTAACTATCAGAGTAGTATGTACATGGCCACCTGCACAGGCGTTCAAACACTAAGCAACAGTGAACTGAAATTCGAGAAGGTATCCTCTGATTAGAGAGCGAACGTCTTCGTATCATTCTCTCTTTACTAGTAGGAACGTTTAGATGTGGGAGAAAGGTTTTCAAGATTCAAACCTGTTTCTGGCCCTTAGTTCGAGTACCAATAGCCTCTTCGTCAGGCCATACCGTCGCTCGACTCTCCACTCCATTTACACCCAAGGAGGAATAATGGAAGCTTCTTAGCCTGATGTCGTGAAACCCATATGAAGTGTGAAATAGAAGATTCACTCGCATAATAGTCTTAGATAAGTTACAATTAAGAACAGGTATTATAAATAAATAACGATATTAAAATTCTTCTCGTTTCATTGTCGCATAGCGTAGATAGATGTAGTGAGCATATTGGGCTGTTTAATCAACTAACCGATAACCAATGTCTGAATATGCCCAGAGGTGCGAAAATACTCTGCCAGCCAATAAAAGCTCGGGAAATGAGTCGACTAGTTCCCCCCCACAATTTAAAATTCTCGTTAATAGGCAATAAAAGCTGACATCCTAGGCTATATTTTTCTAGCCTTTTGAGTCATAAAGGTTTAGTAATCCAATGGATCCAAAAAATGCAGGCAGTGTTTTTTCAAAATGCATCCTTCTTCAGTAATTTCCAAAGATGCGCAGCAGGTGATACATCAACCAACATCATAAGAACGAATTTAATATAATCTTTCTTGGAAATATACAGTATTTATTCACTGAATAAAATAGGAAGACAGCACAGTGTAGCAATAAGTAGTAATGAAAATTCAATAATGTAATGGTGCAGAATCACTTTGCAAATTGGCATTGCAAATAAATCAATAGAGGAACATTTGAAAAGTCAGCATAGCGGTAACTCAATCCTAGAACTGGAAATTGACTAATCAGTAGCTTATCAAAAGAGAAGCATATTTTTATGCGAGAAATTTGCTTTCATTAAGAACCACGCCTGAAAAAAGTACTAAGTACAAAATACTAGGTTTTAGAAACCAATTCTTGCTCACCAATTAAAATAGACAATGGACGCATACATAAGTTCGAGTGAAGGGAGATACCAGGAGGATTAATTAATACAGAAGGCAGAGATCCATTGTTGCCAACTACTGGCTACTTACAGTACACGATTTTCCAGCCAAACATGTCAGGTTCCAGTTCTAAGGTATAAGCAAACACCACTATGATAGTGTTGTCAGTTAGCCTCTAAACAACTTCCTCACGAAAGAACATCACTGGGTAAAGCCTTTCAAATATAGACAACATTAGTGCACAACTAACGATTGTGCTAGTCAGCAACGGTCAAACAAACACTATTTTAAATTGATTCAGAATGAAGAAAATTCACAGGCAAAAGTTACTCCTTATTTTGGTTATAATAGCCTCAGCCGAGCTATACTCCTCGCGAGACTTCAATGGAGCATTGGAGTGCGATGCGAAATATAAGATAAATAGTTGGTGGTGTACTAGTGGTCCAAGCTAAATGTTCAGACAGTAACAACCTTCGTGCCTTGGCTCATCTGATGTGATGACATAACGCCGATTCTGCGTAATTCTGATATACTCCAAATAGGGAGGGTACGGCGAATTGTCAGTGTTGGCTCTAATTGACACTTTTTCTAAAGAGGCGGCTTTTTGTAAGAATTCCAGAAGATGGTCGGCATCCAATAGGAAACCGTGGCAGACGAACCATCGGAGCTGAGAAAAGCAGGGGCATTCCATCAGCCGAATTAAAGCTGAACGAGATGGTCTGTCATGACCGTAGTTTACAACCCGTATCAACTCTAGATTTTTCGCCCCATAGACACATACGTTGACTATCGTCCCCAAGTCTAATTGAAAACCGAAAACTCTGAGGCTTTCGAGTTTTTGAAAGTATTTACCTCGATAAGCTGCCAATTTGAAAGACTCATTGTTCAATGTGAAATCGCGCCCAAAGAAATCTAAACTCACTAGATTTGGGCAATTTTGGCCGATAGACAACAACGACTCAAGCGGTACCTCCTTGGTGAAGTGCAGAATCAGATGTCGTAGATTCCATCCTTTCACTTGGAAATATCTGAAGAAGTGCTCGTCGCAGGGAAATGCCTCCAATGACAGTGCTTCCAAGTTCAAGTGTGTTTCAGATAATCGTTTTAAACAGAGTCCAGAAGCTTCCTCCTTAGAATCAGATCCAGAAGAATGTAAATCTAAGCATAATGTCTTCAGTTTTGGGCAAAGCGCAGCGATTTTTTCTACTTGTTCAACTGAAGCGTGGTTGTCATGAAGGTGGCGAAGGTTCAGATGATAACGCCCATCAGGTAATCTAATGTCACTGTTGAACTGGCTCAGAACAGAACCCATGTTATTATACTTGATGTACTGCAGCCTAGGCAGTGCTTCTAGCAGTTGTCGTATTCCCTCGTCAGTAACTCGTTTCCCACCACATCGGCTTCCTATGACTTTGCGCATGATTATCCTTCTTAGTCGAGGGCAGGCGTGAAGATACTTGAGTCCAGCATCTGAGAGCATGCACTCGAGTCGTAGGGCATTCATCTTGTTGCAAGGAGTTCCCATGCGAGAAATAATATTGATCACCTCAAGTTTCGGACAGCTTTCACCAACTACCTTTAGAATCTCATCTGTAGCCACAAGTCTTAAATTGAGTTCGACGACATTTTTCATTTTAGCTACTTTGCTCTCGTAGAAGCCGGCAGGAGGATATTGTAGAAAGAATTTGGGATTGAATCGGATCATATTTTCATGGCAAAAAATGTCTAGGAACATTTGCTCTTTAATATCCACTCTTAGGCCGCAACGGAAGAAATTTGGAGCGGGGAGACGATTGAGAAGGCGATCTATCAGCTGAGGGTGGAGGTTATTGGCTAAATGTGACTTTACGCGTAGCAGAACCTCGCGCACTTTTCGGTTTGTCTTCCAGTCCTGCGCTTCCACATAGCCAACGACCAACCATATATATCTGTTTACGGCGTTGATACACAAATTTTCAAGCGTATCAAGATTCATCATCGATACTATATTTCAACGCATCACGACGTGAAGCACCTCACCAACGACTGTCAGGAAATCATTGAGATTACTGCTATCGAGAGAAAGATGAACAAGCGACGATACTCTAATGGATTCATGGAATCGTTCCAGCGATGAATACAATGAGTGCAGTTTTAATGGTAATGCTTGGCAGTTGGTGCTTGATTCGTATCACAACAGTTATCTTTTCCAGATCAGCGCCGAATTCTGAGCTCATCCATTGTAGTTTCATTCAATGACGAGGCGAGGAGAGAACGAGACAAAGAAACCGTAGAATTTCCCACAAAAACAATATTACTGTCAAAAAATGTCAATGAAGTAAATATTCCAGCAACAGTACACAAACACTGTCACTAGATATGATAACTGAAATGCAATTGGACGCTTGATGATGGCCATGAAAACTGTCTAATGACACTCATACTAAGCTAACAGTATTAATTTGCTGACTTCCTAATAAACTGCAGAAAGAATTCAATCCTAATTCTTGACTCAAAAAGATACTCTTCATTGCTAGTCGCAGATTAAAACTCGTTGGTAAATAAATATAACCTAGCTGAGGTATAAAATCTCGCTTACCGTCAAGTGAGGTTCCGACACCAACGTTGAAGTTGAAGCTCAATCTGTTGTTTACACTTCACCGTTCACCCTTATCAAAGCGGATCCATTCTTATCAGCTTCCATTCTGGTCACACGCATTCGTGCTTTCTCCAATTAAAAGCGAATCCTTATAAATATTTTAAAGAACGTAGCATATAAGAAGAGAACGTAATATTATTGAAATGCCAAGCATAATACAAAGCCGAAAATTGGGAGGTTGAAAATTAAATGGAATAAAATTAGGTCACACTGATAACAGTGATAACGGCTCCTCTTCGAATGAAATATCGATAACGCTAGCGTTGGATCCGAGTATTTGGGTGAGCATACGACGAAAATCGATGCTAATATTGACGATAACATCGAAGACAATAAACGGTTCAAAAATACCTTGATCGATGTTTCATTCTAGCTGTATTTTTATCTATCCCGACAAGTCGGAAAATCCGTCATAATATTGTTTTGTGTTTCGGGTTTTCTCTCTCGATCCTCCGCCTGGGTCATGCACCGTGTAAGTTTTTCCATTTTAGAACGGCCAATTTTTCATGTGTTCTGCCTCAAAACTTATAGATACAATTGCAAAAAGACTCAATAATTTTGATTTTGACTGAACTTACAGAAACTTTTTCTCAACTGTTTGGTATAATATACTGAAAAGTTATTATATTTTTTATCATTCAACTACATTTCTATCGAAAGGTGTAGTATCGATAGTATTAGTATCGAAATATTCGAAATAGTCAGGACTTCTTGAATTTTTCATCTTTCATCTTCGCTTTTCTCTCGTCAAAATAGAAACACTTTCACTTACCTAATTTGAGTAAGTTGTTGAATTATTGCGTGTTCTGGTTGAAATCAAAGAAAGCCCGTTTTTATCGGTGAGCTATTATTTTCGTGGTTTTTTCTGTTAATGTGATTAGTCCAAAGTGAGCACCGGTGAGTTGAAAGTCATTCTAACAGTGTGCGGGAGAAAATAATTATTCATGCCTTACTGAAACTTAACAACAATTCAAAAAAGTAGGGCCACTAATTATGTAATCATTTGTGTACGGTCGTCGGAAAATGTATCGATGGAACACAAAATAATCACATTTTCCTTGTCGTCGCATTTTTCGATGTCCAGGGGTTGAATCTTGAAAATAAAGAATCGGAGAATGAGTCGCCTGGTTTTTCTCCCCCTCACAACCCCTGGACTAATGATCATGTTTGAATGTACGCTAAAGCTGCTCATCTGAACGTTTTCCACCTGTTCCTGGTTTACAGAATTTGAGTCTCACGGCGATTTGGCAATGAGTTGAGGAGCTGTTACAGAAAAACCTACTCTTCGAACCGATATGAGCGCAAGCCAATGAGTTTGTCCGATCATTCAGTAAGCAATAACATAATTTTGGTTACATTTAATATCTGGTTTAGAGGGCCAGGACTGACATTTATCATCCTTCTCTGTATGGGAAGAATAATCCTTATTCAGCTTCAGCTTCTCTTGATTTTTCGTTCTATCCTGAGTCGTTCCTCATCAGCTTATCCTCTGAAGTGGCATCAATTCAACGAATTGATGAAGGGATAGAGGAGATTTAAGAAAATTATTGCTCTTTTCGGAGATGATGAAATTGAAAATGGAGAAACGTCTAAAATAGTGAAAATCTAGAGCTGAATGTAAATTTTTCCTTCTCACACTAAATAGCGACAAAATTATTCTGGTTTTTTTTTAGATAGCTAAGGGCTTTCCCTGTGTAAATATTGCTGCATCCAATTTTCGACAAATGAAATTGAAAATTTCATGTTTATTAAATGTAAAATTCATTATTTTCCTTTTCATCCCATTTCTTGTGGTCCGGGGGTTGTGAGGGGGAGAATATTGTGCACAGCCTGTGGACTATGGCTCCACGTTGCCCTGAAAATGCCCGAATGCTTGGTCAGTCAATAAAGAATCGGAGAATGAGTCGCCTAGTTTTTCTACCCCTCACAACCACTGGACAGTAAAATTCATTGATCGCCGTTTTCTGCGAGAATGATGAAAATAATATACAACTTTTTCGTTCCAGGACCAAAACTCACTGAAAACATGTGGCAGGTACCGCGGCTGCTTTGCCAGCGTGGAACGTTTGCGGCAAAATGTAAGCTAAAATAACAATGCTCATCGCTAAAATTTTCGTTATAACGCATAGTTTCTTGTAGCTCACGGTTCTCATGTTCAATAAAATACCTTAGAAGAAAAATGAAAAAAAATCACGCGTTTTACCTTGTCATTAAGCATGTAAGTTGTTGAACAATTCTACAGACCAGTGTTTCAAGCACGTTGATACCCATTACCGCTGCATTGGGAACTTTTTAACGGTTAATACCCTGTTCTTTTTTTGCAGTCATGACTTCCTGTTCAGTAATACATTTTTCACAGCTTCATCAAGTGATTGTGGCCCCAAAGTGATTGTTTGGTTTCGGACCCATTTGACAAATCCCGGGAATCAATAACGCTATCTTATTCACCGTATACTTACTGGAATATTCATTAAAGCTCATACTATATTGATGGGAGTTCGATAGACCTTTTCCATTGCGAGTTGTTGGTTAATCAAGGATATGCTGACGCATATGATCCTATCTTTACACATATGGAAGACCGAGAAACTTGACAATTCACCATCCTGAAACTTTCTTGAATGCTGTTGAATTTGATCTAATTAACGAAGAGTGTGGAAAGATTGGTGGATATTATCTACAGAAAAAATCTGCTGTTAGGTTTTTCACCACTGGACGATGAAACTCGCCTGTTAGTCAAGGCACTGTTAAACGGATTGGAATACCTTGTCTGCTGAAGAAGGACGAAAAAACTTACTATTCCTGTATTCCATCCTCACAATTTCATCGATGGTACTTCTCACTTTTCCAGCACTTTCCTCCTGCTTACATCCTCGGCTACAATTTGCAAGAAATCTGACCCAATGGAATGAACCCTCATTTTCATCGCAACATAATAGTGAGCAATTTACTCTGAAAATGAATATATTAAAATTATGCCTCATCTTCCAAATTTTAACTTCAATGCTTTATTTACATTTCAGCAGAGGTTTATCCGACCGCATTATCTTCCAAGAGTTCATCTGGTCCTTTGAGAGGTGATACTTGTCCTACTTTACAGCTGTATTATATTTTAACATGAATAATTACTGTTCAGTTTGAGTCAGGAAGGTTGCATTAATGCTTGATTCCCTGATTTCTATACAGTGTCAATTGTATGTCGGCACCAATCAACCGATCCCAAAGGCGGAATAGACCATAAGCCAACAAAGCCATCTCTTTACCAGAGGTTCAAGCAAATGTACAAGGACTACTGGTATGTCCTGTTGCCAGTCCACGTCGTCACTTCTTGCATGTGGTTCGGCGGGTTCTACTACACTGCGCAAAGGTAAATTCTGTCTAATTTGTCACAGTAGTTGCGTATTAAAATACCATTATCTGTTGTCAGTATAGATGTATAGGACGGTTTTCGCCCTCTTCTTTCTCACTATCGGTCAGAAAGAAAGTGTATTTGTATTTTTCTGTTTCCAGCGGGTTTGACGTTGCCGGGGCACTCGAATTTTTGCATTTAAGCGATGAAGTGATGGACAAAATTCGACACAGCACCAACTCCTTCGCTGGGCACATAACAATATCGTATTTGCTGTACAAGTTGTTCACACCTCTCCGTTACACGGTCACTCTTGGTAGGTACTATACACTAATTTGTCAGTTGTAGTGTCAAATGCAATTCAATGATGCGATCTGGTACCAAATCAATGTGTTGCGCCTAGATGATACTCGTATAACACAAAGTACTTCCTTGTTGTTTTTTTTTTTCACAGTACGTTGAGGGAAACTTTTCCTCCATACTATAATAATAATACTTGTACGGGCTATAGAAAATGTAGCCTGTTCGTGAATTTCTTGATTTCTGCTGCATCACCAAACATGGGAGCACTGTATTCCACATGCAGGGAAACTTGTATTTCCGATTGGGTTGTCGTTACAGAATTTATTCAACATTAGCTCATTTCAGGTGGAACAACATACACTATAAAGTATCTGACTGCACGAGGTTTGCTGAAAAAGATGCCCAAATCTGCAGAACTGAAGGAAATGATGGTGAAGCAGAAGGACTCATTGAAAGATAAGAGTGATAACTTGAAAAAAGGATTTGTCGGCAAATTTTCATCATCCAACAAAAGTAAATAATCAAAAATCGTTTTGTTCTGTAAATATTTCCTTTTTACGCTTGTTCCTTCCTTACCTGAAGATAATACATTGATTT
The DNA here is from genome assembly GCA_037159825.1 of Tupiocoris notatus. Classification (NCBI taxonomy): domain Eukaryota; kingdom Metazoa; phylum Arthropoda; class Insecta; order Hemiptera; family Miridae; genus Tupiocoris; species Tupiocoris notatus. The sequence goes on from JASJUZ010000082.1 coordinate 158,680, forward strand.
ATTTTATTGGCATGTCTCTCATTTCTACCATTCGAATTCCGTTTTCACATCCGTTCAACCTTTAGGAGCACATGATCAATCGGACCAAATCAAATTTTTGAGTTTGCATGCCTTCTAGAGGAAAAAAAGATGTTGTCATTGAGCGTAAACCATGGCTTGCGAGCTTTTGATTAGAATATTAGCGAAAAAGTTACGCCTGCGTATAGAGGAATATTTTCCAAAATGTTTCAGATTTGTTGCCCCCACTTGAGCAACAAAAGGCGCCGTGAATGATGCGGGATTCAACATTTAGCTCTTTCTAGTCCGCAGTTTTATTGTTTATCATGTTTACTATGAGTGTAATTATAGTTCAATAAAATTTCATCTAGCTGATATGAATTCCCATGACCCCCAACATTACTAGGATAGCCCAGTTGGTCATGTACAGTAGCAGCTGGTTCTCTATTTTCCCTCGGCATGCAAATCAAGCTTCATGTCCTACGTTTGAATAGAGTGACTACTGTTGCAAGTTGATTTGAACTCTAAACCTGGGTAATGCCTACAGCTCCTTGGATCAAGCACCACTCATTGCTTTCATGATCAATGAACCCACACCCTTGTTGACAACTTCAAGAGACATAACCCGTACTTTGTACAACTTGGTGATTGCCCCCGAAAATCCTTTCCACATGCAGAGAATTCAGGGAAATATTATTCATACAAACGTTCAACTAAGTGATAACTATATTGCGAATGATCACAAGGACATTATTTTCGGCAATTTTATTCTACGTGACTAACAAGTTAATTGTATCCTAGCACATTCGGAAAATTGAATAATCCGCAATCAGTACTGTTGATGAGTAATCATCAGGCAGAACGATTTACAGCTCCTAGGCTCATTGGACACAAATAGGGTAGGGTACGAGACAATATCGTCAACAGCCTAATTTCAATTTTTCGGGAATACTTCAAGTCGTCCAATATTTTCTTCCACTTGGAAATACAATCATGTCAATGATAAGCTAAAATTAGAATGGCAGAGCGGAACGTGTAGAAGCAATAGAAAATTGAGGCAAATTTATTAAAAGTTTATTTCATTTTTGAAAATTTTTTAACAACAATGGATAGTGCTTTCTTTCCTACTCATCACTTATCTTATCGTTTTGGTCACTTTGGCCCCAAGTTAACTACGTTTCCGCTGTACCACAATTTTAAAATGCAGGGAACGCAAAAGAAGCCGATAAGTGAAGACGAATTTACTAAAATTGACAAGTTTCGTTCACGCAGAAATTTGACTGATGGACGACACTCGCAGAAGATCGGCGAGTGACGATACTACATGGAAAACGATTGTTTGGAGCTACGTGGATTTATAACAATGACAAGACATGGACGATCAAGAAAATTAATTATTCCATTAGACGATTTGTGCAAACGCAGAAACTAGAACCGAGGATTTTCCAAAGGCGAGAGGTCAATAACTAATTGTAATTAATCAGCTGAGCGATTCTCAATTTGGAGGCAATGAAGCAAACACAAACACTGGTAGTAAGTTGTAAAACAGCCAGTGACTTTTTGTAGAGAACGCTTGCGTTAAGCCTAGTTCACACTAGCTTGGTTGGTTACATCTGGAGTACTAGTTAATGACAAGCTATTAATTGCTCAATCTGATAACTAAGCTAGGGCTCTCTCAATTAGTTAAACCTGAGGAGTAGAGGTTATGCCACAGTCCACATCCGTATATTCATTAGGGGTGATTTAACCACCAGGGCTACCTAAATGAGTGATCATTTGACAATACATTGACAATCTGTTCACTTCACACGGTGATTCTATTGAGTTAAGATGTTTCCAAGTTTGCTAACAGTTGATGACAATAACACTCTTTTCATAACTACTAAAGTTTGTTCGTCTAATCGAACATACCCGCAAGGAAAACTGCGGCTAGTTAAGGTTACCAAGCAAGCAAGTAGGATTAATGTGAACTAGGCTTTATAAGCGTTCCTTGTTAGCTCTGTAGATTATTGCGTTCATCCCAGCGCTACTGCCGATAGTGACATCATAATAGGAGCTTCTAGCTGGCATCCCATGGAGACTTACAAAGTTAATGTAAGCAGTTAAAAAGTCTTTGGTTGAGGATGCACATACCTATTGTTCTAGCAAACCCTGAAGATGCCCGGACGGGTGACAGATCTTGGCAGAAAATTGAACTACTTCAATTTTTCCCCGCAAAAAGAAACAACATACCGTGATATGCTAGGACTCAATGATTCCCAACTCAAGGCTGCTGTTATCTTAGATTTTAGTCCCCAAAAAGGCCACTATCGGTAAGCGATCCGGTCTCACCTTCATCCACATCTTTCAAGAAAACTAAAGCGGATTCATCAAATTTTTCTCTGCTCAAAAAATGTCAACAAGAAGGCCTTATATCTGAACATAGTATAATTGCTATAGGCAGTGAGAAATAATGGGAACATAATGAATCGGAAATTAAATACTTGACATGATCAAGATTTTCAAAGGTAATCATCTCAAACATTACTACAATAAATAAGCGATTAAAATTCTACAATGTAGGAATATTGGTTGCAATCGTGTTTGGATAGAATACTCGTTAGAGAATCGGCAAGATTTTCTGTTGGCGTGAATTAGGGCTGGTGTCCTCGACCAAGGATACTCCACCTCATAACTGTTATTCCGCACACCTTTCGGCTCGTGGCTGGTTTGAAACTACGACCAGCAATTCCGACAAAGTCGCATTGTCACTCGTACGCCAATCCCATGAGACAACAGTAGTGCAACAATGAACAAGTTACAGACAGCAACTGGTAGTGATTAATCTCTTCCGATAAAACTGAGCATGCAATATGACTTCACAAGATACACTGTATACTTGACACGTTCTAGAACGTTTCAAGGTGGGCAACCTGAAGCCGATGACAAATCAGCAGTTGATCAGACCAGTAATAAATTAATGCAATAACAATAGGAACGCCGATTCTTTCAAGAGTTATGTGAATCTGGTTGGTCACATTTTCAACTAGCTGATAAAAACAGAAAGGCACCAATTAACAGGCAAATTACACGATAACAACCAACAGCACAGAAGGAATACTACTACAGCGAACGTATTTCACTTTTTTTTTGTAAATGGTACTCAAGAAGCTGAGAAATATGATTGTCGCTTAGCCTCCGATTCTTCAATATATTTGGCAATTTCATTTTGCTTTTTTCCGCTCGCCAACTGCTCTCAAGTTAGTCGGTGAGGAATGAACGAACTTTGAGGTCAACTTACAACTCGGTGATACAACGTTGAGACTAAGCAACAACATCTTCATCATAAGAACAACAGGAAGTTCCTCAACTTCAACTACTCACTTATCTACAACGATGGTATCTCATTTTAATTATAAGTTAGTACAATATTTACAGACTGAGCATAATTTATTTTGTTTAGAATTAGTTCAAGTTGAATTTAACTTGATTTCTTTATTTACAAAAATATTTACAATTTCAATTCTTTCGGCGCACCTAGGTTTTTGCTTTGATTTCCAAATTAGAAACCAAGAACATAATCATGAGCATTTAGTAAACTATGTTTACAATAGTTCACAGTGTTACAGACGTGATACAAAGGCTGAGGGGAAATCGTCAGAAATATTACAGGGAAATTTGTTGGACATACGTGGAATAAGTTTCCTAATAACTAGAGTCGATTTTTGATGTTGACAATCAACTAGCAGCTATGGCTTTTTCAGCAGGGTTGGCGCTCTAGGAGTCGTACGTTACGTGGAATCTCTCAATAGCAATGTCGTTACAATCAGCAACGAGCTACTGACATCTTCAATTACTTGACTGTATATCAGTGTCCTCGGTAAAATGAACTTTTCAAACTAGCATTACATTCGTGTCCTCAGCAATCTGCGTCCAAAGGCGCCATCCCGTTAGCGCTTAGGACAAGGATAACTGAGGACACAAATGTACACAGTACAAACCTTCCCTATGGACGCAAATATTTGAGGACACAATTATACAATACCGAATGATGAAATACGGAAAATATACGTTCACATAATATGGAAGTGTATAACGGTGTCCTCAATGTTCTGACACCCCTATATTTGTGTCCTCGACTATCCAGCTGTGTAAAATAATAGTCTTTTCAATTCTGGACACAGATATTTGAAGACACAACTATGCACACACATATTACTTTTGTTGAAAATTCCGCCCAAGTTTTAGAATCTTAGGACATAGATAAATGCTAACAATCTTAAGACATAGATAAATGCTAATGTGATTGCCTGAAAAAAGCTTCTATCGTTCAACCTTTGCACATGGATATGTGAACACAAGTAAATGCACTCCCAGTGACCAATGTTATACCTCATCCTTTCCGAGCACCCATCACTTCATTTAGTGACACTAAAAGTGCATCCGTTTGAATGCACCAACTTATTTAACAAGACTCGACTCATGTTCAACCCCTGCATCATTCATATTGTGGGGACGCCTCTGTCTTGATTTTCCAGGCGTTGCTACAAGGAAAGAAGATTCAAAGAAAACTTCCTAATGAGTTTCTTCAAGCCTAAAAACCTACTGAGAACCTGTTTATCAATCGTAGACAAAGCTAAGATGTTCTGGACTGTGTTACCAAGGAGTTTTCCATTTACTCATGTACAAGAAAATTGCTTGGGGGCGCTAAATCTAGTTCATCATGTTAAATCTACGATTGATAAACGTACCCTTAGGTGCTCAAAAAGCCATAACGTCTCAACACTAGCTACTTATGCACAAATGTGAAGAACGGTGTGTCCACGTCTTCCCAAAAAAGTTCCATGGTGGGGAGATTTCAGCCCAGTGCCTCACACGATACCATGAACAAATTGAAATAGGTAAACCTAGGGAGTAATTAGATTCAAGAAAACATCATTTCATCAAGATCAACAAAGACGAGATAGAAAAATTATAAATGACACCCGATCCTGGACTGCTAACTTGATGACCTATTGGAAAATATCTACACAACAGCTTTCCTACTGGATTAGGTAAAATTTCGACAGGATTTACTTATCTTTTAGAAACGATCGGTTGAATAAAACTATAATTGATGAACGGTGGAAAATAGATGAACAATAGGTTACAAATTACAATTAAAAAACTATTCGACAGTCGAAAGTTAACAATAAAAATTGTGATGTCCTTGTTTTACCTCGACTACCATTAGGCTGAGGCGCTTTCCACCATTGTTTTCTTAATGATTTCACCGAAATTTTCCGTCTCTTCATTCTGTTGATGGTTGGGATCTTTGTCGGCGGCAAGATTCGAATGATCTTGAAGCACCAAAGACTCAAGACCAGAGTCAGCGTAGCGGCCTTGAAGCAAATCTGAGAACGATTCAATTTTCGGTTCCTCGTAGCACCGCGCCTCGGAGACGAACGGACTGTGGAAGGTATCGTACGTAGGCCCACCCTGGTAATAAAAAGTATGGATTTTTTAAAACAACATCAACAGCTAAAATGAGGTAGTTTTTGCAGTATCTAATGAAGCGGATAGAGGTAAAATTTGCAGCTCTTGGAACATGAACATTTCAAGTCTAAATTCCAGTCTTCCTGTACATAGTTTTGTCTCGAACATTGTGGAATTATAATTATCCTAATCTGCTACTCAATCTATTTGAATGCTCATCCAATAGTAGTAGGACTAAATAGTAGTTATGTATTTGGAGAGACTCATTTAGAATATGTACAAGATGAGGTTTATAATTTTCAGAACTACCAAAAAACTAAGTGATTTCATACTTACGGCGTTATGGAATTCAGGAACATCTGATGGATACTGTGGCTGCGGATAGGAGCTGTACTGATAACCGGCAAAAGAGCTTGCAGAACCGTTGGGCGCACTCTCGTAATGGTAGTATGACGTCATATCATACGAGGACGGGTAGGCAGAAGTTGCTGTTGAATCGTGAAGCTGAGGATGGTGGAGCTGCTGGTGATGGACTGTTGCAGGTGACTCTTCGTAAGATGCAGTCCCTCGACGAGCGGCCGCTTCTTCCTCGTGTTCTCGTTTCTTTTCCATTTCAAGCCGCATCATAGTGTGGATGAAATGCGTTCGAACGCGCATCGGATTAAATTCAATACGTCCGCTCGAGTTGGCGCATCCATCATGAGTGCAGCCACAAGGAAAACTCTGCCGGTCCACCTGAAGACAGAAAACGTATTTTCCATCATCAGTTTCAAGGATTCATGTTGGCAACACCACACAAAAATGTCATCCAAGAACTACAATGACAAGAGGGATTTTAGCCAAGCAATCAGAAAGAGCCAGGAAACGTGGATCTCTAATAATGATTATTATCACAATCATCAAACAGATAGCTAGATAACCAACCACATCTAGGAAGGTGAATATCCTATAGCAGAAGGAAAAGGGGATAAGAAAACTTCTACAACTGACCTGACATTTGATTCCAGCTTGAGAACATTCACAAGTGTCTGGATCACAGAATCCTTTGCATGCACAGCCGCAAAACTCTCTCGACGTTCTGATATCGCGACATTCGTCTTTTTCTTCTGTGTCTATTTTTCTAACGCCAGACGCTCTTAGCAGAGCTCGCCTTTGTCTCGTAGGGACCGGCTGAAAATCATGATCACGTTAATGGACGATTTTTTTCTCTTTTTCCTAGTGGTATTCAGTCATATCAAGAGTAGAGGGTAATCAAGTATTTGGTTTAGCTAAAGATAAATTGGAGAATCAGTTCAGCGATCAAGAGGCAACCTTTGGGCTAATAGACATTTTCCAATATTTCGGCAACACTGGGACGTTCGGTATCTACTTCATTAGCTTTTTGAAAACTGATTTTTCTTCAATAAAAAAAATATTCTCTCACTTGAAGGAAGAAATAATTGTCAGGCTCCAACTCGGATTCTGTGTTTTGGTCATCTGTATCAGAATCGCTTGAAGAGGAAGTTTGATCCGAAGTGCTGTTCCGCAGTTGGGTCAAGATTTCACGGTGTAATCGTCTCTGCTCTGAATAGTGCTCCGACAAACTGAACGTCTGTTTATCCGTATGCATCAGCATCATCCCCAGGGTAGACCCTCCCTGTTGAAAGAAGGTGAACAATATTTCAATATAATATTTTCGCTCTCGTATAACTCAGTGCAGCATTGTGTAAAAGGGGAAAATAATATGATAGAGGATTATTGTTTTTGGTAGAAGGAGAGCTCTTCATTTTTACATTGTCAGGAAAACTATGCAAAATATTCTCCAGTTATTTACTCCTATACCAAGAACTTTCTCCCTTCAGGTGTGACTCACAGAAACGGATACCTGGTTATACAAAGACCCAGGGATACCTAAAGGAATGACATCAAGGGAATAATGAATTGGAAATCAAGTCAAGGTTTTCTCCCCCTCACCAATGATGAAATACTCACTTGGGATGGTACGCAGGTGAAACCTTGGGCTCTTGGGAAGTAAAAGACGTCAACATCACCGAAAGCGATTGAACTCTTCTTCTTTTTAGGTTGTTTCAACAACGTGTCATTTGAACCCTTCCGTTTGAGCATACTTCTAATAGCTCGTTTAGGAGAGCTAGTCGCCGGGTTCGTAACAGAAAAACCAGAAGATGACAGAACGCTTGAAGTTCCTCCAAGAGCTATACAGTCGACTGAATTTGGAATGCTGTCCTCACGACTATCTATCAAGTCTGCAGCTTCGACCGTAGCTGGTAACGGGTCGAGACCGTCCCATGTGCCAACCTCCTGGCAAGCGAGGGAACTTGGTTCCGCATTTTCAGTGGTTTCTCTATTGCTGAGGGATGAGTTTTCCTCGGTTACAAGCGAGGAGCTCTTTTCCACAGGGGTGGTATTTAATTCTTCGTGAAGGGCTGTGCTGAGCTCATCCGACGACATAGAGTCACTCTTCATTGTAGCTAGACGGTCGTCAGCTAAATCGCTGCCAAGACCTGAATCGCTGCCGTCTGACCGATCCGGCTGGCACTCTTCATGCAGGGCCTTGTCCATGTAATCGACTGTAACAAGTAGCACCAAATAATAGCAACTATCAACAAAAGAAAGTAAGCTAGAGTTGACGCGATGAATGGAAACTGTTAGATCTGATATTTTCTGTAAAAAATGACTGCGTGAATTCAACAGCTATCAGATTCAGCTTGATGCCAGATTCGATAGGGGAATTTCTTTGAGGTAAATACTTACTAAGCGAGCTTCAACTGACAAGGACTGCAGACAGAAGACTACAACCTTTGCAATTGGTCATGACGTCTATTGACTAATAAATCTAACAATTTACTGCTCAACTACCTAGAGACAAGGTTTGGATAGAAACTAACGATACACATAAAAAATAAGTTCAAAATTGAGGTAGCAATGGGGCTAAAGAATAGAGCCGTAAGTTGTTCTAAAAATGATTTTCAGTGGAAATATGATACAGATTGTAGCTCCACTAGTTCCACAGCAAAATATGACGTTTTTTGCTGGATCTTTGGATTTCACACGCCTTGAAACGTAGCAACTGCCAGTACTAAAAAAGAAAAATACAGCCCACCGAATCAATGGTGAGCTGGAGTTCAGAAATGAGCAGGTAGTTGACAATTACTCACACCAGAAGCGCTGATGCTGTTAGCTCCCCTTGTACATTTTCAAAAACGCCGATTTTTGAAATACGAAGGTAGCATTTTAGCGGCAGGTTATTAAAATAATTTACTACGCAAAATCCGTCATATTTGCACAGATCTTTACAAAATCGTAAGGAACGTAGCACAATATGCAGCTAGCGAGAGCAAGTTTCAAACGTGCAGGTATTTCACTGATAACAGAGAGCAATATTTTTCCCACCTAGTATAGATAGTTAACACGCTCATAGTGAATAAAATCCGATTGCATCATAACATAAGTGAAGAATTTTTTCTTGGTTGAGACGTCGCATCTCTCATTGTACTGGGTAGGTGAGGGGGAGAAGAACCAGGCGACATGTTCTCCGATTTTTTATTTACTGGCCGAGTACTTTCGCCCCTTCGGGCATCCTCAGGGCGATGTGGAACCATAGGTTACCACAGCCAGTAAATAAAAGTACTCGGCCAGTAAATAAAAAATCGGAGAACATGTCGTCTGGTTCTTCTCCCCCTCACCAACTCAGTACAATAAGTGAAGAATGTTTAAAAACACAAACCTGCTATGAGATCAGGAATTTCATCGTTGTTATGAGAAAATCCAGAATTGTTGCTTCCCATGTCAACTGAAAACACGTCGTTTCCTTCGCACGCGAGGTAATCCTTTTGACGAGTTGATGTCAACGCACTGACGCAGTTACTGCCCAACGTTTCGTCAACAGCAACCATGGTGAGATGAACTGCAGATTCATCTTGAGCGAGAGAAGAGCATTGAGATGCGTTCTCACTACGTATTATTAATTCGTCTGCTATACAAGAAAGATAGAACAATGTTAACGAGCCGAGCAAGAGAGAATTAGTTTATATCAATCAATACAGAGACGCAACTCACCAGAAGTTTGAACTTGATCGCTAGGCTGTTGGCAGACGCCATTTCCACCAAATTCAGGCGATGGAGTGGAACAGATCTTCTCACCATTGCCAGAAAATGTCTCAGCAACTGGACATTCTTGGAAATCGTCAGGTGGCCGATCCATCAGATGTTGAAATTTTATCAATCTCCGCTGGCGAACATGTAGTACGTTTCATGTAGACAGCAAACACCTGCGACGATAGGAGATAATTAATTTGATAGTCGATGGGCGAATAATCAATTAATAAAGCTGGAAATTGTTTTCATAGGGAGAGCACTTTATTTGGAAAACAAATTTGAGTATAATGTCAATCATGCCTCCATCCTTGTGATGAAGGGGAATAGTAGGAGCTACGTCACATTCAAATGGACATTATGAAGCTAGTAGGGAACAATAACGTCCGCAATACTTTTGGTTTATTATTCAATAATAAACAACTGTAATCACCCAAGAAAACAATTTTTCTAACCCCCTCAAATTGTGATGTTTTACGTTTCAAGGCATATTAAATCCGAATACCTGATCAAAAAAACGCTTCCAATGATTGTACAGTGGATTATTATTCCTTTGCTTCCATCATCGTTACGAAAGCTCGTCCGCTTTACCTAATCGAAACTCAGAAGGTGGATTTCACCAAGTAAATTGAGTTGGAGTTAACCGTTCAGGAAACACCATCAAGCAATGTTACAAGCAACAACCTTTGTTTTCGCTAGTAACGCCAGCTCAATTTATTTGGAGAAATCCACCATTACGAACGTTTTCACCTACAAACATACTGGTAACAACTATAAGAGCAAAGCTCTTGGCAACAATCGTAATTTAAAATCTTTTTATTTTTCCCAATCAAATGAGAAGTATGAAAAATGTTGACGGCGTCTGACAGAATTTTTTAAAATTGTATATTCGGATTCTACATGCCTAGAAAGACGTACTTACTATGATTTTACGGAGTAAACTAAATTCCTTTGTTTAAATTTCCAAATCACGAAATGCACTAAAACTCACTTATATCACAAATGGGCCGCCATAATAAACAACTATACAATCATTTGGAGCGTTTGTCCACGAGAGCTTGCGGGACTCATAATTCTCAAGAACTTCCGAAATTCGAATGGACCTTCCTCTTCTTCGTAACAGATGAGCCTTCACTAATATGACAAAACTTGCAAAACTTGTGGAATGAAGAATGTTCAAGAGGAGTTTAGTATTAAACCATAAAAAAGGCGAAGATCCCAAGTCGTAAAACTCTTAGGTACGGGAATGTGAAAGAATTAACGCCCAACTAGAAGTGGCCTAGAAACGAACGACCTTGGTCCTTGAACAGCTAAGCCATCAAGCCTTGAATACGAATGCCTGATACATACATACATTTTTGAAGAAAAACGGACGCGCAATTAAACTAATGCGAACAATAGACAACCTATCCCGATACTATGTAAGTCTATCAAGGGCAGCGAGAGCTACGAATCAGCCGGTCACGTGACGGAAGTGAACACTACAAGAATCTTGAACTGGCCAGGTGCAAGGCTGTTACGGTAAAAATGAATTCGACCTCCAAAGAATTCAAATTTATCAGAACCGACCGTTTCTGAACCAGAATAATACGGCGGAAGGTTTTGAGATTAATATATGCGTTTTAAACGTCAATTGAATCAATTTTAGTGATCCATGCGAGTACTAACACAAATCGGAAACGACCACATCATGAAGCACCAGGCAGATGCTTAAGGTGATGATTATAATCTTAAGATTAAGAGGTATGATACCTTATGAACGAAGAGGAAAAATGAACGTGTTGAAATAGCACAGTAACCGATGTTAGATCCTATCATTCGAAAATTTTACAATGCGAAATCGGTGACTGAGTTCCATGAACAGCCAGTCATGGTATCACGCGTAGTCGTGTTACGAATCGAGCTAAAATAGACTAGGACGGTAGTAATGACGTCATTTCCAAAAGCTAATACACTACGAAATCCGTCTGTATTGCAAGCCAAGGCTAAGACGTCATCGGAAGCGATAAAAGATAGCGCGATCGGGAACATGTTTGACGAGAAGTTCAAAAAAATGATTCACCGATAAATTAAAGCAGGTAACTAGAAAATTAATTGGTTACATATTAAAATAAGTTCATAGTTTCTTCTATCGTTCGTTTTCCAACAGAGCCATCTTCTAATCGCAATCTTTTGATACAGAGTATTCTGAAAGATACGGTGCATGAATCTGAATACGTCTACGTATCGGGGTATTCGGTGGGACGGTGGATTACGTCCGCTGAAGGAGGCGGAGGGTACAGGAAGAGACGGGAAGGTTGGATGTTACGAAAGGAGGGGGCACTTCTCTTCCACGAGGGTGAGAGCGAGGTAAGAATGGGTTGGGTGGGAGTAAACGTAATTGAGCACCGCCCCCGGGAAGTCCGTGCAAATGGGAATTGTTTAGCAATATTCAACTACGCTCTGTTGAAAAACAATATGCATGCTTACGTAAATACCACCGTTAAGAAACATTCATGTTTGATACTTGAAAAATAAAAGCTAAGAGGCAGAAATTATTTTTACGCTGTACAGAAAATGGTGATAATAAAAAAATTTTTAAAGGGACAAAATAATTTAATGAGTATGGAAAAAATATTAATACCTGGGAAAAAGAAGAAAGTAGGCAAGAGGGGGAACAGTGAGACTGAACGAAGAACAGATAAGAGCCTTTCGGTCGGGCTGGTGTCACACAACCGACTGAAGGTTTCTCGCCGTTCGTATTGCACTGAGCGCGAGGTCGAAGTGCAAGTGCAAGGAAGAGGGCGAAACGAAGGCAGCGCGCGCGACAGAGTTGAAAAGATTGGACGAGAGGGAGACGTGGCAACAGCGCCGTTGGTCGCGCATGCGCAGACGATTTCAAACCAACTGCCCCCCACACATTCGCACACTGGCGAGGTAAAGCACAATACACCACTACGTTCGCAGAGGCACAGATAGGCAGGGAGGGGAACGGACACGAGCACCTACAGCAAGACAACTTCGCGACCGACTGAGACACAGACGTCGAGAAACCATCGTAGGGACAGAAGACAGAAGAAACGGCAGCGCAGTACGGCAGATGAACGAACTACGTAGTCCTTTTTATACGCCGGGTGGCTAGCACGTCTCCAGTCAACACAGTTGAAGGAATTCACTCGGTGTCATGCAGAATAGTCCGGTCGAAAATAGGTGTGCATAAATCACAGTTCTTCCGAGTTAGGGTTGAACTGGTAACAGCTATAGCCACATGTTTTACTAAATACATCAATAAGATGTCTTATCAGGAAAGCCCAGGTACAGCGCTAGATTGCAAAGACAAAATAGATCAACTACCCACGGAGTGACGTCTATGAACATTACTTTATGTGGCGGGGGCTTAAATGTAGACATAATTATGAGTATCGTTGAGGGAACAAATCTGTAATCCTTGCACTACAACAACGATTCATAATTTAGGTTGATAAAAGTAATAAGACATTGATTACGATTGATTGAGGGAGTGGAAGGTCAACTACGAGCCAAATACCGTAGTGCTTAGGAGTATCCACACGAAACTGTAAGTTATTTAAAATTAAATCGAAGAAGTAAAATTTCCACTACGACAAAATGCAATCGTTAACTCATCCGGGTGATACTTTTACTAGAATACTTGACGGTTTATAGACGGAACCAGTGAAAAATAGGTCACCCTTGGCCCTATAATGCCCTGAAGAAGCCCGAACGGGCGAAAGTACTCGGCTGGATAATAAAAAGAATGGAGAAGAGGTCGCCTCGTTTTTCTCCCCCTCAACCTACAAAAAGCAGTGAAAAATAGACCGTTTCTTCAACCAAAAAAAAAAAAAAAAAACGCACGAGGCAAATGGCGGAAACTTCGCACAAAGTGGAAATCAATGTGTGCGAGCCAAAGGATAAAAATCAAACGGCACCAGCAAGCCATAGCAAACATTTGAAGACCTCGAGCAATCACACTGTGTGCTACCCAAAACCCAATAGCGTCAATTTCGCACATTTTTATGGAATGCATTCTAAAAATTTCCATCGATGTTTTGATCGGTTTTCACGGATGTAAAAAAAGGAAATTTTATTTTTTGCGCTTTTTTTCAAGTTTTGGACGCGTTAATGGGCCTCTTTCGCTTGAACGCACAATTTCGGGGTCTTAGGTGGTCGGCTCGGGCAGCGGGAAAGTCGGCACTTTCACGTAAGTCCTAGCAGACGATTGTCGAAGGTCCTTCGGGAGAGAGGTGTCCTTCTACACGAAAGTTGGTCGACATCGAAAAGGAAAACTTTTCATCGACAATGCCGTGGCAATGGCTAATCCAGCAATAGAATGCATCGGTAGCCACATATTAAATATATTCACCAGCACTGTTTAAAGGCAATTTTTTTCGCCCGTTTCTCAACGTCCCACATTTAATCTGCTTATCCGGCAACTCGATTCGATGCGACACCTAAATCATCAATCTCAATAGAGCGATTATTTGAACACAAAATCAACAATACGAGCCAGATTCTAGGCCTTCAATCAGGTTCCGACTTCATCGTACACCTCTATGTTACACAAGTCAGACTACTGGCTTTGTTATGAGCATATTAAAAAAATTCACGGTTGAATAAAATGCCTTATAAAACTGGCAGGAATGGAAATGTTTTTCCAACCATCACCCTTCGTTGCCACCCTCGCAAACCAGTTGATAAGTAACTGAAGAACGGCCAGTCCTCGAAAAGCAGGGCGGAGAGGAAAGTATCAGAGGAGTAAGTGTGTCAAGGCCCCGCGGACGGCGCTTTTACAATCGACCCAACAACATCTTGTCTTCTTGACTTTGGCAAAGAGAAGGTGCCGCATGCCGTTCAGCGTGGCGGGTTAGTTGATGTCGGCCATGAAAAACAACATAATAATATATAAGAAAACCAGCGGTGTCCATAGATAACACAGTACTTCCGTGTTTGAGGCGGTAACAGGTATAACCAATTAAAAAATCAAGAAGCTTATACAAAGAGCGCAACGTTATTACTCTACAACCATTATTGAAAAACTAGCAGGGAGAATTCAAAAATAGAAAAAAGGTACAAATCAGGTTTATAATGCGGAAGTGCAGTATGTGAGCCTAACATAACGATACAAGCCACGTTTTAAAAACGGGATAAGGCGGAAGTACGGTGTGTATCCAGTTGATACAAACGTATTGTGAAATGGAGTCATTTTTATAGCAAGGAGACCCAAATATACAAAAGTGCACAAATAAAATAACTGAAAATGCAAATAACAAAGATGTACGGTGTGTGACACCAATAATAAAAATCAAGTGACATTAAGAAACATTCAAGTCCCCCAGCGTTCAAATATAATGTTTTTCACGGCCTCTAAAAATCAAAATACGCACTAGCGAAATCGTATTTTGGTGCGTGCGATAGGTGAATACAGCAGGAAATTAAGATCAATACTGACATCTATAATAGCGATTTCGGATAATTATTATAGATTCACTGTCGTATTTTTTAATGCAGCAGAATCATGCAACCTCCGTATTTCTATTTTTGGCTTATTAATCGCAAAAACTTTCTAACCCTCTCAAAATTTGATGTTTTACGTATCAAGCATGTAGAACCCGAATATTCAATTTAAAAAAATTCTGTCCGTCCGCCGTCAACCCTTTTCTGAGGAAAATACATACAATAACGAAGTTCTTGAAATTGTCACCAAAAATAATTCTTGGCTGACAATGGTTCAATTATTTTGTCAAATCGCTATCTCAATTTTATGGGTATTGAGGGGGATAGAGGGGGGAGACAATTCGTGTCAGTGAAATTTGGTATCAATTTCAATGGATTTTTGGACGCTGCATCAAACGAGACCACAACGGAGTCATTAGCTTCGATGATTCTTAATTTATTGCAGTTTTTATGTGAAATTTTCGCGATTTTGAGGTACTTGGCGGAAAAACGCTTCAATTTTCCATTCCCTTACATTACAACAGGCGATCAGTTCGAAGGAGATCGAAGCGGGATGCCGTGTTTGGAGTTTGGACGAAAGTAAGAATGTTTATAACCTCCCCTAATTGCTACCTACCCATTTATAACCTTCAAGTTGATACAATGTAAAAGGAGAAGACAAGTAGTGTTGGAGCGGGAGGGAAAAGCTGCGCTTGCGCCCTTCCCAGCGTATATTGATGACTCAAAGTCCCCCTACCTCACCCCTGGACACCCGCACTACACTTATCGACTTTAACTGAACATGAAACGATTCCCAAAAAGGGTGTGAAAATTGTACGCGAGCATACCAGATACCACGGTCGTGCTTTCGCTCATAAACTACAGATTGGCCAGAAACTAATGAGCATATAGGAGTAAAATTTACAGGCTCAAGCTGATCATTTACCAAACAATAGCGTCAGTAATCGTGTAACATTCCAACAACGCGAGGCGTGGTAATAAAAATGCCTCAAATGGCTACAATAGAGGTTTACTATCCCTAAAATGTATCAATAGCAACGCGTAGTTGTTAATTTTTTTTTTATCCTTGACCCCGAAAGTGAATTAATTTATGCTGCAGCATACAATTTTCAAACGAAATCGCTGATACTAGGATTGATTTGGGGATACGACAAAGAGAACATACGCCATGTACTGGAACTGCCCTTCAAATAAGAATATAGTCACGGCTAAGAAACTAAACAATGAGCAGGCAAGTTCAGCTGAAATAATCCCAAATCTTTAATATTCGATCATCATACTCGTTGATAAAGAGTTGTTGAAAGTGCAAGAAATGTTCATTAGGAAATTGCACCTTCATGTAATAATTTTTCCTGGAAAGGACACACCGGCTACAGAAGACGCTCTTATGATTAATTTCTGAATAGGTTGGAGACGAAAAATTATCAGACCGCTATCGGACGAATAAAATAAAATTCTCCCGGCCGAGAAAACCAGCTGCCAAGATTCCATACTCGCTAACAAAAAAACCCTGCATGGTGAAACCTGTTGAAGATATGGTCGTTGATTCATCAAAAGGGTGTCCCGGCCGTATACAGCTGCCTACCTCTAAAATGCGTATGTGCTTAGAGCGTAATCATCTATTTGCTCATTTATATTCATAGCCACCATTTATTCCTCAGGTAGCGAACAAGCAAGTTTTAATGACTGATCAACAAGAAGGACGGTTTGGTTTGATTAGAAATCCCATTTTATCAACAAAATTATAGATAGGGACATTCGACACTATACTCGTGAGATCGAAAGAATAAATTGAACATTATGACATGCTTTTTACGTTATGACTCATCAGATGTTCGGGGATGAAATACTGGAAGACGTTAGATACTAGAAGTGCCGCTAAAAAGTAGCAGCTCTAGAACCGACCTCAGAGCTCAGACAGCGACGAAACGAGGGCTATGTAGTGTGCTATCTGTGTAGAGTCTACTTATAACCAACACGGACGTATCAATGGGTAGTACACATAATAGTGTATTTCTTGAAAATGAATATTCCCAGCGTTTAAAACATCTTCTTTTTTTTTTTAAACTTAGGTTTAAATAAAAATCGTCATCATAGTACAAATCTATAACGAGGAAACATATAATACGTATTAATCAGGTGATTAAAACTTTAATGATTACAGCGTCGACGGCGACAAAATGCGTTTTCTCAGGAGATGAACAAGCGTTCGTACAAAGTAAGCCCTCAAATGGCATGGATACTCAGGACAGGCGGATGCTTAAATCCTCTAGATAAGAATTATGGAAGCAAGGAGTGTAGTGTGAGAACAGTTGTGCCGACAGCAGTCTCACAGACGTGAGAGTCATGCATAGATGTTATACTCGAACCTCCTTGTTGACTATGCCATGTATGAAATGCACCAGTGCAACAATTTCGAAATTCATAATCAAATCAATTTGAATTGGAATCATTGTATGGAAAGAGAGCTTTCAAGTAGCTCTTCACGTTTTAGTCAGCATCGAATCAGTACAAACCACAATAGAAGCACTTGCGTCCTCTTTGAAAATAGGAAGCGTGACGATGATGTAACATCATCATATTGACTGGGTACAATGCAAGATTGGCAATAGAATTTAAGGATGGTTATGCTGGCTAGGAGGCTGAAGCACCACATGGTGCATGAGTTCAGCGTGCATGAGTTCGATGTGAAGATTTCTGGCCGGCGAGCCATAACATGCAGAATGCGTATAGATATAGCCCAGATACAAGCAGGCCTAAAGAAGGACTATTTTATTAGGTAACTTGCATGGAATCCGTAAGTTGAAAATGAGAAGCTGCTTTTGTCGCCCTGAGAATAAAACCTTCAGATTGTCAATAGAATTTTGTGATTAGGAACACCGATCCGTTTGATCCCTGAAACTGGCGGAGGCTGGACAAGGACTGACAACTTCGATGAATTTTTGGAAAAAGAAAATCAAGCCAATCAGGATTCGAATGTTGGCTTAGTATACAATGATGATGACGTCACTCAAGGATTGCCAGACGATCATCAACTGAGCGCTTCACCAATAAAACTAACATGCAGCTGCGCCAAGCCATACTGTCCCAAATGTTGGAATTTTGAGCCTGAAGCACAATCTGAAGAAAGTAATGGAATAGGAAACATTATGAAATTCTTACCAAACTAGAATGAAAATACCTTACTTTCAGTAGTGCAAAGTACAAAAATGCAACTATTGGTACAAGGTCGACACTAAAATCCCAACCACAGTATCAGCGTACAGCGGTGTCTGACGCATTAAGCTAACATCATCATACTTGTAATTATCCTCAATCAAGTAACGACTTTCTCCGCAAGCCAGTCAGAATTTAAGCGATCTAGAGCTGCTAAAAAGCTGAGGAGAGTTGATTGATACTCGTCATGGTATTAATTTCGCCTATTTTAGAATCTCCTGCTCTTAGAATACAATACCAATTACTTACCTATAATACGCATGAAGTTCATTGCTGGACAACGTTGGTGATAGGTAGAGATATGCCGACGCAGAAGACGCGGTTGGGCCGGAAAAGAGCCAAAAATTAGTAAATTAATGAAGTACCTAAAGTAGGAGTAAACAACAAATAAAAGCAGGGAAGCCCAAATAGAAATAGAAAATTTGCTCAGACCTGCGAAGCGGGAACGGGAACTAGAGAATCAACGAGATAGAAAGTCTCATTTTCTGGAGGAAGATTGTCATAGTAGTATCGATTTTAACATCGATGTTTAGAATCGAGTTTTTCTCTATCGATTAGTCTAAACGAATGGTTTCCTTTAGCCAGTACGGTACTTCCGCACTCGAATAAAGCGTGACATACGGATGAAATGATTGTACGTTTGCCCACATTTTTGCAACTCGCAAATTGTCGAAAAATCACTCACAATCGCGTTTTATTACCATATTTCTGTTCAGTGAAATTTATGTCTGTCAAAGGTAGGCAACTCAAGTCTCCATGATTAACTATTCATTGAAGGTCGAAAGGTCAAAAAATTAGAATCATACATGACCGATGACCAGAGTATTTATATCTTTCTCTTGTTCATGTTTGTCTTCTGTACCTATTCACATTCACCGTTTGATCCGTAGTAACTTTTTTTAGTGCCTCAACTATATAACTATACATTTGTGTATCAAGATCTACGCTAATAACGTGATAATTTAACAAACGACGAATTCAGGTGGCATAATATAGTTATCTATTGAATGTAGTAGTTTCTATTGATGCATCTTATGAAAACGAACTTTTTTTATACAATATTAGTAATCGAACGTCAACTTTAATTTTTGTTTCTTTGACCGGCTTTCTTAGCACGTTAGTGAATCGGTTTTTCTTGCCATCTAATTTTCTTCCAATGTTTCAGTCATCGTTATAGAGAAGAACATTAGTTGCGACGAGGATATAAGTGGGCTAGTTGACAGCTTCATGATACCAAATCCGATGGTGCACAGGAAAGTGCTACAATTTGAAAATGCGCAGCACCGGGAAAAATATAAGAAGGGTTAGTGTACCTATTATACATTATTACGTTTCGATTGTTTATGAATAGTCATCATTTCATTGTAGATTTATCTCGAGAGCTGAAACTCCATAGTAAAAATGTGGCTGTTCTACCATCTTTTTAAGCCAAGTATCTTTTGCCTCTGCCTTTTTTGGTTCTGGATAATTAATACTGCTCTTGAGGCCTGATGATCCCCAAAGAGGCGAAAGCCCACGGAAAACACATGAACTATTATGATTGAATGAGTTGTTACCACTCTACACAATTAGATGCCTAACGACAGCTGAACAATTATTATCTTTCCATTCTAATGTTTCAGATATTCTTGCGAAATTGAAAACAATTGCAAACACAGTTCCCCGCGCAGAATGGATCTCTCATCTGGAAGGTTGGTTTTCCTCCATAAGTTTGTCTATGATAGTACTGCTTACTTATGTACAATGCACAAAACATAGCTTGGCATGTTTATTGTTCAAAAGTTTTTTTGGATTCATTTGAATAGTTATTTAGATTTGGTTTTTTTTATATGCTCAGATTTTGACCGTTTTGCAAGTGTCATTATGGCAGAATCATCTACAGAGAGTGAAACTGAATCCACGACAGATTTGGAAGTCCGAATTCAGAAAGAGATGGAGCGAAAGCAGAGGAAGCGAGCGAAGCAGATGTTGAGCGTGCTCGACATGAGGCACAATTCGTACTATTTTACAAAATACTTGAGACGTCAGTTTCAATTCATACTTGCAGAATACTGCAACTTGATTATTTATGCCCAGTTCTCCAATATAATGATGTTGGTACAGTATGCTGTTACTTGCTGTTGAAGACGTTTATATACTTTGGTTTTCAATTGTTCAGATGTCCATAATATTTACCAATCACGTTTATGTTATATTAACTATTATTTTGATGATGCTCTAACATAAAACTACCCTTATTCCGAACAGAGTACACTCATTTGATGGAAGAGCTAAAAAGGCAGTCTGCGGCACCTATCAACAGTAGATGGCCAAGGTTCATGAAAAGTTAGATCATTTTCCTGTTGATCCTATTATTGTTAAAATCATCAATCCTGACATGTAAGGTTGCCTCCCTTGCAATGCACGTTTATCTTACCACTATCTCATACTCCACGTCACTTTCTCCTAACTAACTTGTGATTTTTTTTTTAAATCTAGTTTTTTCTGGATACGGACGAGAACCTGGAGTTGAAGATGATCCAGAATGGCTAGGGTTGTACCTCATGAGTCGCACGTCTCGTTTCAAAGAAAGTATGTTTCTTGTTTGGAGAGCAAATTCATCAGCCTCTAGTGACCAACAAGGGTTTCTGTTATGTCGCTATCTTATTTCGTTTGGCTCCTCATTTTTGTATTAGTTTCTAGTTGTTCGTCGTCACTGGAGTCACTTCCCCATTTGAGTGATCCTGGCTCAGACTCGGCAAGTTCGTCTTCTGAAGTATGTTCACCATCAGCGTGCGCCATCGATAGCGTGGAAAATATAAAAAATATTGGTAGGTTTGTGTCGCAGTACTTGCAGTACATTTTGATTGATTTATATAAAAATTTGCTATTTTGGCCAAGCCAGTGCATATGTTAATTTTGTTTAAAAGGAATCTGTGCTGATGAGAAGACTGTTGTTGAGAATAATTATGAAGCAACTTGTGTCAACGCAGATATCGCGCCCAAGGAAACTTCTTTAGCCAATTCTATCTCCGTCGTGAATTCAATTCCTAACGCAGATCCTTTGTCAAGCGTATCCATGAAAATGACCAAATCGGTCAATATTGATGTTTCGTCATTGAGTTCATCACAACCCCTCAAAACCACTGTAGGATCTTCTATTCAGTTCAAGTCGCAGGGAATATTACGTCAATCAACCAGCATTACAAAATCAAATGTGGATTTGATTAATTCGCAAGCGTCCCAATTCTTCAATGCTTTTCGAAAAAGGAGTACTTTCAGGCGTGCTACGTTAAATCGAGCCCAGCTTAAGAAAGCATTACTTGCACTTGAAAGTAAGCCACAAGTTACTACTTTAATTACAGGTTAAATAATCAATTGTGAATTTCGAATCGACTTTTAGTAACAAAATCTTCGTAATCCTGTATATTAGTAATTTCAATAATTCTTTTAATATTCTCTTTCAATTCATTTTTACAGGTGAAATTATCGTAATACAAGAAGAGCTAAAACGTCCACCTCTTGTGAACCAAGAGATTTTCGGGGAATGGGAGGAATTTTATGGCGAAGTGGTTCAAGAGGATCAACTCACACAGAAAAATGTTGTTCGTAAGTTAGGGCTACGTTAGTTAATTATGTTTTTTATAACATTTATTTTGTATACTTGAGAACGCTTTTACTCCGTTTCGCTCTTATTATTCTGCAAATAATATACAAAAAATGATTCCATGATCTTATGGCTGACAATTGAAACCACCTCCAAGTGCTGCCGTCTAGACCCATGTCGAATACTAAAAAACACCAACACTTTCAAATACGTTGTCAAGTAGCCAAAGTGATGTTGTTCACTTGAGTTGGAATTGCGGTTTTCCTTGTCTAGAATTCAATAGAACTATGATCATCTCATGTTTGCATTTTTACAATTGTTGCTCATTTTTACTCCTTATTTTCAGTTCTAATACGAGGAAAGCCGTACAAAATGAGTTACGAATGTTATTGCAAGGAAAAATGCTCTTGCGACCCTGCCATTTTAAAAGAGAAGTACGTTGACACGTTGATCGATGCGATATACAAGATTCGGCGAGGCTTGGCAGATGAAGAGAGTGAAATTGATGAGGCTAACGAGTTGACCGATGGAGACCAAAGCAGAACGGAAGATATAAGTCAAATTTTACTTGATTACCATTCGAGCTCCAAGAAGCTAGAACCCATCAAAAGCGTAGAATCAGACAAACAGCAAGGTTTACTGCTTCCTAACTTCATTTAAAGCTTTGGAGATAAAATTATCTAGCGTGAGAGAGATAACATCGCAATGTATTAATATTATCGAATGCAAGAATCACATTTTATTTCAAGGTGGAAAATGTATTGGAATGTCCATTACCGAGGTTTCATGTTGGAATTAATTCAGATTAATATTTTTTTGCAGTACAAGATGACAGCACTTTACAACCAGCATCGAGCATTCTGAGCGATTTTCTGGACTCAGATTCGAGCGATGGTTTGCAAATTTCAATATTGATCGCTACATCTAAAGTTTACATTGTACTTTTTTAATTTACCTCTCTGATACTCTTATACTAGGTAATTATCTGTTTGCCAATTTGTTTTCCTTTTATATTGAACTGAACAAGATCAGAAAATGAAAATTGACGCCAAAGCTCTCAGAATGGTATAAATTAGCATAAGCCATAAATTTTTCCACATTTAAAGGGTACATTCCTGTCAAGCCAGTTCAAGAAGAGTCTGTTAGTAGTAACGTTGGCAAATCGAAAAAAAAGCTTTGCTCTTGCTGCCAGTGTGAGGACTTGCACGGAGGGTCCCTTACGTCAGGAGTTTGCATTGTTAATGGTGAGCAGACAATAAATTGTTATTTTTTTCTTTCTATATCATTCAATTTTTTTCTAGAAAGGTCTGCGCTGTTTATTCAATGTTTTGTTGATGTTTATTAATTTTCCCCGTACCTTCTCTTTGGCATCGAATGTAATTTGGAGCTTTCTGTTATCATCAGTTAGGTGTTCTTTGCGTTTTTGCAGTTTGTAATTGTTGCTCCTGCCAAAAGAAATTGAAGAAAGCGGCTCAGAAACGCAGGTCGAGGAAAAAGGCCTCTCGATTCTTTTACAGTAAGTTTCCAGACACGATTTAAATATTACTTCAACGACAAAACAATGGAACCACAGGTTTTTTTTCTTCCATGTTTACCTAGTAATTTTTTTTCAATTGCTGATGAGTCTCATTTTACAGTTCTTCTCAAGAAAATTCGTCAAGCCGTAGATAAGCCGAGCGAGGAGGAAAGACAATTATCTCTTCAAGGTGAGTTCCAAAGCTTCATTAAGCATTAGGAATTCGTGATTTGTTGAAATGAACACAAATCATGCAATAACAGTTGGTAGTTAATTGTTTGTAAAAATATATTCTGCTTTTCCTTTCCAAGGTCTTGTAAACAATCTTCGCCTTGAAGCTAAAAGATTCCCAAGGAAGAAGTGGCCCAATTATTTTAAAAGTGTGTTTCAAGTATAGCATTTTCTTCTATCGTTGGTATCAAATCAGTATCGACTGCAGGCCTGGTTTTATTAGGTTACTACTTGTGCATGAGCAACGTTAATGTAAATAAAATGACATAGATGCGTACTTTCTAATGTAACCATAATATGTATTGTAGGGATCATGGTCGGTGTTGGATTAGAAAGCCCTTCTGATTCAACTAGCATCTCAGAATCAGAAAAGGATGAAGAGAAAGGAAAGAAGAAAAAGGATGAGCGTTGGCGCTACAGGAAGAGCCAGAAATATAAAGAAATTTTTACTGCAGCTGATATACAGAAGAGGGAATGGTTAGAATGGCGAGGTGAGCCATCAGCGTGCATTTCATTAAAATACAAGAGATGAAACAGGGGCGGGTATGTCAGTCTTGTCTCAACTCTCTGTGTTTCTGGGTATGTTGCGAATTTGTGGCCCTCAAATAGGTCTTTGCTAACTCTGCGATGTGGATATTTGCGAACAGAGCTTGTCAAATTGAGAGTAGATTTGAATCAGCATTCGTACTATTGGGTGTGAAAAAAGCAATTTGTGGCCCTGAAAGGACTTCAGGGTGATTTAGATTGGTTGACGTTTCATTGGTAAGATGTTACTGGAGATCATGCAGTGTTTTTGTGGATGGTTGTGTCGTGATTCATTAGTTCCCTAGGTTACCACCATTGATTAAGACCTGAAACATGGATCTATGTTTTCCAAACATGGGCTCTACGTTATTGAACTATGTTGACTTGTTTGTATAAATGAAATGAGTTTAGAAGGAAACTGTATCAGTTTTTAGGACTTGAAAAAGCAAAGATCGCGTTGTAGCTCCTCTAATTTTATTGATCACCTGTAGTTTGTCAAGATGTGGAATAAATCCGAGATAGCAAGGTGATGTAATAAATGTGTGACAAATGCCTGCTACTACATAATTCAAATCTAAGTCTACGTTCATCAATTACCTACACTCAATCATTAGTGATAGCTGTGATGAATCAAAGACCGTTTTCATCATGGATTTTTGTATACATATTATACAATTTCACTATTAGTCTTTTGATTTGAATCAATTGACAATCAAATTTGGAAATAAATTTCGTTCAAGTCGGATGAAGTCTGTGTGGCCGTATAATATGAGTGAAAAAGAAAAAAGAAGGTGAAGACGAACTCGATGATAAGAAATGATAACGAAGCGGTGATATTGATAAGAGTAGAATTCTACGGAGCTACGGACTTCTGTTGAGGAGCTTGACCTGGAACTCGTTTATTTTACATTTAAACAAATCATAATGTGCGCTTGAGTTTTCGAATCCTAAAGTAGTCATTGACGTCCGTCAAAAGCTGAGCTTTTAACTTCGTCCAATTGGCCAGGTACGCTTACATTCTAGCTTGGTGCTCAAATCGCTGTTGTCGCCCTGCTATTTCATCTGTTGGTAGAGATTGCATTATTTACGTTTTATTTCCAATTGTTGAAATGTGTTCAAACGGTTCTTAAACCCAACGATATTCTTAGGTAACTCAAACATCTTCTAAAGCCAATTTTGTTGTGCATAGTCACAATTCAACAACCCTTCTACCTAAAGTCAATTCAATAAAAAATCGTTACATATTTCTTCAGCCGTTCTTTCTCCTATATGTTATGCTATTATGTTCCAACCAAATAAGTAAAGGATACACATAATAGAAGTAATAGTAATGCAATAGTAGTGTGTGGCACTATTTGAGTCGTATAAGGGGAAAGATGGTGAGAGAATCGAATCGTGACTGATCCTGTTTTATTTCAACGTGGGCTATATTTTCGAATGTTCCAGCTAAAACGATGGGTGAGGTTAAACCTGCAACATCTTACACGACGCCGCAAAGAGCTGTCTTCCAAATAGATGACATGCAGCGTTGGATGAAATCCGAAGCTTATTACGTAAGTTTGATCCTCAATTTTTGTCAATTTGCTTCAATGACCGTAAATCCTAATTTTCACTTGGGTCTAGCCTGATACTATGATCAACCTTACTAAGTTATTTGTTTGTTGTGGAGAAATGGTGCGATCATCTGTTGTGGTCATTTTTTTATTGGGGGAAAAAAAAGGAACTTGTTATCAAATCCGACCAAGGTATAAAATAATTTTAGAGTGGGATGGTTGAGAGAAACAATTTGTTGACTTGTTCTCTGATCTTTCAACCTCTGCTGAGTATGTTCATTCCTTTGGGCATCAGCAGGGCTTCAAGGGACCAACAATTATCCCTATGAAATCATCGAGACGAGCATGTCATTATGTTTCCTTGTGATAAATTTATTTTATAATGTTAACAACCAGGTATTAATGACAGCCTGTTTTTTTTTTTTTTTTTTTTTTTTTTTTTCAGGAATATTTCGGTTTCATAACTACAATAAATGAAGCGATAAAAGGGAAATCATGCAAATCGAAATTAGACCATTCAACCAATGTACAAGCGATCCTCAGCATTCTCGATCGATTGAGTACATGGATTGATGAAATTCCTCCTATACAACAACCCCAGCGTTTTGGTAACAAAGCGTTCCGAAACTGGGTGGCTCGACTTATTCAAGTAAGCACTCTGTTCGGTCGCCACTGAAACAAGATTTTCTTACCTACGGAAGTCGGCTTTAAATTTTTCAGCTTCAGGAAATCGTCGGCGACGGAGTCCGAGGGAGCCAGCGGATCCGCAGCTGGTAATAATTGGTTGCCCTGGTAACTGCGCAGCGAACAACGCGTTTGCTCAGCACTTTTTTTAATTTTATTCGTCCTCGACCATCGGGACGACCTTCAATTCATTTTAAGTTGTGCTTTTTTTCAACTGTATTACCATATTTATGCGACGCTGCGTTCTTGGCGATTTGTCTTAAAATTTTTCCAATTTTTTATTCTTCTCAATTACAATAATTTATTTCTATGTGGACATTTTTTTGCTAAACCTCTGTGCCAGGTGAAGCCACACTTTTTTGGGATTAGCATAACTATATTGACTAGAAATTGTCCAAGTATTTAAATAATTCAACCTCCTAGGATGGGTTCAACTGTGGGTAACATTTGTAGAGTGAGTGATATTTTATGTCTTTCTTGGTATTTAACTTATTATTTCCCTTTGTGTAATTAAAGCTAACCTTCCTAGCAGTATATCCTGTACAATATATCATATCAGTGTGTGCACTACCTTAGAGAAACGTGAATATGATGATCAATAGCGGACACAAAATTAGGTGGGTCTGAAAATTGAAATGTTGCCCACCTGCTCTATTTCATGCTTGCTACTGTTCTTCGTTTCATTTTATGATTATTGTTCTATTCACCCTTGATTTTTTCTTTGATCAGGAAGGGCCAACAAATTTAGTCGAGCTGTTACCTTCACAATTCCATGGAGGCCTTGGAGAATCTCAGGTATTACTCTTAACATTTTCGCTGGTTTATATAGGGTACAGAAGATTTTTTTACCCATGTTGAGTTCCTAAAACAATCACGTATACATGCTTTTGTAGTTGCTGCATAATAGATGCTGACTGATTTCCATTTGATTTCACAGGCTTACCTGTTGGAAGCGTTTGGTAACACGACGAGGATTGATTATGGCACTGGACATGAAATGGCGTTCCTCATGTTTCTCTGCTGCTTGTTCAAAATCGGAGTGTTCAATCAAGACGATCAACTATCGGTGGCTTTGACCATTTTTCCAAGGTTCTTTTGCACCTCTTTCTAACAGCTGTGACTTGTCTTTTGTTGTATTAATCTGTTATAGAACGAGTTAATTGAATTTGGTACAATTCTAGAAAGCGTAAAATGCCTCATCGGCTGACAAAGTTTATCCCAACTCCACACACGGTTTTAATCGTCAAGCAATTTATTGGCACTTACTTTGAATTGAATTATATAGGGATTAAATTATTATTGGTGAAAATGATAATTTTCTGGAATAAGCAAGGTGTGCTTGTAGTTCCAGGTAGTTTTTTCATGCAGGATTGTATAATTTTGTGCACTGCTGACTGCTTTAATGTTTACCGATTTAACGAAGTTTCCGAAGTCGTATTTTGCATTACTATCAAGTTTGGTATGACTCTAAGACTTGAATGTTGAGCTATCAAAATAGTTGCTATATTTGTAGCGATTGTCTTCAAACTCTCTCTTTTACTTTATGGAGAGGAAAATGGTGAAACAAACAAAAGTTGTTTTGTTAAAATCAACAAATAATCAAACCTTTGGCAATTTGCCGCGTTTTTTATAATTAGCAAAACTAACAACAGGTTAATGGTTGAAAATTCCTTAAATTTGATTTGAATCGATGTCCATTTATGTAACGTTCTCACGTTTCTGTGCAGGTATTTACATGTTGTGCGGAAGCTTCAAACCGTTTACAAAATGGAACCAGCTGGATCTCGGGGTGTGTGGGCATTAGACGATTTCCAGTTCATACCGTTTTTGTGGGGAAGTTCTCAACTTATCGGTAAGTTGGAAATCCACCAAAGTTTATCTTTGGAAAGCCTATTTTTCTGTACGATTTATTGTGCGTGTTCTCAGTTCAAAATGGAGTATGAGTGAGGACGTCAGCATGATTGCAGAAAAAAAAAAAAAAAAAAAAAAAAAAAAAAAACGGTGTTCATAGACTTAGATCCTGTATATTTTTGAACGTGCTTCGGCTGGTTGACTTTTAGCTAGAGATGAGATATTAAACTACTCGTTTACACCTCCAAGGTGTCCTTTGTTTGTATCACAATATCTTTATTGAATGATGTGAGGGGCGCCATGAACTTCTCAAGCTACTCATGTCTCAGTGCAGCTCTTGAGCATAGTATGAAAATCATGCAGGCTGCTGTAAATACTTTTTTCAAGCTCACACTCAGTGAAGTTTATTTCTTATATTATTTCAGGGCATCAACACATCCGGCCAAGCAGTTTTTTAAAAGAAGATATCATACTTGGTTTTCATGATCATTACATGTTTTTGGCCTGCATCAAGTACATAAACGAAGTGAGCTAATTTTCATACCATTACCAATTGGTAATACAGTTTCTTTTTTCCAACCCTGTAGAAAAGGAGAATGAATTCAATCGTGAACGAACTAAGAGAATCTGACGTTTTTACTTCGCTATTTTTATTGGACTTTAATCATCAATGGGTTATTATTGAATTATATTTAAAAAAGGAGATATTTTCGTGTTTGAGCATGAAGATTCTCAATTAACATGAAAGGCTATTTTGACTATGTAACTTTTTTAAAAAAAATATTTAAAGCTAAGATGCGTTTTTAACTTTTCAGAATAAAATAGGACCTTTTGCTGAACATTCCAACCAGTTATGGAACATCAGCGCCTTACCAAACTGGGATAAAGTGAATTCGGGCCTTGTAAAAATGTACAAAGGAGAAGTAAGTTGGTGGTTATCTCTTGTAGCGCTATAATTGGTTGTTGGTTACTTCATTTCTCTCATTGCTAATTGTATGGACGTCTGTTGATCTAGGTGCTGTCGAAGTTTCCTGTTGTTCAACATGTATTATTCGGATCGATACTGCCAATAACGCCACCTCCACCGTCACAAAACGAACGCCCTTACTCTGGTCTTGTTCGAGATGGGCTTTCACCCTCATCTAGGGAGCCACTGGTAAGTTTCTTAGAAATCAATTTGTTTTTGTAAGTAGTGCGTCAAATGATGCTCACAGATTAGTTAGGTACCTAATTCGTCAGCTGTGTAGAAAAGCATTCTGTGAACTCTAACGCATGGAAAAAATTTCTGTTAGAGTGGAAAGTTCTTGAAACCGGGTGTGTTTATTTACATCTGTCTAGTCATCCATTCAACGACTGTTTTCTCATGGTTTTTGCCTCAAAGGGGTGTAGTAGGAGTGTTATTGTTTCATAGAATAGCTGAAATTCTCGACTACCTGTGGTTTTATCTACACGGTTATTGTGGAATTTATCAAACTGTTATTTAATCGATTTTGCAGTGCGAACAGCTTCCAGCTCCGCCTTCAGTACCACCTCGCCGAGGCTCGGACGACGGTGCTACGTCTGTTATATCTTCTTTGTCCAATCTCTCCGAGAAATTCCAGAACGTTCCCAACGCCGGAAGTGATGTGGTGTAGCCTTATGACCATGGTTTATTTCCTTTGAGAAAATTCTGCATTGTGTTCTACTGCCTTGTAAGATTATATCACTAATAATCTCACCTAAACCTTGCGTACTTTGGTGGGATATCTGGATAATGATGATAGTTACAGTTTTGCCAATGGAAAACCATTCCAACAAGTTGTGTTTCTTGAACAGTTTCTGCCATTGCCTTTTTTTCTGTTGCAAATAACTGGCAAAATCAGGAGGAAAAGTGGGGATGAAAAGGTCATCATCAATCTGCAGAGAACGATGTAAGGCTGCATTAAAACGACGTTCTAATGTGGAGGTGGGTAGGAGCCGACGTCATGATTCAATTATTTGATCAAGAGGATTGATCGCCTTCGGTATCTCACATTTGCCATTAGCCAGTTATAAATCCCTTGCTGTAGTAAACAGTGGATATATGATAGATAAGGTTACCTACTAAGAGCACATCCAATTCCAATAATATGTTATCATCTCATCCTATTTGTCCGCGATCCACTGGTTCGTTCTTGTCTTTAGCCTGGTTTTTGTTTCTCGAAAATCTTCCTGGCTAATGCTGTCTACGCGTGAGTCCCGAAGTTTTCGAACGTTTGTTGATGAAAAATAAATTATTTTCAAGCACTGCGGCTCTTCATTTTTTGTTTCAAACTACCTGTTAATTGACCAACTAGCTGAAAGTAGAATTATTTTTGTTTCTTATGAGGAATGTGACTGATGATGCTTCTCTTTTTACTTAGTCCGATCTTTTCATATTTAATCAAAGGCATTAATTTGCTGGAAAGGCAATATGCGGGAGGAATCTAGTAGAGCGGAAGTACCATGTGTAATCATCATAACGATTAAAGGGTGCACTCCCGCAGGTCTTCTGGCAACTATTTCTTAACTATTGGTATGCTGAGCGTCGATAGAATACGCAAGTCGCCTGATTGAGCATAGTTTCGTTTTTAATTCTCACAATGGCCGCTTGAATGCGCAGGCTGTATTAGCTCTCCCAGTGCTAGGATCACCGCCACCGAGGGGAGGTAGACATTTATTTTTTTGCGTGAGAACTCCTCAACCAGCAAAGTTCAGTTTTTAAAGGCTATTTTACATTTTTCTACTCTCACGAGTACTGGATACTCCATAAACTCAGCCCTATGCGTTTTTCATGATTCATGGTCCCACCTATCTCTTAAATAATTAATTTTGGACCAAGTTCTCCTAGGTGCATCCACTCTACATTTATACGATTTTGGAAATGGATTGACAAGTGGATGTCATTAAGGAAAAAAATCATTATTAGTAGAAAAGATCATCTCAAAAATGCTACGGTATGTAGCATAGGTTCGGATCAACATTTTTCGAGCTTGAAAACGCGTGGAAAATTGCAGTTTTGTTACTATTGAGCGTGAGTTGCGTACGTCTCCGCCAATCAAAATAATCGAACTATAGGCCAATTTCCGTAAAATTTTGCATAGAATCCGAATCTGTTATAAAAATAGGGGTTCTCACGTGGAGTAAGAGAAGTCGCTGCGCTCATTGGCGCGGTAATCGTCGTGGTCATACTTGAAATCCTAGCAAAAAAACATGAAGAATGAAAAAACGTCATTTTTTAAATTAACAAGTTTGGAAGGGCGAAAAACGATTTCGGGGACAATCAGTCTATTTTTGATGAGAAGGTTATTTTATTAATTTTACAACCCTCTCTAAAACTACTCTAATGGGGTAAAAAATCGTGGAACTATTATTATTACGTCAAGTGGGTATTCTAAAAAATAGGGCTCCTTTCAATTCGTTTTTCAACCCTAACCCCATCAATACTAGCAGGATAAAAATCAGGAATTCCGTCTTTCATTGTGACAATGAGTATTTTCTACATCTATTAGTTTGGTTTGCAATTGGACAGTTTCGGATTTGTTCTATCCTCTTTGTAATTGATAAAAAATTTTTTTTTTTGCTAGGAACTTAATAATTCCAATTATCCAAGTGGCAAACGCAAATAAAAAGCAATGTATCGAATGAATAAAAGTAAGAACATTTTTCAACTCGCGAATGTAATTTGAAAATGGAGTTTTCTATTATTTCTATCGACTTAAAGCGTGCGGTAGATAAACGATAAATAACGAATAATAGAAAATTTCAACGTGAAAGACTCGTGCGGAAATTATTTCATGTTCCGAAGCCCCCGTTTTCTCTCGTTTATTCGTTGCAGACATTCATTATTCGGCAAAGAGCCTCATTCGCACCTTGAAACACACAAGATTCGCAAAGCTTTATAGCGGGCGAAACTCATTTTTCATAGTAACTCCACAAATGAATCATTACCTACGTTCTACTCACGCGGCGCCTACGCTCGTCGCTCTGCCCAATAAATATAACGAATGCCCATGGAAGCAAAAGATTTTCTCTTTGTAATTACCTGGCTCCCGAGTCTGTATCAGCTACTCAGGACAATATCGCCATATTTTTTCTTTTGCTTCGCCCTTGGACTGGTAGGAGCCGAAATGCTATTATTTTCGAAAGAAAGCGCGTTCAGTTTTTCTCAGTATGTTTCTCTCACGAAGTCATAGAGTAATAATAAGGAGTTTTACAAGGGAGCTATCGTAGCTTTTGTGTAGAACTTTCGAGATTTCGAGAAATTTGGCATGAGGGTATAAGCTCGAGAATTCTTGGTGCTATAAAAATCGTTCTATGCTCGTTAAAAGGAGAGCTCGTGAAACACTCTCTTCAGCTGTACCGTTTGGCGAATCATTGAACTTTTAATTAGATGATAAGGAAAATGAAAATTATTAAAATCACCATAGTTTCTGCAGAGCTCTCTCTTATAGTTACTATAATCTGTTGGTTGGCGGAAACGATAAAAAATTATCATAATTATTATATAATAATTACTATCACAAGTAGATGGTCTTCTTAAATCATAATTGAAGCGAAGGAATAATAAACCACTGTGCAATCATTCGCAGCGTTCTCGGTGATATCTGTGGTAATTTCGAGCTGGCAAGTACTTAACTAACTATATTCGAGATGTAGTAAGTTCCTACTAGCAGTTTAAGGAGCAATAATTGAAATATATCCTACATGCTTCCAAGTATTTAATACATCTCCACATATGTCTGCATGCTACCAGTGTTATTCCAGTCCAAAACTAAAACGAACTAGTTGGAACGGTAGTCGGCCACTGTTCTCTGCGTCAGTCCAACCTCGGTCAATCTTCTCCTATCAAAAAGTCTATTGCGGCGAACTTCCAAACAAGCCTGCTAAACTTGCCCACACTTGGTCCAGGCATTGGTCCGGATCTTCGCAAACCTCCTCTACCGATTTTTTCTCACTCTGCAGAAAGTTCTGCAAAGTGCAGGGTCGAATTTCCTTCAGTGCGATGAAGATCAAAGATATTACGCTTCAAAAGGACCGTATAGTGAAAAAGTCGGTTTTGAACTGAAAGTGAATCCTCAATCGGTGAGTGAATGCGGATCTGGATAAGTTTGCCTACGTGGAGAAAGTCGCCCAAGGGTCTGCTCACGAGCTCAGGCCTCTTTTGCACCCTGTCTGAATCTTTTCCACCAACTAGGAAGAACAAAAAGTTTTTAGTTTTTCCCTCTTCGGCTGAGGATCGATGGTTCACTGTATTACTATGCAGGCCGCAACTCGTTCGAAGCCCCGCGCTCCTCGGTCTCTCTTCGGGAGTCGCTTCTTCCAAACACAATCCGGATGCCAGTTTCACACAAACCTCAACGGATCCAACGTTCTCCCTCGTTCGCACACTTCCCCTTTTCACAAATTAACGCCGCCTTTGTTAGAAATCTCCAGTCGCCTCTCCGCCCGAGAAACAAAACCTTTTCTTTGTCAATCAGTTCGTGTCGACTCTCATCTAACTCTCTTCTCCGGCTACTTGGTCCCACTGGGACTTTAATCATTCTTCGGGAACTGGAGCTCGTCCTTCTCGACCCGGAATAATATCGGCCTCGATCTATAGGTATCTGGTCATCGAAAGTACATATTTTCTCACGTCTCACAGTTCTAGTAGTCGTTTTCTTGGGGGGAGGATAGGCTAATTGATCACCGTCATCCTGCCTCAGATAGGAAGCTTTCAAAGCCATATATATATGTGACAATGGACCTCCTATTCAAACACGCATATATATGAAGGGAAAAGAAACATTACGTGTTGCTTGTGGTATTGAAAAGGTTCAGATTAGAAAGCATAAGCCAATTTTTCAGCGGTTGGCCAGTATTTATACCAGCTCGATCTTTCCATCATCCATATTTAGCTTAACGAAAAACCGCTGCACATTATATGTGATACAGCGGTTGATCATTCGTACAATGCTGCCAGATAGCGGAAAATTGTCTTACGAGCATTATTACTTTAAGAGTACCAAGTATAGAACGACTTACTTTATCTTGACGAATATTTTCGAGCTATAAAAGAAGCAAATCCTCTTAAATTTTCTATAATTGCTCAAAAAACGTCGATATTTCAAGAACGGTTAAAGTCGCAGAATTCATTGTGGTTTCATTAGATTCATCGTTGAAAACCAATCGAAATTGATACCAAACATGGCTACGTTTATATAAGAAAGAAAACGCAGGTTAAGACTGGGGAGCTCCGTGTTCGATTTGTTATCACAATCGCTACATCTGTTTCAAGCCCCAATAAAAATTCAGAACTGCCTTGAGATTCGACTAGATATATCCCCGTTGGTTGCTTTTCCCTAAAATGTTTTCTTGCCGAATTAAAAAATATGGGAACCCTACTTTTCTAACGTCGTAGTTCAAGGACTCCTTCCTTGTGATGCCGGAAGAACGCATGATGAAAGCCCATAAATGCTGCACAATATTGACGTTGTTGCGCCACTTTTGTCACATGGAAGCCTCTCGTTTCAGAAAACTTACTGGGCTTCTGTATTCTCCAATATTTTAATTGTATGAGCGCAGGCGAGCGATTTCTTGACGTCTCGTGAATGAGCTTTGAACTTCCAGCGTAAAATATTGAGTACACAGCGCGAGTGCGCATGCATTTTTGAGCAGTTCCATTCTTACTCGGTGACAATACCTATTACATTGTCAAGTAGAGAATCGTGTTTTTTGTCAAGTACTGCGACGAAGGTTTAAACTCAGCGATCGACGAAGGTACCTTAGCATTTGTAGCACAGTCAAGGTTAGCTGCTCTATTGATCAGATCCATGGTTCTCGTTAAAAGGAGAATGAATTTTAATGGTCTTCAGCAAGTTCTCTGTTGGCTTTCATTTCCTGTTCACCCTTGAGACAATAGAGCTCGTGAATGCTGCAACCTGGATTACAGCACAACGTTACTATCTTTCAAGCTGTTCGTTGACGTTTACATAAACATTACGCTGACGTGAAATCTATGCGATAAACTCGTTTTACGTAGATACAGACCATGGAAACAATACAGGGCTATTATCATCATTAACATAGAGGGAAATTGAAATGACCTAGCTGTTCTCCCAGGCTCCATTTTCATTCTCGTATATCGCATCTTACAACAACTTATTTCCACATTTAGTTGACATCATCGTATTCGCATTTGATTCCTTCGGCAGTTTTTTAGTCTGGTAGGGAAAAGAAAGCGTTTTCTTGAGCGACATATTTTATTTCAAGTAATTCGAGCTGGTTCGTTCAATACTATTATTCTCATACCGCGTTCACCAACCGTTCATGAAACTTTGAAGAGTATCATGAAAAAAAAAGATGAGAAACTTCGCTTTTTGTTTTAATTAGGCTTTTCTAAGACCCCCTCAAACTCTTTATACTGTTGTTTGTGTTCGGAGCTTTCTTCCGTCGCGAGCACTTCTTTCAATCCTCATCCCCCGGTTCTCTTTTCATCAGTTTTCGTTGAAATTCTCGGATTTTATTTGCTTTTTATTATTTTTCGACATCCGAGACAGGGAATAAGTTAAGCGCGTTGCTGCGTGGGCAGTTAGAAGGTCTCCTCAGCGCTTTGTAGCTAAGCTACTGATAAGAAAAGAGCGTCCGGACGCCAGAAGTTCGTAAGACGCATGATGAAGTCACTCTAAGTGATTTATTAAATTCGGTTCATCATTGGGCAATAAAAACAATTCTGCTCCCCTCAATCTTCGATGAGTTTGGCTTTAAAGGCAGGTATAATAAAAAAAATGAATAATTTAGTATTTTCGAAGGAATTTGAGCTTCAGTGAGGGGCCAAAGCAGGAGGAGATATATTGAATACTACCCATCGGAGGGTTCTTTCGCTTTTTCATCGCGGATTTCTTCGCCAACATTCAACCTACCGCTCGTCATTCAGGAGACAGCTATGGTAGAGCGACGAGACGCTCCTCTATAAAACGGTTTCGATTCGAAAGCCAAACGAACAGACGTAAAATGGGGGATTCCGTCACGTCGGCATTAGATGAGCAGTCGTAGTTCTCTCAGGTGCTTACGCCGATAGATTTATATGTGTAAGGCTGAAACGTTGCTTTGGTTGAGCATTGGCAACGGAGTAGACTCGTTTTCACCATAGATTATTCAGGGAACCTTATTACTGTCCCTGGGAACGGATCGCATCCATCGCTCCTGA
The DNA here is from genome assembly GCA_037159825.1 of Tupiocoris notatus. Classification (NCBI taxonomy): domain Eukaryota; kingdom Metazoa; phylum Arthropoda; class Insecta; order Hemiptera; family Miridae; genus Tupiocoris; species Tupiocoris notatus. The sequence goes on from JASJUZ010000082.1 coordinate 195,021, forward strand.
CCCGCTCGAGTCGTAAAATCGCGTTTCCTTTAAAGATGTCGATTGCACTTTAACCTTTAGCAGCAGCGACTCACAATCTCATCACGCAACAGCTTCCCAATCCGAGATCAATTTTATTCGAATCAACAAATGCCAGTGGAATCAAGATCGACGAGACTTTATTTCAGTCCGATTGAATAATTCGACTTATATTTCTCCTTCGTGAAATATGTGAAAACGCGGGGTTTTCTCTTGAGAGCCGCTCATTTCTAATGCAGGGTTCTTGGGCATACCTAGTTGCGGATGCGTTCTGCATTCTGACCGCCCGAAGCAGAAACGCTATGACCGGTCGAGAAATGCTTATAGCATGGAAGCACGGTGTTTAATCCGAACGATAGAAGTCAGTCGTTACCCTCGTGCTATAACGAACGTATCAAGGCTTCGGAAAAATCTGCTTATACCTTGGAAGTACAGCGTGTTGTACGAAATGTTGCATATTTACATACTAGTACAACATTTTCTGAAAATTTCATCGACAACATTATTTGTCGCGTTTTGACCACAGTCAATTGTTCAGAAAGTGTCTGAGGGTATAATACTACGACAATTTTTTCCCAAAACACCTTCTTTCTAGGTTCAACTGATCGGACGATCCCAATATCGTATTCCAAATAATCATAGAATTTAAAATGTCTTACGTACAGAGTTTCGGAAATGAGAAGAAAAGGCAAGAAATATTAGTACTTACCTTTTTTCAGCTGAAGATGAGAAATCGACTAAGTATAAAATTCGAACGACGAATAAAATATTTAATTCTATATTTATTTTATTTTTAATATTTATATTTTTTTAATGCATATATTTATTAAATTACAATATAGCGCAACAAACTAATTACAAGGACGATATGCTCTCCCCCCCTTTAAGTACATACTTGCGCTGGGGGGTGGAGTCGTTTTCAGCACCTCAATTAACTCCATTTAGGTACATAGCGTTATACATAGGTAGCGTGTAACGGCACTTATGTCGACTTAAAATAATAGCGCTAAAAGCTAGACAACTTGCCCCTACCCACTTAACTACGGTACAAAAATTTTATTGCTTTTTTAAATTTGCTTAATGAGTCTACTTTTCTAGTATCTTTCTATCTAGTATCTATATTTTCTAATATCGAGAACAGATTTCTTACTCTTGTGTCGGAGAAGAAAAATTGTCCTGATAAGTTGAAGACTTTGATGACTATATTATGATGAGGAGCGATACATACGTAATGGTCCTTCACGCTATAAATAATGCCCGTTACCATTATTTTTGATACGCTCGTAGAAAGGAATGAAGAAAGCATTTGTAACGAGGATGGCATGCATTGTATACCGGTTATGCGGGATGGGTAGAAGTCACAAAGAGGATGTGGGGACCGCGGCTTCCGCTCAAGAGATTCTCCAAGTTCTTCATGAACAATGACCATGCCCGCATTATTACTTATTCTGTTTTGTGCTTATTCATGGTCCACAAGTCATCGTAGTTGGCGAGTTGCCACTATAGTTGGACACGGGAATTCCTGATTGGCCTACAGAGAGAACAAGTCCGAGGGCGCGGACCCGTGTCTAATGACGTCATCAGAAACTCGCTTTATTTCGGAATAACAGCTTTCTTCAGTTTTGAAATGAAATTAGTACAGTAGTACAGTTTATTTAGGAGAATTTACAATGGGCAAGGCTCTCTATTGAGGACCATTTTAACGGATAAATTTTCCCTTTTTTGCCTTTTCGTTCTCTTCAATCGATCCAGGATTCTATATTGAGCATTACGATGTTACCAGATTTTTGTGTTGTTAGTATGTCGAGGGGTATACTAGGCGACTGTTTAGATACCCTGAGGACGTCCGAACGGGACAAAGCGCTCACTTCGAAAAGGAAATGCAGAAAGTCGCCTCGTATATCGCCTCTCAACAAATCAATGGTAAAAATGCGAGCAGAAACACGTTTTTCGAGTTTCCTTCTCTCTTATTGTCAGCAAAGCAGTTAAAACGCTAATTTACGCACCGCTGAAGTTTGTATAGGCCAAATGTAATTATTTCAGACGTATTGAGCGGGGAATTGATCCTTCAATTGATATTAATTCGATGAACTGCGAAACTGTTTGTGGGTTGAAATTTTTGTGTGCGTAGATCGAGAAGGGCTCCTAGGAACGCGTTACATTACCGCGAACACGGAAACATAATGCCTGAGCTCCGGATATTGGCCCCTCTCGCTCCCCTCGGGAACTGTATGCCCTGCTCCACTGATTCGCACAACCAGGCGACAAGCGCCTCTAATCGCTTCACCAACCTGCTCTAAGCTTCTTCGTTCGGTTGGTTAAATTACGCCAAACAATCTAAACATAGGACCTATCAGCGTTCGGCATTTTGCGCGGACAGGATACTGTCAACGCAATATACGTACGTGCATCCGTTGAACTCCGATAATTCATTTCATCTCGCGATTTGGTAAAATAGGTCGTTTTACGCATGAAAAAAAATTTCTTGGCCTAAATTGTAAGGTCCCTTTGGGCAAGAGGTCTGTAGATAACTTATTAGATATCCTGCAAGTTTTCTATTGAATTACTCTTGACCAACATCCATTCGTTTGTGCTTGCAGGATCAGAATGGTGGTTATGTAGTATGGTTGCTTGATTTTTTTTCTTTTTGTAGTTGGATGCCATTTGGAGAACGGGCAGTCCGGTTGACTTGCCTACCACCGAGTGTCCAAGTTCCCGCAGTTGCTGGTTTAGTGGCACAGGTCGATAGCTAACGCGCCCTTCTCTTTAATCTTTATGTAAATTAGAATGAAACCCCTACCGTGCATCGTTTCACCTAGCCTTTGCCTTCGCCCCTCTGTTCTGACCAAGCACCGCCGCAGTGTTCTCTATTTGATGTTTCACCGAGGGTTCGCTTCAAATATGACACATCCCAGGCTCGCTCCAGCCCCAACCATCTTCCTTCCACTCGCCGAGGTCACATAAGCGTTAAATACCTCAAGCGATATACCTTTTCTCATCACCCAACTCGTTGGCGACACATCGTGAAGGCTTTTGTGCTACCAAAGGCACTATAAAAACAGTATTTTTAACATCCGTTCCATTTTGGTCCAGAAATTTGACTATGTTTTGGGTATTTTATTGAGATTTTCAGCTGGCTAAACTTTTTTAAAAAAATTATTTTGAGTTTTCTTTGCATGTGTAACATGATCAACTCATCATGAAAGATTATTACCTTCACCTTAGTAAACTGCGTTTGCGATGCTCAAAGTGAAAGGGCAATGACGGCAAAATCATTCGGATGAGGACCGAGGAAAATGTAGCAACACAGAGGAGTATCGGTATTTGTTATATATCTCCACTGAACGCATAGTTTCTATTTTTTCAGATAAATAATAAAAATAAATCACTTCTTTCTCCACCGTCGGCAAACGATGGTGGTTCTGCACTCTAACAATTGCACACGATTGTGCTGATTGTCGAAGATCTTTGCCACAAGTTCTACTAAGAGTTCGTGCAGTGAGAGCAGATTGCTGTTCCAGGAGAGAGGCGTGTTCCCGTCAATCGCGTCTTCATCTGCATTGGCAGCGTAGGACCATGCGGGAAATCGAATCGGGGGTAGGATCTGATAAAATTCGTTAAACTATTCCAGGTTAGAACCTTTTTCAGCTTCCTCAGCTAGCTCGGAGGAACTAACTAAGCTCAGTCCTTTTCCTGGAATCCAAGAACATAGTAGATGGTTTCATATTTTGCTCGATTATACACAGTAAAAGTAAAAATTTAGCACTAATCGGTTCGAAAACCTTCAAAGTTATGAACAAAGGCATACAGAATGTTCAGCTTCTCCTGTAACGTTTGAAGTCCTACGAGTGATTTCAGTAATTTTGCATTTACCTTCGTTTCAAGTATTACACGAACGAAGTATTACAGTACAGATGTTTTCGACGTCAGTACTTTCTAATGACAACGAAGTTAGCTACCGAATAACACGAAGTTCATGGTTTTAAATGGCGCAGTTTACTTTGTGCGAGTTGTGCTAACGTGAAGATCAAGCGGCGGAGAAAAAACTGGAAAGGGCGTTAAAGGGAAAAATCGTAAAAAGGGTCCCCAAAGCCTTTACCTACTTGTAATTACAGCGTTATCTGAGATCCTTAAGCACACACAATAAATAACCTCTGGAACCACCCGATCTGGCGGGGCAAAGTCCGTCTGTGATTCCCTAACGTTCTCGTTCCCCTTTTTTGGCCTCCAATACTGTACGTTCGATGGGGTCTTTTTTACTAGTTCCTTTCTATCTCTTTTTACCCACAATTCAGTCGACCCCTTTTTGGATGATTGTAAGGAGCCGTCCATAATGGAATAGCTACGTGCGAAACGACAGAAAAGAGATGAAAAAAGACTGGCCTTTTTACTATAATATTTTTACCACCAAGTTGCCAACATTGGGTATTGAATCTACTTTCTACGTAATTAGATTTCATCATTGTTACAAACCTGAGAGAAATTGGCTGATTAATTAATTTGGACGGTATTAATTTGAAGACTACAAGGAACGTCCCAAAAGTAAGTTCCAGCATTTTTTTTTTACTTCGGTGTGAAAACATTGTAGGGAACTGGAAATGTTTTTGTTGGATCCGAAGGCAACCGATTCGATTTTTCCTCGGGGCGTGGGGACTGTAATAAAAGTTTGAACATGGAGCCCCTCTCGCAAAGCCGTTTAAATGTTCGTCCGTTTGGTGAATCAACATCTCGTCGCTCAAACAGGTTCGGGAGCCTGAAATTCCCAAGAAACTCAAGGATACAATGTTGAGGCGGTTTGCGAACATTTAAAGAAAGTGCCATGAAAATGTACCGATTTTAAAGATGTTTACGCTGAAAGATAGTTGAGATTCTGAACGTTCAGAGTATTACATACTTATTATATATTATTACATATTATTTTACTTTGTATGAAATACATATTATTTATTACTTTCCTCTTTTCTATCAACTATCAGTTGATTATTATATATTACGTATGTATATATTACATAATGAGTATACTGTTCAGTAATATAATTTTATAATGTTGAAAAGTTGCATTTTTTTTTTTTTTTTTTTTTGTTATTTCCTGCTGGTGCATCAGAATTTACTTTTGGGACGTTCCGCGTATGACTTAATGATATAATCACCACGTTGGACAGTAGATGATTTCTAAAAATATTTTGCTATGAAAGTGTTATTTTTTTCTCCAACCGCATCCGCGGACCTGCAATGATCATCGTTCATAATACCTGAAATAATGGTAGGACGGCGTAATTTTTCAACCTCTGAATATCATCGGCCTATAACGATTATTTCCATGTAGTTTTCCAAAAGGCCTCATCAGCCACATTTTCACTACTTTTGGGTTCGATAAGAGACTGACGGAACGACGAAGACGGAAAGTATTAAGTCGCTAAGCATATTTTAATGAGGGTGAAACTAAACGTCAAAGTGAATCGGCTGATGACTTGGGCAATAAAGAAAGTAACTTTGAAAAGTTTAAGAACCTGCGCTCTCTCTTGCTCTTCTCCTTTGGGCTTCAAACTTTTTATATTATGTGAAAGTGGTGAAGTTGGCAGAGAGGCCAGGCGTCCCCGCTGAAGGAACGACTTGATGGGTGGAGACATGACGAGGAAAGAGGGGCAAGTCAGTCAGTTGGCAGAGCTGTTTTAAGACTTCTATTATTATTATTTGTTTTCTCCCAGTTTTCCTCCATCTTTTACTTTTTCGCTTTTACAACCGACAGAAAATTACGAATCGTGGAAACTCCTTTTAGGGCTGTGCAGCAAATTTATTATTACCTGGATCGGAAAATACTGGAAAGCTTTAGTTCGACCTGCGAGCGATTAGTCGTTGCCTTCGGGCCAACTTATTCCCCTTTCGAATAAGGTCGATGGTTATTTCATTACTATTAGTTCGCCACCCAAGGAGTTCCAAATGTGTTAACAGATTTCGGTGTTTTGCATAATATCTAGCTCTTACAATCTCTGAAAAAAAGATGGTGTTTATAGAACGGACAACAATCCACGTTTGAGTCGGCGAACAGGTATACAAACTATAATCAATCGAGAAATTCATATAGAGGCAACGTTTGAGTGAACTGCTACTATTATTGTGACCTGACAAACACTTTTAAACAGTTCCTATTCTTCAAAATGCAATCAAAATCGAAACTGGTGGGTTCTTAACTTAAATAATTGATTATTTAAGACAAATCTTGTGAAAATCGGACCGTTTTTCTAAACAATTGAAACATAGAAAAATTGAAATGTAGAAATAACGCGGATGTAAGGTGTGTGACCTCAACCGCTAAAACCATGCGATACCTATACAATGTTAATTCAATCATAGACTCATAAGTTTCTATGAGCAGTAAGTTTTCTGGGAGCAAAAATGAAAAAAATCTATGTATGTCTATATCAATCTATCTGTTTATCTTTCTATGAAATGTTTTTCCAAATATATTTCCGTATCGAATTCGACTTTTGAAAAACGGGACATAAAAATGGTAGTTTGTGGACATCAACTTTGTTTCGTCTTAAGCTTGGTTCACATGTGTCCGTCAAATGCGTTTAACCGGCATTTAAAAATTCGAAAATCCGTTATTTATAAACCCCCTTGGTAGGGATTGAATAAAAATGTAGGTCTCGCTATCAATACTAACGGGTACGCATAGGGAGTCGACTAACTGCAGAACATTCCGGTCGGGATGAACTGATTCAATGCGAAGAGTCGGTATGGTACAGAAATCCAATATAGGTCGGATTGATAACCCGCTTTCCTATTCGACGCTAACAAAGAGCAACGGCCGTCTAGCTCAATGGATGCTTCAATCATCAAGTACCCATTTATTAGCATCTCACAAGGGAAGGACCGAGTGAAGATGCTGCAGATACGCCCAGGTGCTGTTGCTGCGTTGGAAAAGCGAGGATATCAATATTTGAAAGGCACTCAGCGTTTTCTGATGCCGAAGGACTTGGCGTGAAGAGCTCCTGGACCGATGCGCGAACGAATGCCCACGAGGGGCCGATCGACATCGGACCCTTTTCGCTTCCATCCTTCCTATCCACCATAGCCAATGGCTCAGAAAATGGTTCCGTTTGCTCTCTTCACTTAGTGCGATGGAGAGCAAGAAAAAGGAAAGCTGTTACTTCCCCCTTCTTGTTTTCATTATTGAACACTCGACACTTCCGCTTAGTTGAGGCACCGTGCGGTACACTCTCCGCACCAAGAATTGACTTTGTGAGCGTAAATCCAACGAACATTAATTAGTCGGGTTGGACCCTCGAATCGCCAAGGTGGTCGAGTATGTGGACAAGTTGAAGGCCCATTGTTGTCTAGTACCCTTCCTTACCTTCCCGCCAATTTTTAAGACCCGCCTACAGTAATACACCTTTAGTCCTGTGGTCAATAAATTACAAAACTCGTCATAAAATCTCCGAGGAAAACTTTCAGAAAAATGTTCTCTCATTGAATATTTATACAATATTAACCGTTATTGAAATTTGGCTGGCACAGCTCTTCCAGGCTATAGGAACCTTCAATTTATAGCCAGTCTAGGTCTTGAAATTTATCTTATCGCAAGTTAATAGCCCTTGATTTTCATTGAATGGCTCACTCATCGTGTCTCCGCGTTATTCGCATAAATTCGAAGAGTTTTCTATTTTTGGGCCTCCTCGCAAAAAAAAAAAGGTTCAATTCGCTTGAAATTGGTCTCATACCCATCGAATACTTGAGTAAAGAGCATTTAATAATGGTTTCTGGTTACATTAGAACCGAGCTAATAAAAGTTCTTTCTATATTATTAGAATCGAAAACCTTTCATATCGTGTAGATTCTACTGATTCTTGTAAGTTGTGCGGTTGAAAAAAATTACGATTCCGTATAATTAACGCGGTACATTGGAATTACGGTTATGTCGAACCCACTACTTGCAGCAACGAACCTAATAACAGTTTGTTGAATGAAAATGACCGTCACCCTGAATGGCAATCGAAGAGAAGTTATAAATAGTAATAATAAACCGACAAACAATTATTCGCAGCGGTTTAGTTGTTATTCCTCTAGAATTATAGCACCCAGTCGGATGAAATGAGACAGATAATTTTGCTGGATTAGCACGTTATAAACCCGAGGTCTGTAATTTGCTGCGGAAGAACCCGTGTAGGACGTCGTTGTGTCAATGGCGACGTTTTGAAGGAAAATACGGAGTAAAAGCTGTGAGATATCTTGCGAATGAAAATAAGGAAAAGCGCTGGGAACATCGGGGAGATGAAGAGGGGAAAACGTTGTCTTCTTCGTCTTGAACGTTGAAGGGTGACAGCCTTGAAAAGGGCAAGTGACAGATCAACATCCAGCCGCCTCCTTCTTCTCTGTTGGACTCTCTCTAATAACGTTCACCGGGTAATTTGTCTCCCCATTTCCACCCGTCCACTCCCCGATCGGTAATTATTTTTGACAAACTGCTAATCCTTATTAGTGTTTGCCACCGACCAAGAAGACCCCGCCGCTTTCACAAACAGAAGAGAAGGAGGAAGCGTTCGAGTCTTCCTTTTCCGTGAGCAGTCATTACTTACTTAGTTACCAAGTCGACCCAGTTGGAGATCTTCCTTTACCTCCTTTTTTTCTCCCTCATCTCTCGAGTAATAATAGCCTCTATTTTTATTCCGGCTGCTTTAATATTCCGGATTGAATCAGTCACCGTCTGCGTCCTTGGGGCAGCATCCGCCATTTTCCATCACCTCCTCCCACGAACGCTTTCAAGTTGATAAATTTGTCGAGAAAATTGAAACACAAATGAGTAAGGGCGACGCCTTACTCGTCGTTAACTGTCGCCTTTTTTACGATCCCTCGGGAGCATACGATATTATTGTGGTGATCATTGAATTTCACCGGTGAACGAACAAACTTTTAGCCTAAGAAAGCCCTCCGGTTCTGGAAGGCAATTCTAGAAATACCTATCAATTTTTTAGCAACTGCAACCGGATTTATCCCAGGATGTGTTGTCCGCTGGCGCTCACCGCTGTATTGCTTTTTTAGGTGGGAACGCTCACAAATTTGCGTTTTATTTTTATTTTTATTTTTTATTTTTTATTTTTTTAACGACAGCTCAGAACAAAGCCGTGGAGTTCGTTAAAGATTGCGTTCTTTTTTGTTAATAAACGAACACTTAATGTTTCGCAATTAAACTTGCTCTCTGTTATTAACTTTATTAATATTGTCGATTTATGCTGATATGCCTTATTTTTATAAAAACTTGAGAAATTATAATTATTACTCACTATTGTATACTATATCAAAGTCATTAATTCTTTGCTTAGGTTTATGCTTATGCTTTATGCTTTTCATTGCCACTTTACTCGGGCAATGAAATGAAAATATCTTCTATTAAAAATTGGTGCTCATTCATTTTGAGAGAAGAGGTAAATATATAATACTTTTCTGTCATTCGCCACTGTATTCCGACATTGTTAGGAACAGGTAAGAATAACAGAGTTTTAGAGAGAGCACCTTCTTTTAAGACTGAAACGTACGAGTTTTGGTCACTTAGTAAAAAGATGTTTCTAATGGTCACCGCAAATCGCTATACACTTGGCAGTAACCATAAGAAACCTATTATTAAACCGAGTAACCAGAACTCCCACGTACAAGTTTTTAAAAAACATGCTATCCACTAAAACTCTCTAGTACCGTATTCACCTAACTGATCAAGTCAGCTTTTTCAGCCGCTATAATCAACATAAATTTTCAATCAACATACCTAGATTATAGAAATTTATCTTGAATTTTTCGAAATGAGCAGTATGCTGTGAATCATATTTTTCTAAATAATTTGTCAGCAGCTGATCGATATTATTCTGACCTTTATGAGGCCCTAAACATTTGCCGCAGACCGCCCAAGAACAAGATGGCATGGCATTGTTTTGTATAGGAGATAGATTTTCCGCAGTCTGGAATGGGATGCAGGTGAAGGAGAGGTACGATTATAGGAGACTCAATACCAGGAAGGTTAAAGGGCCAGGGCGAAGAGAACGCTGTTGATTGCTTCAGATTCACAGACGAAGTGAGGCCTCTTGCGCTCGGTTGGTACCTTGTCGCGTTGTACTAGAGTGAAGTAGGTTCCCAGCTTGGAGGGATTAGCATCAGAATCACTTCCGTCGAGATCTTCCTTTCGGTTCAAGTTCTATTCGAGAACCGAGCAGGAATAGAGAGGATGGTCCTTTTCACTCCGTTCCGACCAATCCAACATCTTACGTCCCTGCTGATTAATTGATGAACCACTTTGTCATCCTATCTTTGCCATCACTGCGCAGAAGTGGCGCTCTTTACTATAAACTCGTCATTCTGCTCGTTATTTTACGCTCATACTACGATTTTTAGCCTCATGTTTACGTAAATAAATAATGGAAGTATGTTAAACGTCCGAAAATTTAAATTCCGGACGTTCCGGAATTCCAGTTATTAGGGAAAACTTTCAAAGTACTATTCTTAGATAAACTTTCTCAAAAGGGTGTTTACCTCTGGTCCAAATTCGTCGTCGTCATATCCTTGAAAAAAAAAATCAACCACGATGCTATTTTCAAAAAATGTTCTTCCCGTAAGTACAAAACGATAAGCCGTTATTGGATTTTGAATATGACGCAGTACTTCCTCGATATAACCGTATTTTTTTTTCTCTATTCATTCTATTTTTGAAGTTAATTTTCTTTTTTAGAAATACGTTTTTTGATCATTATTTTCACTAAATGACTTGATCATAAGTAAAATCAAGCTCCCCCCGATATTATTGAGAATGAAACCTTCAACTCCTATCAACAGTTTGGTTGTTCTAGCAATATATTTGACACAAGGTACACTCTTCACCTCTTTCTTACCAACTCCCCAAGGAAGTGTTTATCTCGGAACTTCCCATAAATACGATTTATTGTGCCGAAGTAGTTGAAGGTTGAAAGGGAGACTGATAAGGCAGTGTCGGTAATTCTTACTTCTTGCCGAGTATTTTCGCATATAACGGTGAAATAATATAAGATATATAAACGTATATAACTTATATCATGAGAAGAATCTCTGTTGAATAAGTAGGTATCAATTGAATTTAAATGTGATGACCACTACAAGCTCAGATAACGGCCGATTTTTCTCAGATCCAAAACATATTTTTTAGCGCAGATGTCAATTTTCCGTGACATGAAAAATCAGCTACTTCACCCATTTTTGGCGTCAGTCAGAATTATTTAGAAAGAAAAAAAAACCATAATATGGGGTGTTAAACGATCTATTTTGTCATTTATGTACCTAAGTGATTTTTGGCCTTATTACATCAGGCTTTTCGGAGGAAACGGGCATTCATTTTTTTTTTTTGTCAATTTATTCCACAATTTAGATTTAGGTTCCTTTAGATTCGATGAGAGGATTAACGGTAGAAGTACATACTTGCAGAGCAAATTTGCAAAAAACAAGCCGGTAGCAAGAGTAGCCGATTGTTTAACGAGTTCAATTTTACGATGACTACTAGTCAGCTAGAGTATTCAATCCTTTTGAAGTAGATTAAAAATTGAATTTCTGATGTTCCTTCCTATCGTGCTATTGATATTAGATTGCCTAAATCAATAATCTCGCTTCAAACATCATTTCCTCTAAAAAATTTTATAGCGCTTCGTACCGGCTTTTTTTCTTTGGGGAACTGAATTCTCGAATTGAACGGAAGATGAGCGAAGCTGTTACGACCTTCCTATCAACACTATTCAGCGTGACAACGATTTTCTTCCGTTAAAAGAGCGTGCAAACGATATTATGTTAGCAGTGGCGCAATACTGCGGTAGTTACAGCGAAGCGACTCGGGCGCCAACCAAAATCCAATCGACACAAACCAGTTAAAGGCCGACTGCGCATCTCTATTGGTGCACGTTGGCCGAAGTGAGGCACATCTTTGCTTCCTATCTTCGACCTCCAGGCAACCTCAAACTTCCTCGGTTCTCCTGCACGGCTTCACTTTCCACGGCGAATTATAGCGTCTCCGGATCGGAACCAATCGCCTTCTCTTCCCAGTCACCGTCGCCTTTGGTATACTTTGGCCGTGGAAGAACGAGCCCCTCTCGGTCACTCGGTCTTTCTCTATTTCCCTCACCCTTCATTTTTTATTACTTTTTCCATCTCTGTTCCTCCGCCCTAAAGCAACTTCTCTTTCCTCGCACTTCTTTCCTTCCAATACTTTTCCTTTCCTTCGTAATCCATGGCCGCAGATACATGACACTAAGTCACTTTCTTTAGATAACCTTCCACCCTTCCGTTTGGTTTCCTTTCCGTGTTCCCCCTTTTCGGATATTGCATAATATCGTAAAATCTCCGGATTTATATTTAGGGATGTATTATGAAAATCTGAGGATATCTCGTATTCAAGGACTTCCGACGTATCACTCTAGGGTTGAGCTCGCATGACACGATTCGTCCGGCTTTTCTTGATCAGCACAGTTTGCGTGTCGAAATAATATTGTGACCATAATTTTTTACCAGTGGGGAATTTAATTTCGAGACTGCTAGAAAGCAATGCGTTGTACCAGCATCAGTTCTGTGGACTTGACAGGAACTGTTTACTGAACCGCACCCATTCACAATATGAATGTAGAAAGCAGATGTCACTAAAACGATTCGAATAAAATTGAGGTCTCGTATATCGAGGTTCTTGAGCGATAGACACTAGTTCATTTTTGTTTAGTAAAATAAAAATACTGCCGTATAAATAACCAGTGGTGAGCATAGATCACACAGTACTTCCATGTTGGAGTTGGTACCGGGTATAACTAATTATATAATCACGAAACTCATACAAAAACAGCAACACTAATACACTGCGACTGTTGCTGAAAATCTAGTCAGGAGACACAATAATAGAAAAACACACGAATCACGGTAATAATGCGGAGACAAACGATACAGGCCAAGTTTTGTACAATGGGATAATTGTTTTTAGCAAGGACACCCATAAATGTATCCCCTGAAGGGGAAATAAGGCCTCATTAAACTCGTCGTTATAAACATTCAAATGCAACCCTAGGCATCAAATCCCAACTGCAATCATTCAAATATATAGATTTTTGTAGCCAGTTGAACATACCCACGATAAAAGCTTATCATATGGAACTACGGTGCATGATCCGAATTTCATCATTTAAAAAAAAACTTTTTAAAAAAAAATAAAACCGACTTCAAAAAGTTTGTCTATAAAATACACTCTGAAAAGGAAAAAATAACAAAAATGTCCCAACTTCGCAGCAACTCATTCGCCAACTACACATTTTAAGGACTACTTTACTACTCGTATTGACCTGACCACTTCCTGATTGATTGGATCACCTTCCCTAATAATATAAAAATTACTATTTCTCATTTCCCAAATGATTAAAAGATTTTCCTTTCACCTCTGAATTGCCTCCAGATTGATCATCTTTTGGAGTCGGCGCCTCTCTTATATTGTATTGGAGAACCCTATAGATTCCGAATTACCAGTAGTATGAATATAAATATCATGAGTTTTCACGATTCTTGAACAGAGCAAATCAGCATTTATGAGAACTGATTATTAACAATATCGATTTGAAGGTGACTATTCACGCCTTTTCCTAAAAACCATTTCAGATTTCTCTAAGAATCTTTACGTCCAGACCCAGACTTATTACCTGGCACCTACTAATTTATCGTGAATTCATAATATTTACTTGTAACCATCGGTTATTTTGCCAGAGAGGCGCCGACTCCAAAAGATGATCAATCTGGAGGCAATTCAGAGGTGAAAGGAAAATCTTTTAATCATTTGGGAAATGAGAAATAGTAATTTTTATATTATTAGGGAAGGTGATCCAATCAATCAGGAAGTGGTCAGGTCAATACGAGTAGTAAAGTAGTCCTTAAAATGTGTAGTTGGCGAATGAGTTGCTGCGAAGTTGGGACATTTTTGTTATTTTTTCCTTTTCAGAGTGTATTTTATAGACAAACTTTTTGAAGTCGGTTTTATTTTTTTTTAAAAAGTTTTTTTTTATTTTTCTCTTTTTAGTGACTTACAATTATGGACAGCTCTCTTTACAGAATTTTCCCAAGCTTTCATTATTGTGTTCTTGTCACTTACTACTAACCGTCAAAACTCAATTCATAAGTCAATTGAACGTTGGAGTTCTAAAGTATAATGATTACCTAACTATTTTCAATGTTATTATGTTGGTTGAGAGTGAGTTTGAACGTTTGGAATAATCCATCCACTGATTTGGGTCTCTTGGTCAACATACCGGATACTTTGATCCCATTGATACACCTTACAAAACTCAAATAATTGTCTACACCATTGCTGGTTACTGAATTGCACCAATTCACTCGTTCTTTATTTCTCTAACGATAATAGAGTGATGATTTCCTGAAGCGTATCCGCATTCACACTGAATGAGAGAATCCGAACCAAATTTCAGAAATCCGCTAAACGTTTGTGCATTAAAATGGAGTTATTTGGCCTTGAAAACCATGTTATTTATTGAAAATTTAACGCTGAATTCAAATCTTCTAACGAGAATGCTATGACTAACGTAGTTTTTTTTCTACAAGCATAAATAGTCCAAAAAACGTGTTTTTGAAACAAATTTTCTAGAAATACGGCCTAAAAAGTATCCAATTTTAGTCCAATCAACACCAAATTTGGATCACGTAAACTAGACTTGAATTTGAACAATTTAAGTTTAAAAACGATGGAAAAACAGTTTTGGTTTGGAAGTTATGAGGTCTCAAACACAGGTCCATTAAAACATTGATTGCTCCCTTATTATGCCACTTAAACTTGATTTTTTACCATCGTTAGAAAGCTCTAGCTAAGTGCTTTCAAGTGCAATAGTGTTCATATTTTTTTTCTCGACGTGGTTGGGAACGGTGCTCGAAAAACCTCAAAAAAGTGAAAATCGGCATCACTTTTTTTTTTACACTTTCTTCTCTACACGCTATATTAGAATGCCGAACGAAAAATTGGAGCTAGGCTCTTGTAGGCAGATAAATTATGAACAAAATGACACCAGAAACAAAACAATCGAGCAAGTATTCTAGAAGTTATAAGCTTGCAAAGTCAAAACTTCCTTTTTTCGCGAAAATCACGTTTTCCGGCGTTTCTCCGCGTCTGGAGACGTAACTACTGGACGGACTCAATTGAAAAAATTATGGGACCTACCTGGATAGTAACCCTTTCAAACAAAAAAAAAAGTAACCCGATCGGACGTACAGGAGCTGAACGCCGGTGGACAACACATACCGAAAAAAAAAAAAAAAAAAAAAAAAAAAAAAAAAAAAAAAAAAAAAAAAAAAAAATCCCGCTAGACGACCATAGTAACCTCCTCCTTGTTTGAAGTCGGTTAAAAATACAAGCTACTTTCGGATGCTGCTTCTCCTTTCGCCGGCGTCAAAGTGGGGAAAACTTTATTGGAATTTCAATATTTTCATATGAAGTCGTCCGGCCCGCTTGAATCCACCTCGCCAACCGTTTTCCGAAAGAATGCTTCACCACGCCCAGCGTCTGCAACTTGTAATTATTCTCCACGAAGAGAAGAGGAAATTCTTTAAAAAGTTGAACGTAGGATCGAAAGCGTGGGATGGATTTTTAGGTGGGACGCCGTTACCAGCCATGTAATAGGTACTTTCAAACGCCAACTTTCTGAGCTACGGAAGCCGGTTCTGAACTACTATGAAGAATGATCTCATAATAATGGATCGATTTACATCCTGTGCAGTTTATAAATTCGCAAAGTAAACACAAGTAATTAACAAAAGTGTTTCAGAAGTTTATTTTTTATTTTTTACAAAAAATAATAAAATTTCTACCTGTTTTTATGAACGGCTAAAAAATTTCCATTGATTCATTAGGCGCTACCTCTATACAAAAATAAATAGAAAGCTGTTTTAGTTTTAAAAATTAAACGATTTTTTGGTTAATTTTGGTGGTTTTTGGTTTTTTGGTTGTTTTTTGGTTATATTCAATTATACACCATTGTAATCGCCCAAGATTTATTATAAAGACAAAGATACTTTTTAGTATTGTTTAACGAATTTAGGATGGGGAGGAGCTTTAGTTTGTCGTTGGGTAATAAAAATAGTGAATTCTTTTTCGTGTCGGAAACGTGGCAACGATTCGGCCGAGTTACAGAGCGCACAGGGAAGGGAGAAGGATCCGCGTGGGAGAAAGCTCGAGAACCTAAGCAAATGGGATTCCTGGGACGCAAGCCATTCAAATAGTCCTCCTGCTTCTACGTTTGGGTGGCAAGCCTCGCTCGGCCCTTTTATAACCTCCGTAGGAATTCAACGCATTTTCCACCCTCCTCCTTTATTTGATAGAATTAGGCAGCCGTCAAGTGGAGAGATAGGCGAAGAGTACGAAGAGTTGGTGGACAAGTGGACTGCGTGTGTAGATAGGAGAGTGGAAGAAGAATGGGAGATACTCACTCAGGCTCTTTTCCCTGTACCATCTTGAGGACGGGTGACAACTTTTCAGCGTAAGCAGTGAAATAACCTTCCCGAGCTTCGCGCAGCATTCGCGTTCGTGTGAAATGGCCCACTTGAAAGGTCTACGTCCAGAATAGTCAAGGCGGTATAAGAATTAATCGAGAGCATTGGCAAAAGAAAGTTCTTAGTAATACAACGTTGGGATTGGCTGCTATGAAGCATTTTCTACTAGCGTATGAAACTAGCAGTTTGATGAAAAGTAGATTAATCTATCCCCCATCCGAATTAAGTACACGATAGGTAGGTGTTATATTCCTAATCTGAAAATATAAGGCCAAAGTCAATTATCTTGGATGAGTAATACTATGATCGAGGAAATTTTGATTGCGGAGAAATTCAGGCAATTACGAGAATGCAAATGTAATACTTCTCTGCAGTGTTAAGTATAGTTAAGGCAAAGGAGTAGTCTACGAACGGAATACGAGGTACCTCCCATGGCCATTACTAACTGATAACGTCTGTGATTGCAGAGAGGCACACAACGGCAAATTTCACGTATTCAGGCTCCCGCTTCGCCCTTCCCTCTGTGCAAACCTTATTTAAAGCTACCTTGAACGGTATGATCGTACGATCTAAGGCCCACCGTTGTGATTGTACTCTCGCAGTTGCGGGGGAGTATTAGATTCTTCGTTATCTGGCTGTGAGCAGGTACACAACGCACAACAAAAAAGCCTCTTCAAAACTTCTGGAGTCGGAAAAGTCAGCCATTCATCTTTCATTTCACGCTAAGAACGAATTCATGGCCTGCCCCTGCGAAAAGACATTTAATCGGGTGACACTGTGGGCATACCAGACTATTTTCATTGGCGCTCTTAAAATTGGACTGCCAAAGCCCAGACATTTTTAAATCAACAATGCTCGTTATTGGATGAACAGTAAATAATCTCTAATTGAAATTCCTATTTTCTAGCCTTTTTAAGGGATGAGAGGAATTCCGACTGCCATTAGCCGGTTCCACGCTCATAGATAAATAAGAAATAGTCGTTGAAACGATTAAAAACGTCATGGGGCCGAACCCAAGTCGAAAGTTTTTCTAGGAAAAACGCACTAACTAACCGTCGGTGGATCATTCAGGAACCGGGATAGCATAAATATGTGGTTAGCTTTGTTATTGATACCGAAAACTCTTTGTTTGGTATAATAAAATGTCTCTTTTTTTACTGTTATAATTTGAACTCTGACAAGCATAGAGGCATAATTCTACAAATGGTAGCATAGAAGAGGTGCTTTCACCTGATGCAAAGGGTAATAGGATGCTTCCACAACTGTCTTTCTTCCTTGGGCCCCCATCACACAAGAAGATAGACTGACGGTCTACGCGTAGCCCCTCTCCTTTCCCCATAGCCGAACCTCTTAGCCCCCGATATCGTCGTCTTCGAAGCTCTCCAACAGATTCTATTCTCTTGAAACCAAGGGGAGATGGCTTTAATTTGAATGAGCTGCCATCGAAGTGACACGAGGTGAAGAGAGATGGTGTACGAAGAGCTCAAGAACAGAATGCTTCATCCCTCATCAATCGTGTGCGGAAAGGGGTCTAACATACGAGCCCCTTGCGAACGGTTCCCTTCCGTAGCGTAAGTCCTGTTCACAGGATAGCGGGTGAAGGCATTCGACGAAGACCTGCAACCGTACTATAGTGGCATGAGAAATACACGCGGATAAATCTCAACAAACCGTCAAACCCTGTGTGTACACGTCTAACGCCCCAAAAGAGATTCGGAAGCTTACCAACGTTCTAGTCCTAGTTGAATCGACACAGAACCGTACAACGGTTCCAAGTACAATAAATTGGAGTCCAAAGTAGTACTGATAGCATTCTTACTCAAGATTTGAGACATATCCCTGTGCCATTTGGGGCCCGATTTCATAGTAAAGATAAAAACAAATAACCACCTTGAAGCAGGAAACATAAAAAGCAATTATTTTTCGATCGTCGCATTTCTCCTTTAGATAGTTACAAAACGTTAGGGAAAAACCTAGGGAACTGATTTTTAGAATTGTCAGTTTATAAAATACCATTGCTTAAGCCATTGTAATCGCCGGAGAAGAAAATTTTCCAACTCCTCACACATTTTGATGTTTATAGTTTCAAAGCTTGCAGAATTCAAATATCCAATACAATAGGTACTTTCATTTCCTACGTAAACATGGAAGTAAAAATTGTGTCCGACCCGCCTTACTCAGACAACATTTTTCTACGGAAACTATGATAGCTAAATACTTGAAATTTTCACTTAAAAACCTTCTTGTACTTGCAATGGCTCAATTCTTCAAAACAGGTTCTAAAAGGAGATTCATATTTTTCAATGTTTTATAGACAAAGGCGTGTTTTTAGTGGATTTCTATGGATTTTTGGACATTGAATCGAATGAGATTGTTGCGGGTTTGATACTGGGAAGTCTAAGAAGTTAATTGAGTTATTTAAATATTTAATAGAATTAGGAATTAAGAGATACTCACATGATGGTAGACAAAGGCAAAATTCAACTTTATTATCAATTCAATAAGCTATGTTACAATGGAATCGGAACCAGCGCCGAATGAACAAGTTAGACATAACATATAGCTTTAATGGTTGTTGAATAGTAATCTTGAGCAACATATTATGAGAATTAGTGAAGTTCGGCATGATGTTACTCGAATATTTGTTAAGCTATAAAACCCATTCTATACTCGTTAGAACGCTCTTCTAACATTTCATGCGATAAAAAATGGTTTTCCTTTAGTTATTAAGGGAAAGAATAGAATTCAAAATTACATCTTTGCTGAGGTGTCGTAATGTTAATGATTGAAGCAAAATAATAAAGCTCTAAAATGATTCGCTGAGTTTTATATTGGCTTCTGCATACCTTCAAACGTAAACGATCACATTTTGATGGGATTGCAGTTTTTTTCTTGACGATAAAAATAGTTAATAATTGAATAGCAAAACAAAAGCCATGAGAACTCAATGTTCTATTTATTCGTTTTCCATCTTCTCCGTATTGAGTTGGCGATCCATCAGCATTTGGCCTGACTCCGGCGTCAAAGGGTATTGCAGCAATACCCTTACAGACGATGGTACTTGCTGAAACAATATTGATACGGGAGAGTGAGCGGCTGCCGTGCAGACCTTTTGGCAATTCTTGCTAGCCCTACCTTGTCCACTGCCTTCTATTTAATGATGATCCCGGACGATGCAGAACAGGCCATAGCCTGCCATTAGCTCGAGGCCTTGTGAGCTTCGTATGGCGTTAACGATCCACCCTCGTATCGACGTAATTAGAACCTATTGAGACCTGTGAATGTAATGTTCCATAATATAGGTAGCTGCAATAGGGAACAGTCTTTCCCCCACTTGTGCTATATTCGACGTACGTAGCTCGCCTATCCGCATACCATCGACTTGTCAGCTAGTTGTATGTTCCTAGCTCACAATGCTCCAGCTACGGATTCATGCGAGCGCAGATCATCTAACGAAAACAGCTCCATGATCAATAAAATTAT
The DNA here is from genome assembly GCA_037159825.1 of Tupiocoris notatus. Lineage (NCBI taxonomy): Eukaryota > Metazoa > Arthropoda > Insecta > Hemiptera > Miridae > Tupiocoris > Tupiocoris notatus. The sequence continues at coordinate 215,052 of JASJUZ010000082.1, forward strand.
GTTATCATCCGCTTTCGAAAATAAAACGATTACAGTCCCACTCCCTTGTTCGGGTTAATTGGTAGATAATCTATTTCAGTCCTAGAAAGGGAAAATTCAAGAAGATTTAATTTTATCTAGTGAAATCATTTCATCGCTTACAGTAATTTACATCGCTTACAGTAACATTTTTTTTCGCTTCTGCATCCATAATGTAATTGTATGTATTTTCAAACCGCAAAAGTTAATTTGAGCACCTTCGTATTGGCCTTAAAACCGATAAATATTTCTCTTTGCGGTTGCCAAGGGAAATTGCTTTTGCTTGTCAAGTGTCGCCAAATTTATGGAAACCAAACAGAGTTAACTCTAGTTTGCCAACGTTTCTGTTGCGAAATCCCACGGTAGGTGCAAGCACGTTGACTTCACAGGGCATAGAATAATATATTAGAGAGATATTGTACCCGCTGGAAACATTGTCAAAGGGCCAACAGCGGAAGGGAATAATTCCGGTCTGATGATGGTTTTCAATTCAAAACTTTTCGTCGGTTCAGAGCAGCCATTTTAGTTTGTCAGATGATTATAGCCAGTCGACTGTCCTTGGATATACTCCCAATTTCCACGGTTACATAAGGTGTAACCAGGCGAAAAAAATGATAATGTCCTGAACTGTTGCTACCCTCATCTAAGGCGGTGACCAGGGATGTTCAAGTTATTCGGTTCAGTTACTCAAGTTGGGTAGTACGTACCTGATGGCCACCATTCTTGGCAAATGTGTTGGATCAAGAGAGCAGCGGCTGCTAGAAGAGCATCATCAAAATAAATTTATACGTAGAACAAAAAAAAAAAAAAAAAAAAAAAAAAAAAAACACCCAATTTTAAAAATAAAAACCACTTTTCAATTACTAATTGAAATTTAGAAATCGTTGAAATTGAACAAAAATCACAACGAAATTCAATAGCTAAAACATAATGAGCCCAAACAAACGTCCGATTAAATTATTTCATTAGGTCAATCCGTCTTATTATCATGTACGTAGCAACGTTTTCTAAATCGTTTAGCCCAAGAGGACTATAAGGTTTCGAAGGTTGATTATGTACGTTAAGAACGGTAGTAAGTGAAGCACGCCAAAAACTACGAAGTGTGAACGAGTCGAAACTTCGCATGTATGTTCTTTATCTAACGTGTGTATTTAAAAGCAATGACAGAAATACTTCAAACAGCATTATTATACCTTTGCCAAAGTGTTGCTCTCGATGGTTTGTATCTGTCAAAAATGTTTTACGGGATTATTCTCAAATCCTGATAAAAATTGTTCGAGCTTAATTAATACACAGCGATAAAGCAACCCTGAAAGTGGTGGTTCACTGAAGTAGAAAGGGTTGAGAGGAAACGAGAGGGCGTTTCGCAGGCCGTGCTGAACTTCTAGCTTTAATAATTGAAACGTATTAATTTAGTTGGTCAAGAAAGCCCGAACGCCTGAAATGCAATGGCCAGGAGGAAATGCTTGGGAAAGTGCCTACTGTACGGCAAGCATAGCCGTTCCGATAAATCATCTCTTATTAAAATTGGACTAACGAATAATTTGTATGTTAATACCTTCCAGTTGCGGTAGCTAGTGGTGTTAGCCGTTGATGGATGGGCTTGCTGTTAAGTACTTGCGTCGTGGTGATTCGGCAAAAAATTCTCAAAAAAATTATCTCCGTGAAAATTCGATGATACGTTGAGGCTTTGCTATGACTGCGCAAAATTGGGCATTACTGCATTTTGGATAATATACAATACTTCCGAAATAATAAGCGTATAACATTATTAGCGTATTACATAATTATTTGAACTCCAAGGTATTGAAATGCTTGTTAGGGCGGATAAACAACGCCCGATTCTCGTCGTTATGGTCACACGCCTTTTTTCACAAGATAATCTTAAACAAATTTCTAGTCTTGAGTCTAAAGCGTTGAGTTATAAGCAAACATTTTTGATTTTGGTTCAGTTTAAACTGAGCGAGAAATGGAGTCCTTCCATGGCAGAAAGATAATCGACTATCCCCCATGATATCATTCTCGGTTCAAGTTAAAATCACGACAAATCAGACGGTGCAAGGGCCTTCCCACCCCAAACCACTCATTAGGTTTAGTCAATATCAAGTTATAATTAAATTATGAATGATTAGATTTAATAAGATTTTGCCACATTTCTCTCCACTGCATTATATCTTATCTCTCCATTATAGATATTTGGAACTACATCTTCTCTTCATAGTGAACCGGACTTCTTACACTTCCCACCATGTGGATTAGCATGATGAATAACCAGCATCTTGTTAAGTTTCCAATGCAATTAGGCGAAGCCAATCCCAATTTCTTGGGCTAAAAACCACTTAAAACCTCTGTCACAATTCACCTGAATGTTCAGGCCATCAAACAATTAAATAGAGACGAACGTTTTAACTACTTTTTGATTACATACAATTTTTACCGACGCAAACAATAACCAGAACCATATTAGTCCCTCCGGTTCCTATGCTGATGTTTCAAGTCGCAGAGAAACTCTCGAACGAGATGCAAACTTCCGAAGTGAGAAAGATAGCCATGAGTGTCTGCTGAGCTTACGCTACAAGCAAACTTCATTGGAAGACGAGGGACTTCGCATATCAGAAGTTCGCCGCAAACCTTTTCGAACTAGGATCAAAGGCTGGGTCAATTTATGTAATGGATTTAGGCTGAGTCACATCCAAAGTGCTCCATTCAACAGAAATGCTTTCGAGGATCAAACGGATATATTACGTACCGATTGAGACGATATGGCTCAACTATTACTAAGAACTAATCTCATTTCCAAAACCGCGCTTAGTGAGACCATGAAAGGAGCGCGATGATTCATTTGGAGCATAAATGAGCTGCTTTGTCAGAGACCATCAAATTATGTCCAGCATTGTCTAATGCTCAAAGGTGTTTATAAGTATATTCATCATTTATATGGTAAATGTGCTTCGTTTGCTGTGTAGCACTATACTGAGATCTTAACTGTAATAATTATGTGCATCTACTTCGAAATAGTTCGAGCTTTACAGCATTCCGGATGAATTCATGTACATTTTTAGGAGCGTTCGTACTTCGCTGGTTCAAAGGTACTTAAATTTTCCCCTCTAGTAATCTGCGCCATCGAACAAAATTATTATCGAGCGTGCATCGAAATTCTTATTGGTTTCAAAATGTTCTGAAATATTTCTGTCCGGTTCAGAGATACGAGTTTTGTTCAAGCGGCTTTAAATTGAAAGTTGCTTTGCACCGAAGCAGCAGTAACAAGAAACAGTATACCCATGAGCGCCCAAATGACACCTACGATAACCTTACGCTTGAGTTGCTCCAGTGTCAGGAGAGTGTAAACAATTTAAAGCGGCGTTGAATCTCCGCTCAACGTCCTCGATGTTCGATTTATTATCGTCGAACAGTAAATAACGGCCCGTTGTAGGGATGGTAAGTTGACACAGTCGATCAGCGAGCAAGCATTGTTTTCGCGCGTTCCGATTCTGGTAAAAAAAGATTCCAAGTTTACGCTAAGCTTTGATCGACAAGTCAACTAATCGATTTATTTGGGCCTTGACAGCTCCTCCACTAGCCATCGCCTCCAAACTTAATAATAATTACACCTTTGTTCCGCTTCGACCTCCATCGCCTTAGGCGCGACATTTATTATTCAATAGTTCTCCCTTCGAACTATTCCAACACTTCCAGTTACCACTCGGTAAGTACGCCAAGATGGTATTATTTGAAAGCTGGTTGATCCTGGACTAATTATTGGGGAGTTATCACGGGCAACTTTGATCAGGACTGATAGGAACGACTGAAATATCTTTCGTCATCTGACTAACATTCTCCGGACAACCGCGGAGAGAAAAACGTATTAGACAATATTTTCCGGTTAAAGTAAATAATGAATCACGAGGACAGCGATATTTAAATCAGGCTGACTGATAGTGATGCCCTCGGAGCATGTGGATAACAAAATGTATTTCTACCCTTCCGACGCCCGTTAGTTTTCATTTGAGGGTTAATATAATGCCGCCAACGGAGCTGCACATAATTCCTTTTATCCTCGCACTAGGGGTTGAAGAGTCTGAGGGAACTCTCGATTGTCGAGCCGAGCCAACGACCTTTTTTATCAACTTCATGAAATATGCAAAAGGGCCAATGAACATCCAATCTTTGATCCTGAATTTGAGAGAGAGCTCGTGCAAACTTTAGCCAACGCTGATTTTCGTATAGCTCCACTCTAAATTGCAACTCCGTTTCTGCCAGGTGCCGTTGTATCGCTTTTATCCTTTGTATTGAAAATTCATCTGAACTAATGAAAGATACTTATTTACATTTACGTTTTGGTTCATTATTCATTGCAGAACTGCCGAAATCGACCAAGAAAATTGTATAAAACCCCGTTAAACGTTTTTCATTGCATGTAGAATCCGAAAACTGAATGAAAAACGCTGTAAACAATTGTACAGTGGTTTGCTCCTGCTGAATAATTATTCCTCCTAAATTCATGATTGCAGCTGACCAGATTATGGCCAAATCGTCTTCAAACGTTACGAAGCTCGTGTGAACGAAGCCGGTTAATCGGCCGGTTAATTGGCTATTGCAGAGGTTGCAACGTGATCGGGAAGACAATATTCGCCTAGGCTGTTACACGACAGACCGCAACATTGACGATTACGAGGGCAAGGGTCAATTTTTTTTTCTCAGCATTTGGATTTGACATGCCTCATTGGAAAGTAGGTTATGATTTTTTTCGGTACGTATAGTATTTTATTGTTGAATCGCGAATCAAAATACTTTTACAACTTAATAAATAGTCGAGTTCTACCACCATATTATGTTCGCCAGTCTCACGTATACCGCTAAAACATTATTTAATCTCATATTTTATCTCTCACTCTAACCAACCTATGTACAAAGACCGAATTCATCGGTCGGAAGAATATGAAGATACAGCTGCCTCACATATCTACCCCTCAATATGAAAATACACCGTCTATCACATCCTATACTATCTAAAATTCTATATCGGAAAATGCTAATTCATAGAAAACCCTACTTAGCAGATCCAATGGAAAAGCAATTTTAAGATACTTGGAATGCAGCAGCATCTGCTACGGTATTCTCCTCTAGTCTCTGGTTTTCAGTTTGCAGAACACGACGATTTAATTATGAGCGTGTCGTTGGAAAAGAGCCAAGCGTCCTTGTACAGCTTGTGCGAAGCGATTCGAATGTCGAGCGATGAGAGTAACTCTTTGTTTCAGTCATTCCGCAACCCATCCGGTCCCCTTCTGAGCCCCTGGAGCCACAGTCACTTTCAAATAGAGCTCGGCGCTATGTTTCCCTGACAGGGGGAGAAGGTGGGCGGCATTCTATAGCAGCTGTTACCATTTTTACTTCCACATTAGACTTTGCATGTTCCCGAAGCTAAGCTCGCTTGGAGATTTGACACCAGTGTGAAAAAATATTCTTTAAAACGGCCTAAACTGGTGGAGTTTCAGAAGTTAGCATGAGCAATTTGGAATGCTATGGTAATTTAGATATCCGATACCCATAATTTAATGGTGACCTCCAAGCCTAGCTCCCAATATAGAGCAACACTGATTTGCACGATGTTGCATCATTTCGAATTGAGAATTAAGACGTCGATTAGTAGCACCGTGAAATTAGGCGTCTCAAAAACCGCGATGTTGCCAGCCGAATCAGAATCAGCCAACTCTGATTCCCTAATTTGCTTAATTTGCCCTCCGGGCCTCGTCACGGGGTAAGCCCCATCCCTGGATGCTTCTCGCTTAGAACCTTCGGCCAAAATCATAAAACATGTATGTAAAGCATATGCTTTAGTGACGAATGTCAATTAATGATCAAAGAGTGCCGAATGAGAGATTTATGCTGTACGAACGCACAACTACGTCACACTCTAACGGAGGGTATCACAACCGTCTTTTAAGGGGAAACCAGCATTTGATGACGATGTTCCGTCCCAGTCGCATCGATTTATGAAGTCACGTCACATCATTTCTTAATTTCGTAACTTTCTTCGTTTACTTCCCATTCGCTCTCATCCGTCAGGCATTATTTATTAAAATTCATAATATTTGCATTATGCATTATTATGAAAGTATTATAATTAGCATTGTATAGTGGTTTATTATTCCCTTGCTTCAATTATGATGTTAGAAAACCATTCATTTGGGATAGTAACAGATTGGTAACTATAAAGGGAAATTCCGTAGCAAATAATATTTGCTAAAATGAACATGATTATGATCATTTTTATCCTGTTCATTTTGGTTTATTATTCAATAATAAACCATTGTAATCGCCCAAGAAAAAAAATTTTATAACCCCCCTCAAAATTTGATGTTTTACGTTTCAAGACATGTAGAATCCGAATATCCAATAAAAAAAATTCTGTCTGTCCGCCGTACGCCGTCAACACTTTTCCGGCCAAACCATAATAGCAAATTCTTGAAATTTTCACCAAAAATCAATCTCGGTCCTACGACGGCCCAATTCTTGAACCAACTTGCTAGCTCAATTATAAGGGTATTTTTTGGGGGTTTTGAGGGGGAGAAAATTCATATTTTCCACGGTTTTTCAGAAAAATGTGTACGTGGTATCAAATTATATAGATTTTTGGACGCTGAATCGAATGAGACCATCGCGGGGTCTATAGCTCCATTGGTTCCCGAGTTATCACAGCTTTTGTATCGAATTCGGGAGATTTTCAGAAATTTGACATGAGGGTATAACTCGAGAGTTCTTGGAGCTATAAAAATCGTTCTATACTCATTGGAATGGTCGTCGAACACTCTCTCCAGCTGTACTGTTAGGCAAAAAATTTAGTTTTTAATTAGGAAATTGAGAAAAATAAAATTAATTAAAATTACAATAGTTGCTACGGAATTTTCCCCGATAGTTACCGATCTATTTTTCGGTTGAAACGTTTACACATCATGTTCTGAATAATTTCTATCATAAATGGATAGGATTCTGAAATTATTATTGAAGTGAAGGAATAATAAACTACTGTACAATCATTTGCAGCGTTTTTTAAAATTTCCAATTATAAGTGAAATTATTTGCCTAATGGTACAGCTGAAGAGAGTGTTAGACGACAATCACAAAGAGTAAAGAACGATTTTTATAGCTCCGAAAATTCTCGAAAACTCGATATTTAAAAATAATGGTTCGAAAATCTCGCAAATTCTGCATGAAACCAGCGATAACTCAAGAACCATGAAAGCTATCGACCCAGTAAATGTCTCATTCGATTCAGCGCCCAAAAATCGATAGCAATTTATACCAAATACAGCTCTGCATACCAAATTGCTACCTCATTTTAAGGGTATTTTTGGGGGTTTTTAGGGGAAGAAAATTCATATATGATCCAATGCTTTACAGACAACGATGTATTTGGCCAGCAATGGTATTTGGCCAATTTCTATAGGATTGGCCCTTAGTAGCTATTTTGGACGCTTTGCCTGTTTGGTTAAAACCTTCATTTCAATTCTTAGTTACTATTTAAATAATTATTTTTTTCTTCTATAAATCAGAGTTGTTACCACAAGGAAAGAGTGATATTAAATTATACATTGAGATTATGTTCATTTCGGAAGAACATAGCTTCCTCCTTCCTGATATTAGTAGGGAAATCGATCAACCAGATATCACGCTCTTGCAACCCCTTCCCGCGAATCCCCTTTCATCATCAGTCCACGCTTCCGCACACTCCACGTCTAACTCTTTTTCTTGGTGATCGTTCCGAATTGTTTCTACAAGAACTCCTTCTTCTTTCATCCTCATGACCCCCGACACTTGAAAAACCTTCAGAAGTCAAGCTACAGCGGATAAGAACGGCGCGAGGCGGTGGCGGAAAGCTGCCCATAAAAACAACGGTGGATGTTGTCAGGCCGCACACTCCTACACGACAGGGATACGACCGAGGAGACTCGGCGCGGGTTCCTCCACTTGATGGAATTGCATTCCTGTGCGTGGAGGCGTAAGGAACTCCTTTCGTAACCCCATCGGCTTCGGTTCCTCGTCCTCTACTTCCACTTGATATCGGAAGCCACCCTAGCCCACCTACCCTCCACGGAGCTGTAGCCTCTTCAGAAGGACCGCCCCGCTCTTCGGCAAAAGGGCTAGGAATCGCACATTATTGTTGACAACATATAATTTGTTCTGATGTCACTTTCAAGGGGAAACTTTTTCACCGTTTTTACTTCCATGATTACGTAGTAAATGGAAGTAATCATGTATATTTTAGTTACAGTTAACTGGGAACGATAAGAAGGAGGGCGTGGGAGTTATTGGGGAATCAGCCACGAGCGGTGAAATTGTGATTGCAGTTCTAAAAACGCTGCGAATTATTGTACAGTGGTATATCATCGATTGGAGAAACCCGTTAGAAATAATCGAAATTTAAATTATTTTTGGTTTATAAGCCAATAATAAACCTTTATAATCACTTACAAATTATTTTTCTTGATTACCTCATTAAGTCAAATTATTTGAGTTACGGTACAGATTAAGAGATTGTTTCGACGAGCATTCCAACGAGTATAGAACAAATTTTTGTTTATTATTTAACTATAAACCATTGTAAAAAACGTTCAAATTTTTTTTCCACTCATTGTTACATACGTTTAAAAACCTCCAGCGTTTCAGTATATTGATTTTTACAGCCAGCAGATGTTACTCACAAAAAACGCTCATAACATGGAGGTACGGAGTGTGAGCCAAAGATTAAGATCAAAGCAATTCGTTTTGTCAGTTGACTACGTTTATTATGTTAGATCAGTTCACTCCATGTACTACGTCAACATGGAAGTAAAAATTCTTTCCGTCCGCTGTACGTCCTCAACACTTTTCTGACTAAACAATAAGTAATAAATAAATTCTTGACATTTTCACCAACACCCCATATTGATTGGAAAATGGCTACCCCAATTTTAAGAGTAATTTTTGGGGGTTTTGAGGGGAAGAACATTCCTATTTTCCATCAAATTTCAGACAAAGGTGTATTAGGTGTCAATTTCTATAGATTTTTGGACGCTGAACCGATTTAGACCGTTGCGGGGGTGATAGCTTTCGTGTAGAATTGTCGAGATTTTCAGAAAGTGTGCATGAGAGTATAAATATAAATAATTAAAATTATTATATTCGCTAAGGGGTTTCCGCGTGTAGTTACCAATCTGTTATTTGGTGGAAAAATTCAGTCGTTTGGTACAGTGGGTAGTTTTAAATCATGATTGGAGTGAATTAATGTGAAAGTCATTTGCAGAGTTTGTCACGATATAAAATGCTTGGAAAATCGCTGTGGAATCGAAACGAAATTCGCGATGTTTAGTAAAAATCCCAACGTTGGAGGGCCGCCTCCGTCTTGCGCGTGCCACCGCCGACGGCCTCTTCCACAGCGGTAACCGCTAGTCTCTCTTCAGAAGCTGTGGCTGAAGCAGCTCCTCGCCACAATTCCGTTCAAACATCGACGAATCTCACGTACCGTAAGTGACAAGCACAGAACAGCACTGTTACATCACAAATGCCTCATGAATCGCTCACAAACTGCGTAAAAAGCTAGATGGAAGTGTTCATTAATTCATGATAACATTATAAAAACGAAAAAAATTAACACACGAGAATTAACGTTCAAGGTAAGGAAGAAACCAGATGACGAGTAACAAAGGGATATCGCAATCCTAAACGGTAAAGGAATTTTTATTTACGCCAAAGTTTCATGTTGGCACGTTACATTGTAATAAAATGTGAATAAGAATACTAGTTGTGAAAATGAGAGAATAATTATTCAATTGGTATCACTTGATTGGCCGTTTATTAGTCTTAATTACCTACTGGTTTTTTATCGCTCAACGTTTGATCGTGAGGAAAAGAACGGATATGACGTAAGAAACATTCTCGGAAAAACGGGGAAGCACATTTTATCGAAGAGGAATAAAAACTTTCCATCGAAGATGCGAAGGAGCGATAGTGGAGTGCTTCATGCACCCATACCGAGGCGAAACCTTGGCAAAATGCCAACGATCAAAACGGTGCCACGTTAGATAGGGGAACGTTCTCAGACAAAAAGTAAATAGTTGAAGTCTGAACAGTGAGGATTAGACTGGAAAGTAAATTATTAATTAGGGTATCAAAAATTAAAGTAAAGGTCATCTCAATCGTAAATAAATCTGAAATTTGTTACCAAGTAGTTTTCCTACTCACTCATGAGGAAACTGCTTGGTAGCACTAAAGCTTGGATATCTCAAGTTCATCTATTATTGATAAACGGACCCTTAACTACCTTTCTCTTCTTCTCAGTCGTTTTGAGGGGAACTTAAAAGGTAATGGAGAGCTGAATTTCTTCAATTCGCCTAAAAATAGACCTATTCGACCCAGTTCAGTGCATTTGGACCTGCGAATCGAACGGTTTCTGGTCTATATAGCAAGCATCTCCTTTTCAATTCACAGAATTAAGTCCGAAGCAATATCAAGCTCGAACTTGTGCTCACTAATTTAACAATATATCTATCGGTGAGCGGTTGAGGGGGATAGAACCCAGGCGGCTCTTTATCCAGCTCCTCATTATTTTACCGAAATCACAGGACTTAGCAGTACGACGCAGTCCTGATGATACCCAATCGAGGAAAGATATCGGCAGGAAAAAACGCTGAAAGGTTCTACGGTGGGTTATTATTCCTTTGCTTCATTTATCATTTTATAAAACTTCCATTTGTGATAGTAACTATTCTGAATATTTGAGAACTTTCCACCGAAAAATGGATAGATAACTGTATCGGAAAATTCCTAGCTAGCATGGTAACTGTTAATTTTTTTCTGTTTCTTCAATTTCTTTCCAAAAGTTAAATTATTTTCCAAAAGAAACAGCTTCACAGAGGGTTTGACGAGTATAGAGCGATTTTTATTGCTCTAAAAATTCTTTATTTCTGAAGATCTTGAAAATTCTGAAAATACATACGAATTTCAAAAATTTAGCTTTTATATTTTCGTCCAAAAAATGTTGACGGCGGACGGACAGAATTATTTTATTGGATATTCGAATTCTACATGCCATGAAACGTAAAACATCATATTTTGAGGAGGGTTCATACATGTTTTTTCTTCGGCAATTACAATGGTTCAATACTGAATAAAAACGCATTGCTGCGGTTTTTTCATCAACCTCACACCAAGGGATATTATGTGACAACTCAACATGATCTAACATACAAATTAGTCCAATTCATAGAAGTTGCACTCATTTATCAGATATAGAAACTTTTAATTTACTCTAGCGATAAACACGAAGTTGGCCACAAAAAAAAAAAAATAAATAAATAAAGAGTCCTTTCTCAATGCACTGAAAAATGTATATCAAATCGGAATAAAATACGCGAATCATTGTGTTAATACTCAGTCATTACGCTACGATCTGTTTCTATGCAAACGTTCTCCAGTTTTGATAGACCGCGAGATGACCATTGGATTAATGGATGCATAAATCACACATTACTTCCATCTTGGAGTCGGTAGCAGTTATAACTAATTTATTCTTGGTTGAGTCGTCGCATCTCTCATCGTACTGAGTTGGTGAGGGGGAGAAGAACCAGGCGACATGTTCTCCGATTTTTTATTTACTGGCCGAGTACTTTCGCCCCTTCGGGCATCCTCAGGGCGATGTGGAACCATAGGTTACCACAGCCTAACCTATGGTTCCACATCGCCCTGAGGATGCCCGAAGGGGCGAAAGTACTCGGCCAGTAAATAAAAAATCGGAGAACATGTCGCCTGGTTCTTCTCCCCCTCACCAACCCAGTACGATAACTAATTTATATACTCATAACTGGCTGTTGGTAGTAATGGCTCGTAAATAATGGGCAGTGCCCTAAATTGTTCCGAATTCCTTTTATATCTACAGTTACCTCCGTAATAAATTGAATCAAATGACTTCATCTTATAAATCCTAAGGTCGTTCTTATCTTGAAAGACGTCAAATGCGGAGCATCCGATCTCATCACTGGTTGTTTGACTTTAGTTTGTCGCCTTTGAAGGCGTTTGAATTTGAAGAGAACGAGCGAAGAGGATTAGAGATTAAGATGATCTTTCAACCGTTCGAGAGCGGAACCCCTTTCACAGATAAGTTCTACCTCTGCCTCTGATTCTCACTCTCACCTGATTCAAGTTCGTATTTCACTCAACATCAACTCGATAAATGTTTGTTAGATAAGATCGATACAATTTTGTATTTTTCTCCTTCCTAAAAAAACGCCGCTATTGTGGAGGATGAAAATGAGACTCACTCATTAGTAATATTCTTAAAACCACTTAAAACAGCGGTGTGCTTCTACAAAGTACTTCCATGTTTGAGTCGGTAGCAGGTATAACTAATTATAAACTCAAGAAACTCATATTAAGGCCGCAACTTACTATCCTACAACTCCTATTGAAAAACGTGGAGTTATTGAAAAACTAGGAGAACCAAAACTAGAAACACGCTCGAATTGGTTCATCATTAGGAGATCATTTTTATAGCAACGACACCCAAAATGTATTACTAGCGCTGAAGGGAAAATCAATGTCATCGAAATTGACGTAAAAATCGAAATAAAACTGCATAAGGGGGAAGTACAGTGTGTGATCCGAACTATACAAAACAAGTTTTGTGATAGTGGGTCATTTTTTATACCAATTAGGGAAACCAAAAATTTGAAAACACTCCAATAAAGTAGGTAATCGAAAACGCTCTTTACGAGGAAGTACTGTGTGTGACACAAATAATAAGAATCAAGCGACGTTCAGCTGATATACAGACAAATTTAAACTCCCCCAGGGTTGAAACATTTAAACATTTGCGGTATGTGACCCACATGATAAAAATCAGCCATTATTCAACCGTCTTCCCGGACGTTTCAAGACCTCGAACGTTCGAATATATTGATTTTTGCGGCCTGTAAAAATCAAAATTCAAAATAAGCACTAGTGAAATAGTGATATTGCTCATAACGCCGCTCATAAACCCATCCGGCTTGGGTACGTAACCCAAACTCTACTGAACGTTTCCCCCTACAATCATATTGGTAACTGAGCAATTTTGTTAATGAGCGAAAATATTGTTTTGCTGTTAGTGATAAAAAAAGTGAATAATCCCCGCATGTCGACTCGAATAACTGCTTTCGTTCGAAGTCGGTTAAAAATCATGTATCATTCACCAGCCACAGAGAACCTGCGCTCTACGAGCGCAAATATATTGATTCTTGCGGTCTATATGGATCACAATTGAGAGCACATTTTTTAGCCAACTCGCTAGCTTAATTTTGAGGGTACTTTTGGGGTTTCGAGGTAGAGGAAATTCGTATTTTCCTAGATTTTTAGAAACATAGGCGTTTTGATATAAATGTATAAAAAAATTTTGACGCTAAATCGAATGACGGTCTCGATAAGTTAGATAGTTCTCGAGGTATGCCAGCTTTTGTGAGGAATATTACGAGATTTCGGGAAATTTGCCATATAGGTATAACTTGAGACTCTCTTGAGCTTTAGAAATTCCTCTATACTCGTTGGAATGCTCGTCAAACAAAAGCTGTATCGTTAGTCGGATAATTGAACTTTTAATTACATAATTCAGAAAATAAAATTAATTATAAATTACGATAGCTGCTAATGGATTTTCCTTTTTGATTACCAATGTGTTGTTAGGTGGGAACGTTCACGAATGTTCGGGATTGTAATTGAAGCAATGTAATAATAAACTACAATCATTTGCAGCATTTTTTAATTTATTTTTAATTTTTTTTAAAAGGTTCCTATAGAAAACCACGAAACAAAAGTTCAAGATGCTTTGCTTTCAATTTAAGTCATATTGAAAAACACGAATACTCTTTTGCATGAATGTCCAGGAATCATTGTGTGAAGGACACGCTCAGAACTACGGTTCGGAACAGGTTTTCGTCATAGCAGCAGAAAATTGCTCTTTTCTTTCGGCAGAGGATTTTCACGTGTCACTGAATTCAGTTTGAGAGCGCGAGATTTGACATTGATCCGATAAAAATAAGGGAAGTCGGTCGCGTCACCTTTTGGTTCCTCGCCGACGGAATACGGAATTCTTTTTCGCGATTTTTTATCGACTACGCGCGTGCTAACAGCCGTGAATCTTCCTCGCAACGGTCTGGTTTTTGTAACTGCAACTACTCTCGGGTACTCTCTGCATTTGGAGATACACCGGCAAAATTTCTTCGTGCGAACGATAGAGTAGAATTTTTGACCTCTTGACCTTATTCGGACTGTTTAGACGGAAAAAGGTACAAAACGTCTTCTGACAGACGGCCTACAGTTATCATCGTGCGAGTCGATCAATAAATTGCCGATGTTTAACGTTAGAGAAATAATTGAGTTGAACCGAATCTGAAACCGAACGAAGCGTTCAACAATGATATTCATTTTTAGAACGAGAGCCAGCAGGATAACCAGATGGACGGCCGAGTTTGTTTTCAGTTAAAAAAAAACCGCTTGGCCATAGTGTATATAATTATGTACTTAATAATCGTCAAGAAATACACTGGAAAAACGCTGCAAATGATTGTACAGTGGTTTATTATTCCTTCACTTCAAATAAAATTTCAGAAGACTATCCATTTCAGATTAGTAATTATTCAAAACATGTGTGAACATTTCAACCGAAAAACAGATTGGTAACTATCGGGGAAAATTCCGTAGCAACTATTGTAATTTTAATCTATTTTATTTTTCTTAATTTCCAAATTAAAAACTAAATTTTTTGCCCTACCGTACAGCTGGAGAGAGTGTTTGACGACCATTCCAATGAGTATAGAACGATTTTTATAGCTCCAAGAACTCTCGAGTTATACCCTCATGTCAAATTTCTGAAAATCTCCCAAATTCGATACAAAAGCTGTGATAACTCGGGAACCAATGGAGCTATCGACCCCGCGATGGTCTCATTCGATTCAGCGTCCAAAAATCTATATAATTTGATACTACGTACACCTTTTTCTGAAAAACCTTGGAAAATATGAATTTTCTCCCCCTCAAAACCCCCAAAAAATACCCTTATAATTGAGCTAGCAAGTTGGTTCAAGAATTGGGCCGTCGTAGAACCGAGATTGATTTTTGGTGAAAATTTCAAGAATTTGCTATTATGGTTTGGCCGGAAAAGTGTTGACGGCGTACGGCGTACGGCGTACGGCGGACAGACAGAATTTTTTTTATTGGATATTCGGATTCTACATGCCTTGAAACGTAAAACATCAAATTTTGAGGGGGGGTTATAAAATTTTTTTTCTTGGGCGATTACAATGGTTTATTATTGAATAATAAACCAAAAACACTGGTTAATCGATGAGAGTTGAGTTAAGTGATACGAAGCGGATTTTCGAGTGGAATAAAGTAGGAAGACAACGAAAATCGATACAAGCTGTGGTACAGTGGGTTTAAGTGAATCAAGTTGAGTGAAGCAGCATTAGTACGAACTGAGAAGGAGAACAGGGGTCGGCTCGTCTAACTGAATTTAATACGCTTAAAGTGTTGAAGTGGAGAAGGGCACATGAAAAAAGAGCTTTTCCTCACGCTCACCTTTTGAATAATTCACCGAGTCGAGAGTGAACAATGTTGTTTCACACCGAAAACGCAGCAGTTTCAAGAGCTTCTTTGTCAGCAGTCGTTTTCCCGCCGGCCCCAAGAGCTGACGAGAAGTTTGAAATGCCCGAACTCGCTCGCCTGACACCTTGAATACATCTATTTAGCGGGAAATTTATTGGATTACGGCTGTGCGGAGATGGTGAAAACATGGTAAACTGAGAGTGGAGGCCGCGAAGTCGTCGTTGGCTCTGCAGTGGCAGATATTTGGAGAAGATGCCTCGGTCGGATGCTGAGAGGCATACGCTAAAGAATATTAAGTAGGTTGGTAAGCTTTGATGAGTCTTGAGATATCGTTCGCGTTCATTGACCGTAATTTCGAGTAATTCATTGCGATGATAGTAGTATACTCTTGCGACAATGACAAACCAATCTCTTGATACAACAAAAAAATCGGCAATCGATTTATTTCGTTCTGAACGGGTAAAATAGTTAGCAAGCCATCACAAACCCCGTAAACGTTTTTAGACGGAAGACAAAATCTTTCAACGTTGATAAACCTATAATAAACAAAACGTTTTGATGGACCAGCCGACAATAGCAAGATAAATGTTCGAAGAAAGCACCGGTCCTGGACGCTCCACTTCGTTTATTTTACTCCTGATTTAACAGGAGCAGCTTCGTATGTATATATGTATATATATAGGTTGGAACAGTACAGATGTCACGATACGATGTGCCACGATAAGGATTGATCCTCACCCTTCGAATCTCAATGGATCATGTTCAAGAGGGAGAGTAGAGGATGAATCTGAGTCTCAGGCAGTCGTGTTTAGTTGTGCCCTTGCGCTGACTAACACCGTGTCATTAGTGTCGTTGTGCGTATCCCATTTCCCCCCGTTTCATCAATCTGTAATATCCGGATCGCTGGATTACCCTATTTCCCCCTTAATTGCATCCGACAGGTCAGGCATAGTTACATTTTTTTTTCCTTTAGTTCATAGCATTTTTCTCATAATTATTGGGGTGAGGGTGAGAAAAAGTTGGTGACACTTTCTCCATCCCCTAACGATGCCTGATCAGGCGAAAGATCTAGGCAATTGAAAGGAACCATGGAGAAAAGGTAACCAAGTTTATCTTCCCTCACCACAATAACTATTTTTCCTTTTATTCTCCACATGTGGTCATTCTGAGTCCCAGTGAATTTTCTGGAGGTCATCCGTTTTTGTGGGGATTCTTTAATTTAATAAGCTCCCGTTTTTATAGAAGAATTTATCATTTATTTTCCGGAGCTCCTGCCTTCAGTTTACACAGACAAGGCAGTTGAAATATGCTGGAGTATAGGACGTAGCTGATTAGGACAGCAAGGATGTGGATGCGGTAGGGAAGGTCGGTGATGGTGTAAGCGAGGTTTCTGTGGCAAGTAAATGTTCTGCGTTGTGGAGGTCGCTCTCTGCAGTGCTTCTAAAATGTCATAGTCTGCCTGACGTGGAACGGCAAAGGGTGAACGGCTCGAGTGCTGCAAACGAACGGTGGAAGTGAAAGAAGAGGTCTTCCTCGCTCAGTTCCCTGAAATGGCATGAAACCGCACACAGATTCGAACTGTCACAAAAACTAGCGTCCGTTTGTTGATTCAGAATCGGGCGATTTGACTATACCAACCTGGGAAACTTCTATAAATGGTGCCTGGAACGCCGATGTATTATATTATATTTAAATATATGTCGGCGGCCGATCCGCCTCCGATCCAAATCTAAAATGCAGCTACGAGAATTGACAAAACTACAGAGCTTCATAAATCGCCCGATACTCCGTTCGTCCAAACCCCTCATTAATTTCTAATTTAAATAATTTACGAGGAAATATTGATATGGAACCTGATCTCATCCCTTTTGTTGATGGTCAATCGTCTCAACCACTCTGTCTTGAAAATATTCGTACCAATATTAATCCAGTATTGCAGCCCAAATTAAAAGAGATTTTATTAAGATACGAGTCCCATTTCACTGGTGGTTTGCCAACTAACCGTGTATCAACTGGTGAATTGAAAATTCGTCTCATTAATTTTCCCTTCACAAAAATCACGCTTCCCTCGTTCCCTTCCGTTTCTATTGTCAATTCTCGTAGCTGCATTTTAGATTTGGATCGGAGGCGGATCGGCCGCCGACATATAGGAAAAGCGCCCTACAACGGCTGAGAGTGCGAAGCAAACGTTAGTAACTCTCAGTCGTTCAGCGCATGTTTTCGTTTAGTCGTTTACGTTGAAATAGAACTATTTGGTACAAAGTTGCGTACAAATTAACTGCCCGTTGCCAAAATTTCATTGAAAAACGGAAAGTGATAAGTATTGTTTTATATAGTTTAATAGATTAATTTGAGCCATTCGTTATTTAACATAACTCCACATTCCTGTTCTTCCTGCTGAACCACTCTCATTGTCTTTCAGCTAACCCTCCCACAGCGGTTCAAACCAAGTTTAATTGCTCAAGTTCGCTTGATGTTTCGACATAGTAGACGGGAAATAAACTCGCTTTCACTACGACATTAGGAAAGTGCAAATCTTTGGACTCCAATTGAGGAGGAAACTTGATTTAGCTAGTAAAGAAGTGAACAAGCTTCTTCGCGAATGAGTTGCACAATTCAATTTTATAAATCAAATAATAAACAATTATATATACCAAATATATCGCACAAAGAATAAATATCAACCCTCTTAATTTTGATGTTTTAAAATCGAAATAGGTACATAGAATGCGAAAACGTCCGTCGTCAACATTTTTCAAGAAAACCATATAGGTACTCATCCTTTCCGCAATATAACAATATTTTTGGCACAAGTGAGAACAAAAATTATCTTCACAAAAATCAGCAACATACATATTTGTGTATGCATGAAAGTTGGGGTGCCAGCTTCATCATTATTAAAACCACCTACCCCACACTTGAGCTGGGTTATAATCGCGAGAGAGTTTTTTTTTCATATTGGAAAATATTTCTCCTATTCGAGGTAGTAACTATTATTGTTGGCCTGTAGAAACGGCGCGTCGGTTCCAGGGTAACGTTCGAGGCTGACAGGAAACGGAAGAACGAGAGCAGGGAGAGCAGAGCATTGAGAGTTAGACGAAAACGCGAGGGAAGGGGGAAAACCGTTCCTGAGCTTTATAAATTAAGCCAGAGTTGCAGAATGGCTCCTCTTTTTCTTCTCAACTCCCTCGGGAGGAGCGGAGTGTAGGAAGGAGCAATGGTAAAAAGAGCTAGGAACGAGTTCAACTTTGAGTGGATGCTTCATATATTTTAGAATTTGTTTGTGTATGCTACCCTAAATTTGAGGGGATGAAAATGGCGTCAGCTTTCTTTCACGTTATAGCAAGATTCGGGCCTTGAATTCGTATGTTCTGCAAATGGTTGAAGCTAATTTTTCAGTGGAATATGAATTTGGGTGAGCTAAAACGTGTTTACGACATCAATTTAATTCCAATGAGTGCTTACGTTCCTCTCGAGGCCAGAAGCAGACGAATTTATGTCTGAAAGACAGGAGCGGTAGTTTTAGTGATCGATTACCCCGAACCGAAGAATTCCTCGTGACTAACATGCGTTTGAAAGTGTCATAATCACCTGTCGACGATATAATTATATCAGCGAGCAAATGGTTTTTATAGATTTATTAGAGAAAATCGCAGAGAAGGAGGTGTAGTTGAGGATAACTCAGCAGAGCTGAATGAAGTAAAGTCATAAAAGCAATACGAGGGAAGCGAGTGGATGGACGAGGGGAGCAATGGAAGGCGGAGGAAGCCAATATCGGTCCCAAATCATCGAGTCAACCGAAACCTCTTTCGCAGGACAAACTCCTCCGGGGACAGACTGCACAATGGCCGGGTCTCCCGCAGGACCAGCCTTTCCTTCTTCATGCTTTCCTCTCTCGTGCGTCGAACTCAGTAGAAATCGGCGATTGTGTATCGGTTTTACCGTGTTGGAGTGACGAAGATAGCGATAGCTGGTGATAGTGCGACTGGAATAAGGGCTGGTCTATCGTCAGATAAGCTTCTCCTCAGCAAGTTAGTCGACCGTTGCCCCCTCTTCCTCACCATCCTCCAATTCTTGGCCTTCGAACTATTAACTTGGAGGCTTTACAGCGCTGGCTATTGGCCCGCTGGGACAAAAACAAAGCATTACGACCAATAATGGTGCTTACCGAGATCGGAAGATCTACTGCAACATAATACTATTGCAAACTACTTGTAGTCAGATCGTTCCTCGATGAATTAGACAACTGTAATGTGCCCAGGTAGAAGAATAAGTGCTCATTGAACGCTGGAGAGAAACAACTTTATTTGCCCCGGGATAGGACCTCCACGTAGGTTACCGCAAGGCCCAGAATACAAGGAATCAGAGTCCGTGTGATATGTAGAGATGAATGTAGAATCTATGCGAAAATGTATACTAAAATTCATAAAAGAGATAACCATCTCATATGGTCCCACTTTCCTTAGAGATCCAATTGGAGTCTTAAACTAAGTACCTTCGAGCCTGAATTTTTCATAATATAAAAATGAAAACCGTGAGGAAACTGAAAAAGTATACGACCTCCACGGTGAGAATTACTTCATATTAAGAAGAATATTTAAAAAATACAAATTTACCATTGGACAACTAAAAAGCCGACGATAGCTAACTCTCGTAATTACCCCCGTGAACTTTCGACAATAAAATCCGTGAAGATAAGTGAACGAAAATATAGAAATGCTTGGTCAGATATGAAACGTAGAGGGGCAGCCATTAATTTAGGCTGATGGACTTTTAAGTGATTGGTTCAGTAAATATTTGCACGAATAAGCAAATAAAACTGTCGTAGCGATCAACGTTCGATCAGAACGTCCCAAGTTTTAGCGTTTATTTACTGATATATGAAAAAGTCGAGACTCTCTTCGGAAAAGAGGAGAAAAAGAAATTAGGAAAATGTTTCGAAAAGGATTATAGGAAAGGACTGACAGTGCATGTGGGAGAGACGAGAGAAAACCTTCGGATCAGAAAGGATGATGAATATGATTTGAGGGAAGTTCTTTTTCAAAAAGCATAAGGGTAATGTAGAGGTATTGGATACGTCGAAAGGGGTAGTAGAAACTCGGAATCGCAGCTTTGATGTGTATTTCCAATTACTGAGTGGATATGAATGTGTATTCAGACGACGTTCGCGTCGATCAAGGGCCAGCTGAGTGAGCGAGGTTGAGTGCGTGGCCGAGTAGAGAAGGGGGCCTTTCATCCAATACTTCCCGGCTCGTTTTTTCAAAAAACGACGACAACTTTTATCTATTTGAGAGAAAGACTGCTGGCCTTACGGCTAAGCCGGAGGTTGAGTATGGACGGGAGTATTAACTGCGAGGGAGCCGGGAACCTAACGTAAATTGACAGCTATGTAGGCATTGGATAAGTCAGGGGGCGGTGGAGGGACATACACTAGACCAAATTCGCCTTTAAATTAATTGCTGATTATCAGAGTACGTACATAACTTTTGGTCATTATTATAAATTGATTTATGAAGTCCAAAATTTTTCGACGGTTGAATGAGAGGGTATCAATTCGGAGCAATAGACCCTATCAGGTGGGAAAGTATAGGTACACGTTTTTAGGGATTTTCCCATTAACACGGTTTTGGTTATTTCCTTGGTTATGTCTCATTGTGGCCATGGGGAGTCAAGTTTTTCTTGTCAATTTTCCTTTCATGGTAGAATCATAATTAAAATGTCATATTTATAATTCAGTTTCCTTTGTATTGAATAATTATTTAAACCAACGTTTAATCCCCAAAGAAGATAAGGTCACTTGTGCACTTGTTGAAAAACGCATCTTAGCACGAAGTTCGTGTCGGATGTTGAAAAAGAAAGAGAGAGAACTCAAGGATAGGTAGAAAGAAGAAAAGAGTAAAGAAAAGCTGCTTCGAGACATAAATATTATACGATATTATTTGACCGGCGAAAAGAGGAAGCTCCAGTCGTTTTTATGCAAAGATGAGGGGAAACAGGAGCAAAGTCAAGAGTTGTGAACAATGGCATCCGAAGGAGGGGCAGCGAGGAAGGAAACAGGATGTTGATTCGGAACATGAGAAAGCAGAAAGAATAAGTAAAGGAAAGGGTATCGCGCTAGAGCTGGGTTGCCTTAAAGAAAGATTCATAAATACCCTATGGACACTCGAGGCTCCGTGAGTTGTGAATGCTGTCGAACCTACACGTATTTCCTTCCTCCACCCGTCTATTCTCACGACGAGTAACAATGCTCCAAGGGTTACCGACGCGAGGGAACGTGTTGAGAATATGATAGGACCATTGTCAAACTGCGCGAGGAAGTTAGCCAACTCTGGAAAGGAACAAGAGGAACATTTTGTTTATTTTATCAAAATTGTCGAGCTGCTCTCCAAATTTATGCCAAAATCGTACATCTACTTATGGGAGTTGCATCATGGACATTTCAAATGATGTGAGAATTCACCATAGATTCGAGGATGAACAAATCCAAAAGCATCATATCAAAGAATCAAATTAATATGAAACAATGTGTGATATAGCGAAGATATGAATTTTTAATCCAATAATAACTATTATAATCATGTAGACGTAGACGATACAATCATCAAGCATTTTCGTATGGCAACCAATCCCTCGCATGTATTTATGCCATCTTATAAATGTTTTACTTTATTTCTATAGTAGCCAGAAGGAAAATCGGTTACGTTAAAACAAGTTGGTCTTTTCAGCAGGCTAATTGAATAATTCATCATTTGCTTTCAATCGCGCGGTCAGGAGAAATATGTCATACATTTTTAATTGCGCCATTTGCTATCGGTCTCGTCATTCTAATAAAAAGCCTTCACGAGCTGGCGGCTCACATTGACGAAACGGAACTGTGAGTCGGGAAAACAGATGCTAACGCTCGAAAAGTATCAAATAATGTTGATCTTCATGATTTATTCAGGCACTCCCGTGTTCATTATGTATTGTAACAGCCTTGCCAATTCATTATGTATTGTCGAGTCATTTGCAATCCATCTGCCCTTCTCCACTACTCTGCTTCCATTACCCCCTTACCGAACCCCCTTGTAAGTTACTCGCAGGCCTCCCGCATTCATCGTGCAGTCGACGATCGGTAACCCGCTCTTGCTCTCCTTGGAACCATTATGCATTCTTACAGCTAAACTCATTATGCGGCAAGCTCGCTGTAATTTGGATCCGTTTCTCCTCTTGATCTGCAAGTTGCATTTGAATATCGTAAAGGCAAACGCCAATCGAAGAGACAGTGGACGAATTTTTAAGATTGATACCTTAGAGGAGTCCGCCGATGGGTTGTTGAAGACATTACTAACAACCTATAAAAGTAGGATATTATATTGATTAGCGTTGTATATTAATTTAAATACATAATGTCACAAAATAGAACTCTGTACAAATCTTCAAACACAAAAAAAGCTTCAACAGCTGGCAAAGTAGAAATAACACCGGTTATCACAATGTAAATCAGAAGAAGAAACTAATCGAGTTGTTCCACTCCGATTACTCGTTCTTTCTAATCACCATCAATGTAGGTACCGTGACGTTACTTACGGAAAACATTCTTTGTTTGAATCTCACTGCCTTGAGACTCTTACCATTCTGCATAGGGTGATATAATTGACACCAGTTGAGACGAAATAAGTTGCGTTCAGGTGAAAACGTAAAAAAGTAATAAATGTGCTCGACGATACGCGTAGCAGCTAGCTAAAGGAAGAACACGAAATTGCTGCATAAATGATAGAACTAATAAGACCCTGCAGAAAGACGGAAACTTCGTCTGTGTCCGTATTCTCGTCACAAATGCTTTGAAAGATGAAAAGCGTTCACGGAAGAAAAGGGGACTGGGAAAGGGTAAAAATATGAAAGGAAAAATGGAGGGATGAGATGGAGCGATGCGCCGCGAGCGTATGGCAAAGAACATCGCATAAATAGGAGTATGAATGTACGCATATATCAGATGTACATTATTTTCCGGGGCGACGTTCCGCGACTGGAGTAAGAGAAATAGCAACGCCTCAAGAAGAGAAGGAGATGCGAAGGAGATCGTCGCGGGCGAGAAGAGCTAGACATTACTTACAGCACAAGCAGAGCCAGCTTCTCGAGATGGGACTTTGAGAGGGACGAAGGAGTCGAGATTGGTCGGAGGAGACAGACTAGACAGAGAGCGCATCAGGGCCGACAGATGAGTCATAGGCAGGCACATGTCTTGGTTATGAAACTTATAAGGAGACAAGAGCGTCTAATGGCATGGCCATGCTTCACAAACACCGAGCCACGGCGCACTTGTCCAGCGTTGGAGGCATAGGGAAATATTTCTCTGTTTCGAAAGTTCTTTTCGCTTTCACCTACCTAAAATTTAAGCGGTGCCTATCCATTATGTTTTGAAAAAGAAGTTTTTTTAGAAAGAAGATCTCCCCTTCTCTATGGAAAGAAGCGAAGAGATGCAATGAGCCAATTTCGAGTGAAAATGTTCCATCAATCTTGAATAGCATCGCCAATAGAGTTTTCTCACATATTTAGGAACGTTGATTATATCTAACACAACACCTCCTTGACATCGGGTTTATGGAATTAGATAATGAACTCCTGGAACAATGATATGCGGGTCATAGACTTGACATGCTTGGAATAATACTCCATCTTCTCTCACTACCTGTTTCCCACTCACCCTCGACTCGGTATCATAATAACAGCCAGCCATTCCTCCATTTCACGCTCTTTTTTACCATCGCCGGGCTACGGATCCTATAACGAAACCGCCTCGATCGGATTTTCGTTTTGTCTTGCCGATGCGATTCGAGAGGTAGCGCCGCAAATGTTTCTCTCCCACCTCAAGGAAAAATTTCCAACGTTGGACGGGAGTTGTTTTTACACTGCGACCTTTACCATTTTCCCGAGATCAGATCAAGATTCGGCGTCGGTTTCGATAACACTATGTGCATTCAGAAACAAGGCGGGTGAGGTCGCCATTGAAAGCGTACCCATATTGGTACCTACACCTATAAAAAGAAATGTTGAGAGAGAAACTTTTTACGGCGGCGAGGAATCCGCCGTTAAAGTGAAAACCCCGGTCAAGAATAAATTGATTGTTGTATCAATTCAAAAAGGCTTTTTATATCTAACAGGTTGTCTTTATTAGGCCGGCTTTAGTAAGCCGTTAAGGGATTAATAGAACTAGTCTGAACGAGTAAATTCAATGCATAATGGTAACTGGTTTATTCTATATGATGATATACGCTATTTATATACCTACTTCCTGAAATCAACTTCATACCATCTATATTTTCTCTATTTAAAAAACTTCTACTCCCCTATTGTTTGCAGCATAGATATTCATAAAAATGATGATGAAGAAGGCCATTGAAACTTCTCACTGTTAATGGTTTGAACGAGGTAGTAAACCTAGCAACTTATTACGCAAATGGTGTAGAATTGTCCCCTTTTGGACGAAGGGTGTTCCATCAGTTTTCAGCCATTTGAAAGCACGCGATAGATTCATGAGAAGAGATAGGTTTCTCAAAGAAATTGTCGGCATGACCGTCTCGTTAAAATTGTGCACGTAGGTACTCGTATATAACAAATAACGATGGTCACCGCAGACGGAAATAGCAGGGATGAGAAGGAGCAGTATTTTCTTATTAATTGGCGGCATAAAAAAATGATACTTGCCAACTTTTTTCCTCTAAAAATTAGGTTTTGAAATTGAGGTTATTCGTTGAAATAACCCAGCTAGGTAACTAGTTTCCTTTTTCAAATTCCATGGTAAGTATTGGATAATTTTTTTTTAATTTTCGGTGCGGTACAAAAGTTTCGGGATAATCAGGGAATTCATTAAAAGGCGCTCTTATATTTTGAAAAGAAACGGTATGAGATTTCACCGCTCGTTGAATAAGATTTTCATAACTTAGCGTCTAAGTTTGTGAAAAGATTTGAAACGGATATTGGCCAAAAACGTAGGAAATTCATTTACGCTTTCTACTTCCATTCTGAGAAGGAGAGTTGTTGCAAATGTTATTGCGTTTTACTGAAGAGGAAGTAGCATCTAC
The DNA here is from genome assembly GCA_037159825.1 of Tupiocoris notatus. NCBI lineage: Eukaryota > Metazoa > Arthropoda > Insecta > Hemiptera > Miridae > Tupiocoris > Tupiocoris notatus. The sequence goes on from JASJUZ010000082.1 coordinate 240,746, forward strand.
GCACTCTCAAGTATAAATATCAGCTGCTTACAAATAATTGAAGTATCCGTTAAATAAGGCCTTTAGAAGGCATTAATTCAGGTCTGGTACCAAACGTTCGATGAGAAATCGGCCTTCAAATTTACATTTTCCATCACCCGATACTCGTTCATGCCCTGCAAAATACCTAATTGAGAACAAACGAAACCAATTAATCTTGTATCTTTACATTAGTTAACTTTGTTAATTTTTGTGTTCGAACTATTAGAAATAAGAGTTACCGACTTCGATCATCCGCAATGTAATACTTGAAACGCAAAGAAGTAGAATGAAAACAGAATGCAGAAGGTTTAGTAATCGCTCTCGGGACGATTTAGTCTGGGAAAAAGTTGCCTGTAAAAAAATTAGAGGATAAGATATAAATAAACGGATACACCGAGAAATGGGTGACAGTTCGCGTGTCGCACTCGTAATTATAGTCGGACTTCTTCTGATGCTCCAGTTGATGCTACTTCTGTCGTCGCGAAGCCCTGAAAAGTGGATGAAACAGAGAGAAAAAAAAACATAAGCCGCGCATGTTGCCTGTTGTAAAGTGACATGAATCCCGCTTTATGGCAAGCTCCGTTAGTGACGGGATTTTACCGTTAACTATGCATATTAAACTTTTGTTTCGTGCATGATGGATTAATTAAAAATCGGAATGAAAAAGCCAATGATTTGAAACAATTTTTTAGCTAGATCAAGACAGCTTTTTTCAGTATCAGAAGACGTATTTTCATCCAGCTGAAACCTTCACTGACTGAAACAGACGCTTTTCAGACGACGATATAAAAACGACCAATACAACTTTCGACCACTCGGCCAACCCGACTTCCATCCTTTGTTCTACCTCCTTCATATTTTTCATTTTTGAACCAAGTACATTCGCCCATTAAGCCATCAGTTGGTCCACAGGAGAAGACTTCAATTCCTCAGTGTTGCGACTCTCCTCGACCTCACTCGACCAATCTAGTTCGTTCGAGTTTGATTTTTTAAATAGATTTTGTTTGTGTTTATTTAATTTTTTAGTTGTTTTGATTCATTTTGGTTTTTTCCTCTTGTTTTTGACGAATGAGCTATGAGGTAGTTAAACGAATGAACTCACCGCTTTGTGAGCGTCCTTCGTCGGTTAATGGAATATGGAATTGCGTGATCTCTCCTTGGAGGTCCACAAGCACTCCCGTCGATGATGAAAGTTGACATCGTTTATGAAAACCGAATCTTAAATTAATACACTTTGCTTAGCGGTCTGAAGATTAATAACTCAAACGAGAAAGGCTCAAAGACTTCAGTAATTCTATTTTGAATAATTCATGAAATTAGGAAGTTCAAGTTTTGAAATGGAAAAGTATTGTAGATTGCATTTGATTCATTCCTAATGTTGTAAAACATGGGTGGAGGCGGCTGCTAATGCAAACCGTTTTAGGAGAGAAGAACAGTTTATTTTCAGAATTGGTTTGTTGTTCGAGGATAAACATGAATAATAAAATTTACTCGAGACGAGTCGAAGTAAATCATCTGCGTTCAGATTACTTTACAACTTATCAAATTGCTCATGGTCGAAATAAATTTAAAGAACAAATGTATGGGTGTGAATTCCTTCTCATCATCATTGAAGTTCAGATACTGATTTCTTCGTTAATTATTAACGGCCTCGATATTTTCCCAGATTGAAAGGTTGGTTGCAGGTTAAAAGAAACCGAAAAACAAGATACTTGAATTTCAGTTTTCTCAATTCAATGATTAACAATGCCGATCGCCCAAAAAGAAAATCAATCTTTTATCCTCAATTTTATGATTCATTTTCTCAGAGAAAACTATCAAAGCAAACATATGCGATGTTTTCATGAAAATCCTACGAAGGCTCAATTCTAAAGCCAGATCGCATGCTTGATAAGGTAAGGATAGTAGAGTAATTAGTAAGGGTAAGTGATATAAGACCTTAACTGGGAGTAATGAGAATAGTTTGACTGGAGAAGCCCGCAATTTGTGTTATTTCCAAATGCCTCAGTCACCCACTTTCGCTATTGCAAATCTCTTTGAGATGGTCACCGCTTTTGTGTTAAACTCGATTATTTCAATTAACGGAGCTGCTTCCGCAAACGGCGTTGTCCGGGCGGAACGGCCGACGGCCTATGCTAAATTACGCGTCCGGGCTGGAGCGCTGAGCAAGGACAGTGGGTTAAGGAGGTAACCTTCTTCCAGTGTTTGAACCACCCTCAGGTAGCAAGGTCGATGGAGAAAATCGCTCGGAAGGGTCTAGGGCAAGAGCCTTCAGCCAGACAGAGCACAGAGAAGTCTTCTCAATTTCTGAGAGTTTCGCACCGGGCACCCCGAGGACGGCAGACCAGCCAGTACCGATGCCCTGTTCGGCCCTTAATCTAAATTAATCCCCAGTCAGTTTAGTCTGCACAATCTCTCCAGGCTCGGTCTTTATCGCATTACTCCAGGTGGGGCTTCAGATTGGACCGCTAATAGCTTACCTCCGCCTCGAACCGTAACCTCGGACCTTCGCCTTCTCTATTCAAGCTATGCCTTACCGCTCGACAACAACTGCATGATGTTTACCATGGTGAAAACGTCGAAAAGGATCGTAGGTTATTCTTTGGCGTTGATTTCAATTTTTCGAATTTTTCAACGCAGCAACTCATTGTTATACAAGCTGTATCAGGAACAATTAAACTTCAGGATTCGGTCAATCGGAGGATTACCTCGAGTTTTTATGATCGTAATTTTTATTATCATGTCATCCTTAATTTTGGACAATTTATCAATCTCATTTATGCCTCGACGAAAATGACGCTGTCATGAACAACTTGCGATTTAATAGCTTAAAATGTGCAGCTTCGTTAGCAAAACGTACACAACAGGCGAGTTCTCTTACACGGATATAATGTATCATCGCTTAGGGTCGTAAATTAATAAGACACCGAGTCAGCATAGTTCTCCTCTTTGCCTTCAACTCCTTGCATACATCTTTCGCACAACTTAACCTACGTTCCTTCAGATACTGCATCATAATAATTGCCCCATTCAAATTTCATACAGGGCGAAGTGAACGATGAGGTGAGGTCTGTTTTATGCATGATGATCCATCAATCTCGTCTCTCTTATTTAAGTGGGCTCTCGCTCTAGAGTAATAAATTCAACATTGGCTTTTATCCATTCGAAAACATCGGGAATGCCCACTCGTTCCCTGCATCAACGATTGATGAACATTCCTGTCAGAAAGTTGATTATTCAACAATGTCAACAATAAACCTTAATTTCAGGTAATAAACCGCGTTTTTTTCACTTTCAAACGCATATTCCTCCCCCAAATTACGGAGTAATTTTTAATCTGATCATTAACATATGAACCCATAGAAAGCTGAGAATCGGAGGATGTTTTTCCAGAAAATAGCACCTTTTTTTTTTTTTTTTTTTTTTTTTTTTTTTTTTTTTTTTTTTTTTTTTTTTTGACGGGAACAGGTGAAAATCTCTTATGAATTTCGTTTAAAAATAAAAAATAAATAAATAAAAAACAGAAACCCGAAAATTACCCAGTTTAGTGTGTTTGGAAGCCTAGCTGATCGGAATTTAATGACCATTCCAACGATAGCCCTCAACCATTAATATTTGCTTAAGGAAGTTACAGACGTTATCTCAAATAATGCTTTATGAGACGTCTGAAGTTTGACCGAATCTTTCCCTGACCCCTGAACCGTTCCCGGTTAACGCCTGGGAGAGAATCTAATGTAGGGATATCACTTATTAACATCTTAGGATTATGTCAGCGTATCTCAAATAATATACGTTTCAATTTTTCTTGTCGCTGTGGATGATGGAAAGTTGATTGCGCACGTATGACAAAAGAATCGGATAGTTTACCGTTAAAAGTGTAGAAAGTTTGTCAGAAAAAAGAAATTTTTTCCGACATCGAACCGTAAATTTCAATGACCTCAACGTCCCTATTTGCAAATTCATCACTGTACTAACCCTCTTACTTACCTCACAAACGTGGAAGCAATAATTTCCCCATTACTTCATCGTGATCGTAGATGGGGTGACGTTCGCTGTGTTGTACGTTGCAGCGGTCATCGCATCGCGGTTCGTTTATTTATGTTTGACTTGCTAATACGAAGGGTCCTCGATGTCGGACGTGAAGGAAACGAGAGGCGGAGATAGAAACGATCGCATTAAACAATTGTGCGGGGACTAGGACGCGCTCTCGTTGATGCCCATAGCATCGTTGAGTTGTGCGGTCTTACAAAGGTAACTATGCCACCGCTGATAATCACCAGGGACTCGTGAAACAAGGGCCTCCTACAGTCACCATCCGCGTTTCGCTTCTCTGTTCGTCAGTTGGTGTAACCTAATGGTAACTCCTCGCCCTTTCATCTGTAGGTTTGAAGGTGACTACTCGTACCAACCAATAAGCGTTACGTTTCCTTTCTGCTTTTCGTTCTGCGCTTCGCTCAAACGTCGCCCTCTGCCGCGTATTTAGATAGGAGGTCGCAGAGAAAGACGTCACGCCGACAGTGATCTCTGATGAAAAGTGAGTGTCAAGGGACTGAACAGGTCTTTCCCCTTACTCTTTGTACAACTCCCCTTCTCAAACGCTGACCTTCCCTATTGCGCCTCTTTCACAGGACAATTGACGTCCACTCGGGCGAACATTTGTTCCGACCCAAATTAACTTCTTCGCTGAGCGTCTTCAATTTCCCACCGGGTGAAAAGAGAGTAGAAACGCTTCAACGTTGGAAGATTGAGGGATGGAGAGCGGACAACCGAGGGGGAAGCTTTGCGTTTAATCTGTTAAATGAGCGAGAGGTTGAAGCCGCCGTGACAATTAGACTCGAATTCGATCTGAGATCGTCCGGTAGCGAAATTCGGCCCCAATTTCACCAGAATCGGCTAAATTATAATCATTCCTTCCTCACAACGATTGGCTAATTCGGTATATCATGCGCGCGAATTAATTATTCTGTTAGAACGTAAAGTACCTATCCGAAATTTTTCGCATCCTGGGTCATCTCGGGATGTTCATTTTCTGAATATAAAATTTAAAGGTGGATAAAATTTTTTCGAGAGCCATCACAAACATCATAGGGTAATAACCGAATAATTTATATAAAAAAACTTTTTAAAAAAAATAAAACCGACTTCAAAAAGTTTGTCTATAAAATACACTCTGAAAAGGAAAAAATAACAAAAATGTCCCAACTTCGCAGCAACTCATTCGCCAACTACACATTTTAAGGACTACTTTACTACTCGTATTGACCTGACCACTTCCTGATTGATTGGATCACCTTCCCTAATAATATAAAAATTACTATTTCTCATTTCCCAAATGATTAAAAGATTTTCCTTTCACCTCTGAATTGCCTCCAGATTTATCATCTTTTGGAGTCGGCGCCTCTCTTATATTGTATTGGAGAAGCCTATAGATTCCGAATTAGTAAGAATATAAATATCATGAGTTTTCACGATTCTTGAACAGAGTAAATCAGCATTTATGAGAACTGATTATTAACAATATCGATTTGAAGGTGACTATTCACGCCTTTTCCTAAAAACCATTTCAGATTTCTCTAAGAATCTTCACGTCCAGACCCAGACTTATTACCTGGCACCTACTAATTTATCGTAAATTCATATTTATTTGTAACCATCGGTTATTTTGCCAGAGAGGCGCCGACTCCAAAAGATGATCAATCTGGAGGCAATTCAGAGGTGAAAGGAAAATCTTTTAATCATTTGGGAAATGAGAAATAGTAATTTTTATATTATTAGGGAAGGTGATCCAATCAATCAGGAAGTGGTCAGGTCAATACGAGTAGTAAAGTAGTCCTTAAAATGTGTAGTTGGCGAATGAGTTGCTGCGAAGTTGGGACATTTTTGTTATTTTTTCCTTTTCAGAGTGTATTTTATAGACAAACTTTTTGAAGTCGGTTTTATTTTTTTTTAAAAAGTTTTTTTTTATTTTTCTCTTTTTAGTGACTTACAATTATGGACAGCTCTCTGTACAGAATTTTCCCAAGCTTTCATTATTGTGTTCTTGTCACTTACTACTAACCGTCCAAACTCAATTCATAAGTCCGTTGAACGATGAAGTTCTAAAGTATAATGATTACCTAACTATTTTCAATGTTATTATGTTGATTGAGAGTGAGTTTGAACGTTTGGAATAATCCATCCACTGATTTGGGTCTCTTGGTCAACATACCGGATACTTTGATCCCATTGATACACCTTACAAAACTCAAATAATTGTCTACACCATTGCTGGTTACTGAATTGCACCAATTCACTCGTTCTTTATTTTTCTAACGATAATAGAGTGATGATTTCCTGAAGCGTATCCGCATTCACACTGAATGAGAGAATCCGAACCAAATTTCAGAAATTCGCCAATCGTTTGTGCATTGAAATGAAGTTATTTGGCCTTACAAACCATGTTATTTATTGAAAATTTAACGCTGAAATCAAATCTTCTAACGATAATGCCATGACTAACGTAGTTTTTTTTCTACAAGCATAAATAGTCCAAAAAACGTGATTTTGAAACAAATTTTTTAGAAATACGGCCTAAAAAGTATCTAATTTTAGTCCAATCAATACCAAATTTGAATCACGTAAACTAGACTCAAATGTGAACAATTTAAGTTTAAAAACTATGGAAAAACAGTTTAGGATTGGAAGTTGTGAGGTCTCAAACACAGGTCCATTAAAACATCGATTGCTCCCTTATTATGCCACCTAAACTTGATTTTTTACCATCGTTAGAAAGCTCTAGCTAAGTGCTTTCAAGTGCAGTAGTGTTCATATTTTTTTTCTCGACGTGGTTGGGAACGGTGCTCGAAAAACCTCAAAAAAGTGAAAATTGGCATCACTTTTTTTGTTACACTTTGTTGTCTACACGCCATATGAGAATGCCGAACGAAAAATTGAAGCTAGGCCCTTGTAGGCAGATAAATTATGAACAAAATGACACCAGAAACAAAACAATCGAGCAAGTATTCTAGAAGTTATAAGCTTGCAAAGTCAAAACTTCCTTTTTTCGCGAAAATCACGTTTTCCGGCGTTTCTCCGCGTCTGGAGACGTAACTACTGGATGGACTCAATTGAAAAAATTATGGGACCTACCTGGATAGTAACCCTTTCAAACAAAAAAAAAAGTAACCCGATCGGACGTACAGGAGCTGAACGCCGGTGGACAACACATACCGAAAAAAAAAAAAAAAAAAAAAAAAAAAAAAAAAAAAAAAAAAAAAAAAAAAAAAAAATCCCGCTAGACGACCATAGTAACCTCCTCCTTGTTTGAAGTCGGTTAATAAGTCTAATCTTGAAAATTCCCTGACTGACACTCAGAAAATGCATTTTGAATAGTTTTTGACAATCCTTTGTTCAAAAAGTATTTCTTTGCAAGGCGCTCAAATATTCGTTGCCAGGTTCTCTCTATTCCTAATTCAACATTTTAAACATGGTTGATTGCTAAAAAGATTGCTTTGCCCCCAATGTTTTCACTGATTTCGCACTACTGCAAATCTTCACCGTCAGTCGCAGTTGGGTGAACGACGGTTGAGGGTTTCAGAAACGGGATGAGTTGCATAGCTAAAGAGGAAGTTAACCCTTCAGTCGTGGTGTCTCAGAAGCGCAAAAGGAAATGAGAGTAACCTTTCTTGGGATGGAATACCCTCGGCTGCTGGAAGATGGGAATTTAAGGCCAGAGAGACGCTCGCGGAGCAGGTACCGGGTAGCCATTCGGCAGTGAGATAGGAGACGCTACAACAACGACTAAACGACTGCTGGAGAAGAAGGATGTTGGCACGGCCTGTTCTCAATCTTCTTCCCTGACTGCGCTTCGAAAATGTTCTCCAGAACTTGGCGAATAAAGGAAGTGCGAAAAGGGTCGTAGGAGGTTCAGCAATTTACGGAGAGGAATGCAATTAACGCTAGCATTAGTACGGAGATCGTGACAGGCCAACAGCCCCCCTTCCACTGGGAACGGGAAACCGTACTGTTAGTCTAGCTGCAGCACAAACGCGCCTTTAACGCCTGCGTCCGAGTCGTTTCAATGCTAGAAAAGCGCAAGCTAAACTTCTTCTATTTAGGTTCTAGCTTTATTGCCAATAAAAACATATACAAAATACATGTATAACAAAGCAAAATATGATTGTAAATTAATTTATTATGTAATAGCAAGTAGGTACTGCGAAGCGCCTGGCAACCAGCATCCTCAGCATTGAGAGTACATCCTAGCTAACAGGTTGCTCAGTAACTAAATAGGGTCGGGTCTTCTTTTTCTTGTCGTTGCATTTTTTGATGTCCAGGAGGTGTGAGCGGAGAAATACCAGGCGACTCATTTTCCGATTCTTTATTAGCTGGCCGATCACTTTTGCCCGTTTGGACATCCTTAGGGCAACGTGAAACCATAGCCTCCACGTAGCGATAAAATGGGCGAGAGTGCTCGGCCAGCAAATAAAGAATTGGAGAATGAGACGTCAGGTTTTTCTTCCCCTCACACCCTCTGAATAGGATGGTTAGCTGTAGTAAGGTTGGTATTCATATTGAAATGAAAATTATCCTCAAATGTGTGTTGTAACCAGGCTAAGGAAGGAAGCCATTACCTACGCATTACGCAACGTCCTGAATAAGCGAGTTCAGCGTGTCGGGCGGTGCTGGCGATACCTGCATTTGAGTGATAGAACCTAATAACGAGAGTTGGTGAGTTCAGGTGAGTTCCACTTCCATTTTCCACTCGCTCTATCGCTACTCGCCGAAACGCTCTTGCTTCTAGCTTTGATAAATCTAAACTTTCCTACCTTCACGCTCAATCGCAGCGATATCCCAAATTAGTGATAACAGCGGCCACTTTGTTCAAATTTTAACGTCAACAACTGGTGTGTTTCCCGATTCTCTTAGTTTCTCGGGTCGCTAATAAAATGTATTCCGATTTAATTGGTGTTCGTGATTTCCGAATTCTCGTGATGTGTTTTTCGATTTCTTGTGATGTTTATAGATTTCTCAATGAATAAAACTCGAGGTCCGCGGATTAAATTTTGATAATTGTGCAATTTTATTTGGTTTATTAATTGATTGTACGCCACTGTAAACGTCGATGAGTGTACATTTTCTGATCTCTATTCAGAAATTGAGTGTTATTAGTTACTATGTATTCTTCCGTCCGTCCACCGTTAGCACGTTATTGGTAAAACTATAAACTAGGCACGTGATTGAGATTTTAACCAACAACCATTATTCTTCGCTTGGTTGTCGTCGCATTTATTGTAGTAGAGGGGTTGTGAGGGGGAGAAAAACCAGGCGACTTATTCTCCAGATTTTTAATGGCTGGCCGAGCACTTTCGCCCATTCGGGCATCTTCAGGGCGACGTGGACCGGTTCCACGTCGCCCCTCTACAACAACCATTATTGTTAAGCATTTTCCAATTTTTTAGTGACTCAGATAATCTAAGGCTCTGATAATCGTGCAACGTGCAGACAATTCAAGATCGCAGGGTTAGTAGAGGTTAGCTCATAGCTCATGATAGACAATGTAATTACAATTTAATAGGAACAACCAATGAGTAACGCTACGAAATGAATAATAAGAACGATAGCAAATAAGGTCGAACGGAAATAAAGAACATAGTACATTGTACAATCAATTTCGCACAACATTTATTTATTCATACTTAAATAAAATTTAACATAGAACACGAGCAGCGATATCGTTAGAATCGCCTCGCTGTCGCCAAAAAGGCATAGCCTGTCGGATAGGATGAGCCAGCTTACGCAGGACGTACGACGTAGCGTTACGATTTGCGATAAAAGTATGTTCGTTAATCTGATGGTTTCCCCAAAGTAATGGAAATGACGGACAGAATTTTTTATTCTAAATGCTGAGGTACGCTAAACGATGAGCGCCAAATTTGGTTTCTTCAGCAAATAAAGCGGGTATTTTTTTAAATACAATACCAAATCACACTATTCCGTGGTTTGAGCATCTACAGATTGCAGCCCTCACATTCGCCTAATTCTCAAGCGGAAAGCTTTCGAGGACCGAAGATTCATTATGTAATTAATCCGTATTTCCGGGGGTTGTGAAAGGGAGAGAAACCAGGCGACTCATTCTCCGATCCTTTATTTGCTGGCCGAGCACATTCTCCCGTTTTAGCGCAATGTGGAGGCTATGGCTCCACGTTACCCTGAAGATGCCCGAATGGGCAAAAGTGCTCGGCCACTCAATGAAGAATTGAAGAATGAGTCGCCTGGTTGAATGAGGCCCCTCACAAACCCTGGACATCAAGAAATGCGACGAGAAGGAAAAGAATAATAAGTATTTATTACGTTTATTAATTTTGTTCTCATTGCAGACGCTGGGATGTCTGGTAACTGATCTTTCTGGGGCTGCAGTCATGATCAATACAAGGTAAGTCGATTTTACTTGAAGTTTGTAATAACTTTTTCCAATATCAGAGAAGCATCAGAAAGTAGTAAAAAAAGTAGTTTTGCTCTTCCGTGATCAGTAATTGATCACCGGTCGTGCTTATTCTTGTGTTTAATAATCGTTCTTCTCATCGATAAGCATACCAACTGCCGATCATCCTTTAAACTTCTCTCCGAGTACATTTCCGTTCTGTATCATATTCCTCGTTCCATTCCACGTGTATTTCGGTCCGATCGAAATACATCTATCTAGTATGTAAACGAGGATGAAAGTGTTGATTAATTCAGAACCAGCATCCCACTCATTTTGAAAAAAATATTGCAATAAAATGGTCCTGTTTAGTGTGTAAAGCTACTTCTATTTTTGAGCCAATAAAATTTGCCGGGAAGTGTATAAGAGCTCTTTCAAACGTTCAGACTTAGACGAATCGAACGGTAGGTAGGTAATTCCGCTCAATACACTTTTTCGAGTACTTTGTTTTTTATCGTACTTTTCAACTAAAAAAAGCCGATAGATAGCTATAGTTTTTCCTCTCTACTCGGCTCTTAATACGATCGGAGTTCCATCGTGTTTGGAAGGGATTACCCTGGCTATTGGGATACTTCCCACCCTTTTCGCCCGAGGCTGTAGGGCTTCCCATCAACCTGAAATGGGTTCACAATGGGAATGGCTCCGCATTGGCAAGAGGACCCGATAACAACGAGCGAACGAGAGATGAATGGAGATATTTCGTGTGTGCTGGTAGAGACCAAGAGATCAGACAGATCAGGTTCAAGTAGTTTCCGCCTGGTCGGACGCTTTCAGCGAAGGCCACGTCGCGAATCTCGGGCCAAGTTTCTTGCTTCTCGCTAACAGCTATCAATCTTCCTTCTGAAAAATTCTGAGTACCTATCGATTGATGATGCCTGTTGGCTTTTTCAATCCAGGAAACTCAGTTCGTATTATTACGCTGCGCTGGTGGTTTCGCAAACCGCACAGTGAATGGAAATAACCATTTCCAACATGAATTTTTGTTTATTATTCAATAAAAAACCTTTATAATTGTCCAAGAAATACATTTCTAACCCCCTCAAAATTTGTTGTTTTACGTTTCGAATGATGTTGAATCAGAATATCCAATAAGAATAAATGCTGTCCGTCCGCCTTACGCCGTCAACACTTCTCTGTGGAAGTTGACTTTTTTTCTTTTTTTTTTTTTTTTAGCTAAATCGCTACCTTAATTTTTAGGGTATTTTTGGGGAGTTTCAAAGGGTAGAAGGATGCGTATTTTCCAATGTTTTTGAAACAAGGCGTGTTTGATGTCAAATAATATAGATTTTTTGACGCTGAACTGAATGAGATCTTAAAAAGTCGATAGATTTAATGGTTCTCAAATTATCGAATTATTATTTTCGAGATTTTGAACAATTTTCCCGTGATGGTTTAATAAATATACGAATTTTTTTACTCTAAAAACCGTTCTCTATTAGCTGGAACGCTCGTCGAACACTATTCAGCTGTATGCGATTAATGCGACTGTCAAGAATCAGATGAGCTAATTCCATGTAACTATGTTATCGCTAAGAAATTGTCTATGTGCCACGATCGCGCCATTCTAACATGTAGGATGCTCTTCGTTCTCGTATCTTGGTGGCGGTTTCGTGGTTGTATGTTCAGAACGGACCGAAATGGATACTCGACGGAACAGAGACGAGGGAGTGATACAGTGTAGGAACGGGAGTCGGGCTTCCCACATCCTTATCTTGCAAGGGTCGACCACCTGTCATTGACACGTGACTTATCACGTGTAAGGGAAGGAACCACACGACGTACCAAGATTATTGTTTCGCATAGCCCCCCCTGCACGGTCGTTGTTTCATTCCATACACATACGACTCTAGACTTCCGTTGACCTGTCTTCCCGAAACTCATTGTTATTTAATAACCTTCTAGTGTTTCGATTCAAGTTCGCATACGTTCCTCTGTTGAATTACTCTGATTATGATGTCCGACTGGTCAACCAAGTGCGACCATTGATTTCGAAATACTTTTGCTCTTGTTGGCTAGACGGTGGTGGATTCGGAAGGGACGGCCCAACAAAATTTATAAATAAATTTTTAATTCGTGAGCGATTACAATTTTTTATTATTATTTTTTTTATTGAATAATAAACCAAAATACAAATTTAATGAACTTTGTTGTGCCTAGCCTTGATGCCCTCTCCGAATCCACCACCGACTGGCGGTGAAAAGTGGAAGTTTATTTACTCTCTAAGTCGTCTAAACCGTTTGGCGAATCAAGCAGGTTCGCTAAAATACTGGCGAATTCTCTTCCGAAAAAACTTCCAAGATCATAACGAAGCGTATCAGAAGCGTTGAAGTAATCCTGGGAGGATGGGATATTCTCAAATTTGGCTTCATCTTTGAGTACTAATGAAATATTTATGAAAGAGTAGGTATGTGAATATCTTTGAAAGAAAAATATAAAAAAGTATTTTTCTTCTCCAGGTGGTCGCATTACTTCTTTTTGTAGGTTGAGGGGGAGAAAAACGAGGCGACCTCTTCTCCATTCTTTTTTATTATCCAGCCGAGTACTTTCGCCCGTTCGGGCTTCTTCAGGGCATTATAGGACCAAGGGTACCTATAGCCCCCCTTGGCCATAGGTATGGGGTAGGTATGGGGGCCATAGGTACCCTTGGTCCTATAATGCCCTGAAGAAGCCCGAACGGGCGAAAGTACTCGGCTGGATAATAAAAAAGAATGGAGAAGAGGTCGCCTCGTTTTTCTCCCCCTCAACCTACAAAAAAAAGTATAAAAAAGTATTGTTAAAAGGGTCATAATTATGGTCTAGTTCGGCCGTGCTAAATTTAATATAGGTAGATACTGCCATCGTGTGGCAGTATTCCGTCAGTATTCATTTCCGTTTCCGTCAGGATTATTGGTGAAAGTATCTGATTCTGGCGGAGTGAGAGAATTCGTAGTTTGTAGTGCACTAGCTTGGTGAAACTTGAAAAATTGAATATCAAGCGAATAAGTACTCTAATTTTCTCAGCAATAACTATTTAATTTCGAATTATGGTTCAGAAATCGTAGAAAGTGAACACAAGATCCAACTCACTACGAGCATCATTCGCGAATACGAAGTGTGAAGAACCGAACAGACTATAATACTATATATATGCAAGTTACATAAGTGTATTAAAAAGCATGAAGAGTTTGCGAGAAGTCCGTTTCCCATGATATCATGCCGTAGCAACGTTAGAAGCTGGAGTTTACGCGGGTAAAGTATGCCCCAGACAATTGTTAGGTTGAGAAGGTTTTTCATGCTACAGTGTGGACCTAAGCTTGGTATAGAAAGTCGAAAACTCCTTAGCCATGAATGCCGCTCTTATCTTTTTAAAAATGAAAGAAAAGTTGAGCAATTGAATAAAAAAGATGAACTACTGCACTATTACAGTTTATTCACTGTCTCGTCTGTTTATCGCAGTCCCGGGGAATTCGCTGTGCCTATCTGTTTCCTACCTTATTGCGGCTCAGCTTGACTAATTTGGAAACTTCATTTTCGGTTACAAGAAACATTGGAACGCAAACCTGAGGAATGTCCGCTACTTAGGCACTCGAAGGAGAATATAGGAGGAATCAAAACTGGTTGAGCTTTACATTGTTCCAAGAGCTGCTACGAGATCTCAAGTCCGAAGACTAAGCATGGGAAGTAGTAAGGAAGCCTGAGTGACAACGGCAGGCACAAGTTGGATGAGGGGAGTGGAATGGAAGGACTTGCTCGAGTTGAAGACGAATTAGGTAGTTGGTGTTGCCTCTAAAGGCAGAGGATATGGACAATGGGGAGTTAGTGGAAGTGAAGGATCGGGGGTGCTGTTTACCTTACCTAACTCGTCAGCCGACGTATCATCCAACTTCTAGTTCTCTATAACAAACAATTCAGGGAGAATTAATTTCTAAATGGATACATCAAACAAATCTACAAGTTCGTTAAAAATTATTGTGCAGCAAATACCTCGATCCGAGTTCGACTTTTTGGACGATCCCAATACCTCCAATTAAGAATATTTTAAAAACCCTCTAATCAACTTGAGTAACCTCCTCCTTTTGAAGTCGGTTTGAAATTCGGGTATAAGTAGAAAACTGCTCAGCAATTTTCAGCATTTTCATCGGTTGTTGAACAATAGATTACTACGTAATTATTCAAAATCATGACGGTACTCCTGTATAGATTTCTTTTTAAACAGTATTTCAAGTTAATGGATGGTGATTATGTAACATCATGTACATTTTGATTTTACACGAACCCAACACTGTTATCTGCGGCGAAGAATCGCGACTAATAATTGTTAATTTTTCAACCAAAATCACTTCAAGTTCGAGAGTTTATATACACAATAAAGCGTGAAAAGTAGCAGAAAATTGAGTCGAATGATGAGGAAGCATAAATAGCTTATATTACTTTGTAGGACTGTATGTGAAATACTGAACTAGTGAAAAAGAGGAGGACGTAGAAGTCAGCCTAATTAGAAATGAAAAAGCTGACAACACGGATGTTTTTAGCGACGAAGGGTATGCAGCCGCAGCACGTGACAGCGTCAGTTGAAGCGACTGTCGAGTGACAAGGAAAGCGCGGATCCTCCGTGGCCGTGTTTATGGAAATAAAAACGGCTCTCTGTCATCATTTGTCAGAGGATTTAAAAGCCCGTGGTAACCATTTCTAGCTTATGTAGAGGATAGCAAAGCGAAAAGAGAGACTTCATCAAAGGGCGATTAAGGCGAAGAGGAAGCGCTAGAGGCGCCTTCGGAGTTTGAGGGATTAGAGGTTAGCTGGAGGGAATTATGGGTGTTTTATGGGGAGTAAGGTCGCAGCGATGGTTCGAAGTGGAGGAAGGATGGGACCATTATAAAACTTGCATCTCTTCGAGAGAACCAACCTTTAAGTTGCCAGTCAACTTAGATGTTCCCCATGGAGTTACTAAGGGACCAAAAGTGGTCGAGGTTGGGTGAGACGAGGCCTTGTTAGCGAAAATCCGGATGGTTCATTAGCTGAAATCAGCTGCCCTTCTCCAACGTAACCGAAATCGTCCTTCCTCGCTCTTACAAAGTCGAGGTTTTGAAAGTTCGAACGAACATCGGTTTGACAGGGTCGGATTTGATAATTTCAATATTTTCCGATGGAATTGGCCAGCGTAAGATTTTCCGTATACAAACATAATGTACAACGCTTTTGAATTACCCTTCCGATGCTAGGAGAACTTGCTAACAAATAATAATGCATATCTGATTTGCGGAATGGGTTATGCTTATGGGGATGGGTCATGTTATGCTTATGATATCACCTCGAGGTGGGGGTCTGCTCAGCTAGGTTGAGAAATGATTGGATTCACCTTGTCGAAAACTATATTGGGCCTGGAGATGAATTATTGAATACTGTAATGCTTCCGAATCAATGACGTTTTTGAAAGCTCATTGTAACTATTAATTTCTATAGATAAAGATTAAAACATAATAAACAGCAACTTTTAGTATTCTATGATGAAATTAAGAAAAAACTGTTTTGTCAAAAAATTACGCAGTTTACAAAATCACAGTTTGTCTGTTTCGGTACCACATAAAATATCTTTATTGGCCGAGATCTTTCGCCCATTCGGGCACCTTCAGGGCTACGTACGTCCATCAGGTACGTACGATGAGATGGTCGTAGGTGCCTGATGGACCTATATGTAGCCCTGAAGATGCCCGAATGACCCGAGTGACCATGTTTAAACAATTACCTAATTTTTCTTTTCCTTCTCGTCGCATTTCTTGATGTCCGGGGGTTGTGAGGGGGGCAAAAACCAGGCGACTCATTTTCCGATTCTTTATTGGCTGGCCGAGCATTTTTGCCCAGTCGGGCATCTTCAAGGCGACGTGGAGCCATAGGGGTGTGGCTGTGACTGTGGACCCTATGGCTCCACGTCGCCCTGAAGATGCCCGAATCGTCGAAAGTCCTCGGCCAGCCAATAAAGAATCGGAGAATGATTCACCTGTTTTTTCTCCCACTCACAACCCCCGGAATTACCTATTTGTTTAAAGTTTTACTCAGAGTAATATGTTATTGAAGATGTTCATTTGACCATGCAAGTCCCATGGTCCCATTTTGCCATGTTTGTTTATCATGCAAGTTGTTCTGATTATTTAAATTCTACTAGGTTAAAATTTTCAACTTCTGCTGTAGTATTAATTTCTTTGATATCAAGTTCTGTGTGATAGAATAGGCGTAAGAACACAATGGTTTGAGCAATCTGTAATCTATTACGATGTACTTTGAAACGCTTGCTATGATATCCCTTCAAAGGTGGAGGTTGTTGGGCGAGAGCTGGCAACATTGCAACTATTAGACCCGCCTAATTTCATGGTCATTTTGCACTTGTATGCGATCAGCCACATTTCAAAACCCCTACTGTTCCATAATATTTGTTATTTTCAATCATTGTTCCATTATAATTTTACATTACATTATTTATTTCCATAAATATTTTTTCACTCAAATCCGAGGTTATTGAATGTTCTTTGTAGTTAGTCGACTGATCCTCGATAAAACTGCTTAGAGGCCTGAATGGGTAACAGGAACGTTTCAGAGGTAAAACGGAGGATATGAGCTAAGTTAACGGACTTTGTAGTGACAGGAGGAGCGATAGCAAAGTATGGAAAAGCAGACGAAGGAAGCGGCGTCGACAGCCTGGAAAGCCGGCCGTGAGTGGCACAGTACGGGGGGGATTCCATGTTGGAAGAGAAGAGCATGAAAGAATTATACGTCGCTTGGGAGATACGCGTCTGAGCGGGCGGAGGGGCCAAGAAAACGCCATAAAGAAGGCCGTATCACGGTTCTAGTGGCTGCATGAAGATTAGGGCAAGAAGAGCATCGGTTAACTCTGTCTTCTCCGATTTTCCTCGTTTTTCTCCGGCAAACCTTTCCTCGTGCCCCGCGTCCACGTTTAGTACAGTTTCTTCGTCCTATCTTCGTAACTATATTTTTCATTCTAAAGTGCTTATTTTTTATCATAGAAAAAAGTGAATAAGTAACTGATGCCGGCTTACTATAATTCAAAGGCATGACGTAGGACGAAAAGCATGAGGATAAGAAAATAATGTGCTCCATGCGCTACGTTTTTGGTCAAATTATATTCTCAGTAGCTAATCAGCTATATCCCGTTAAGGTACATCTATGTTATTGTCTATAGTGTTTTGGTTTGTTATTCAATAATAAACCATTGTAATCGCCCAAGAAAAAAAATTTTATAACCTCCACTCAAAATTTGAGGTTTTACGTTTCAAGGCATGCAGAATCCGAATATCCAATAAAAAAAATTCTGTCCGTCTGCCGTACGCCGTTTTCCGGCCAAACTATGATAGCTAAATTCTTGAAATTTTCACCAAAAATCAATATCGGTCCTTCGAAGGCCCCATTCTTGAACCACATTGCTAGCTCAATTTTAAGGGTATTTTTGGGGGGTTTTTGAGGGGGAGAAAATTCATATTTTCCAGGGTTATTCAGAAAAATGTGTATTTGGTATAAAATTAGATAGATTTTTGGACGCTGAATCGAACGAGACCATCGCGGGGTCGATAGCTTTATTGGTTCTCGAGTTATCGCAGCTTTTGTGCCGAATTTGGGAGATTTTTAGAAATTTGACATGAGGGTATAACTCGAGAGTTCTTGGAGCTATAAAAATCGAGCTATACTCTCTCCAGCTGTATCGTTTGGCAAGTTTAGTTTTTAATTAGGAAATTAAGAAAAATAAAAATGATTAAAATTACAATAGTTGCTACGGTAATTTCCCCTATAGTTACCATCTGTTTCCCGGTGGGAATGTTCACAAATGTTTGGAATAATTACAGGCTCGGGACAATTAATAGGTAGTCCATGAAAGATCGAGTTATCAATAAATTAGAAAAAACGTGACGTTGGCTGCTGAGATGAATGAGATGGGGTGTAATATAGAGGCTTGCTAGTTTTAGGAAATGTAACCACCAATATAATTATTCTAATTGTGGAGAGGTTACTTCAACATGTTTATTCGCGAACTCATGTTTCGTAGTTAATTAAATACAGAAGGGAAAACAAGATGTGTATCTCGATCAATGTTTTCGTCTTAATGTCAAGCAGAGCAGAAAAAATATTTATAGCTGCACGTTACACGAAATACTAATTTAACTACCAGTATAATAATTTCAGAGAGTTGCACAATGACGCTTGCCGTGACACTAATTGGAGCAACCGATGGAAAATTATTCGTACCCGTGAATTCATCTCTTTTTTTTTTTTTTTTTGAAACCTCGTCGCTTCGTTCAGGATGGGAAAAAACGAACTTGCTCGTCGAATAATGCGCTTGAGCATAACGCGAATGAGTTTGGAGACTTTTGCAGTTAAAATAAATAAAGGTCCCTCGTATGGATGGCGGGGTTTACTAAAATAATCCTGTGCGGATCGAATAGAACGGCCAAGAGCAGATTCAATTTTCGCCCTCTGCTTCCGCTCCGGCGAGACGTGGAGGATGGGGTCTACATTTTTAATTTGATTAAAATGGCCTTTCTGAAGAACGCTTCATTCCCTATCTCTCTCGGTTGGATAGAAAAAACATTTCGATCCAGATCTCGAGAGAACGCAGAGGATTCAATAAACTAATATTGCGCTGGCCCTCTTTTCTACGTTGAAGGTAAAATTGAGGGCGTTTACCCAATTTGGCGTACTACGAACCGAGGGTGGCGTAAATTAAATGAATTACATTCTGCAGCTCTGGATACGTTATGGAATCCTAGCTTCCATGCAACCCTCTTAAATAAAGGAAAAAGAAAGTTCTAGAGGTATTAAGCCGAGATACTTCGCCCGTTCGGGCATCTTCAGGGCTACATAGGTCCATCAGGTACTACGACCCACTTCTCCACTCATGGACGTCTCCTCTCATCCACTCATGGAATGAACTTCGTCAATTATCCGTTAATATTTATCACGCCGGTTTTTTTTTCGGAGTAGATGTAACAAATTAAAATAGAGTCAGATAGGTACATTATTTTTAGAAAAAAATTATCGGAGAAAAAACTCCTTCGCCGAAATTCTCGATGATGACGATGGCCATCAGCTCTCAATTTAAAGGATTTTCCCGACCAAAACTGCTTTTAAGTATTCGAAAATTTAGAAATTATTCCTTCCGGTGGAAAGGAATCAGAGCAAAGGAAAAATGAGTCGGAAGAGACGGCTTTGGAGGTCACCGGAGACAAGAACTGAGGGGGAACTCAACAGTCCGTGACACTGCTTTCCAGGAAGTCTATTCTCTGGGGAGGCTGTAAATAAAAATTAAAGTTATATGGGAAGCGTCCAAAGTTGAGAGAGGAAAAAAGAGGGAACATTGGTAGGTACGCAAAGGAATTGCCTGAAGGGTCGCGAGGTCGTAAAGTCATGAGTTTCTGTTCACTTATCATGGCTCGGTGAGCAAGAAGGACCGCCAGGCTAGATAGATATTGACCTCGATTCCTCCCTGTGCCTTCGTATTAAAAATCGTATCCAGTATTCACGATTCAAAGTATGTATTGTAAATCGTTTTCTTTTAATGCTTTGATAAAAAAAAAAAACCGACTTCAAAAACTTTGTCTATAAAATACACTCTGAAAAGGAAAAAAAACTTTTAAAAAAAATAATAAAACCGACTTCAAAAAGTTTGTCTATAAAATACACTCTGAAAAGGAAAAAATAACAAAAATGTCCCAACTTCGCAGCAACTCATTCGCCAACTACACATTTTAAGGACTACTTTACTACTCGTATTGACCTGACCACTTCCTGAGTGATTGGATCACCTTCCCTAATAATATAAAAATTACTATTTCTCATTTCCCAAATGATTAAAAGATTTTCCTTTCACCTCTGAATTGCCTCCAGATTGATCATCTTTTGGAGTCGGCGCCTCTCTTATATTGTATTGGAGAAGCCTATAGATTCCGAATTAGTAAGAATATAAATATCATGAGTTTTCGCGATTCTTGAACAGAGCAAATCAGCATTTTTATGAGAACTGATTATTAACAATATCGATTTGAAGGTGGCTATTTACGCCTTTTCCTAAAAACCATTTCAGATTTCTCTAAGAATCTTTACGTCCAGACCCAGACTTATTACCTGGCACCTACTAATTTATCGTAAATTCATATTTATTTGTAACCATCGGTTATTTTGCCAGAGAGGCGCCGACTCCAAAAGATGATAAATCTGGAGGCAATTCAGAGGTGAAAGGAAAATCTTTTAATCATTTGGGAAATGAGAAATAGTAATTTTTAACCGACTTCAAACAAGGAGGAGGTTACTATGGTCGTCTAGCGGGATTTTTTTTTTTTTTTTTTTTTTTTTTTTTTTTTTTTTTTTTTTTTTCGGTATGTGTTGTCCACCGGCGTTCAGCTCCTGTACGTCCGATCGGGTTACTTTTTTTTTGTTTGAAAGGGTTACTATCCAGGTAGGTCCCATAATTTTTTCAATTGAGTCCATCCAGTAGTTACGTCTCCAGACGCGGAGAAACGCCGGAAAACGTGATTTTCGCGAAAAAAGGAAGTTTTGACTTTGCAAGCTTATAACTTCTAGAATACTTGCTCGATTGTTTTGTTTCTGGTGTCATTTTGTTCATAATTTATCTGCCTACAAGGGCGTAGCTCCATTTTTTCGTTCGGCATTCTAATATAGCGTGTAGAGAAGAAAGTGTAACAAAAAACGTGATGCCGATTTTCACTTTTTTGAGGTTTTTCGAGCACCGTTCCTAACCACGTCGAGAAAAAAAATATGAACACTATTGCACTTGAAAGCACTTAGCTAGAGCTTTCTAACGATGGTAAAAAATCAAGTTTAGGTGGCATAATAAGGGAGCAATCGATGTTTTAATGGACCTGTGTTTCAGACCTCATAACTTCCAAACCAAAACTGTTTTTCCATCGTTTTTAAACTTAAACTGTTCAAATTTGAGTCTTGTTTACGTGATTCAAATTTGGTATTGATTGGACTAAAAGTAGATACTTTTTAGGCCGTATTTCTAAAAAATTTGTTTCAAAATCACGTTTTTTGGACTATTTATGCTTGTAGAAAAAAAACTACGTTAGTCATAGCATTCTCGTTAGAAGATTTGAATTCAGCGTTAAATTTTCAATAAATAACATGGTTTTGAAGGCCAAATAACTTCATTTTAATGCACAAACGATTGGCGAATTTCTGAAATTTGGTTCGGATTCTCTCATTCAGTGTGAATGCGGATACGCTTCAGGAAATCATCACTCTATTATCGTTAGAGAAATAAAGAAAGAGTGAATTGGTGCAATTTAGTAACCAGCAATGGTGTAGACAATTATTTGAGTTTTCTAAGGTGTATCAATGGGATCAAAGTATCCGGTATGTTGACCAAGAGACCCAAATCAGTGGATGGATTATTCCAAACGTTCAAACTCACTCTCAATCAACATAATAACATTGAAAATAGTTAGGTAATCATTATACTTTAGAACTTCAACGTTCAACGGACTTATGAATTGAGTTTGGACGGTTAGTAGTAAGTGACAAGAACACAATAATGAAAGCTTGGGAAAATTCTGTAAAGAGAGCTGTCCATAATTGTAAGTCACTAAAAAGAGAAAAATAAAAAAAACTTTTTAAAAAAAAAATAAAACCGACTTCAAAAAGTTTGTCTATAAAATACACTCTGAAAAGGAAAAAATAACAAAAATGTCCCAACTTCGCAGCAACTCATTCGCCAACTACACATTTTAAGGACTACTTTACTACTCGTATTGACCTGACCACTTCCTGATTGATTGGATCACCTTCCCTAATAATATAAAAATTACTATTTCTCATTTCCCAAATGATTAAAAGATTTTCCTTTCACCTCTGAATTGCCTCCAGATTGATCATCTTTTGGAGTCGGCGCCTCTCTTATATTGTATTGGAGAAGCCTATAGATTCCGAATTACCAGTAGTATGAATATAAATATCATGAGTTTTCACGATTCTTGAACAGAGCAAATCAGCACTTATGAGAACTGATTATTAACAATATCGATTTGAAGGTGACTATTCACGCCTTTTCCTAAAAACCATTTCAGATTTCTCTAAGAATCTTTACGTCCAGACCCAGACTTATTACCTGGCACCTACTAATTTATCGTAAATTCATATTTATTTGTAACCATCAGGTAGTCATTTTGCCAGAGAGGCGCCGACTCCAAAACATGATCAATCTGGAGGCAATTCAGAGGTGAAAGGAAAATCTTTTAATCATTTGGGAAATGAGAAATAGTAATTTTTATATTATTAGGGAAGGTGATCCAATCAATCAGGAAGTGGTCAGGTCAATACGAGTAGTAAAGTAGTCCTTAAAATGTGTAGTTGGCGAATGAGTTGCTGCGAAGTTGGGACATTTTTGTTATTTTTTCCTTTTCAGAGTGTATTTTATAGACAAACTTTTTGAAGTCGGTTTTATTTTTTTTTTAAAAAGTTTTTTTTTTATATTATTAGGGAAGGTAATCCAATCACTCAGGAAGTGGTCAGGTCAATACGAGTAGTAAAGTAGTCCTTAAAATGTGTAGTTGGCGAATGAGTTGCTGCGAAGTTGGGACATTTTTGTTATTTTTTCCTTTTCAGAGTGTATTTTATAGACAAACTTTTTGAAGTCGGTTTTATTATTTTTTTTTAAAGTTTTTTTTTTTATTTTTCTCTTTTTAGTGACTTACAATTATGGACAGCTCTCTTTACAGAATTTTCCCAAGCTTTCATTATTGTGTTCTTGTCACTTACTACTAACCGTCCAAACTCAATTCATAAGTCCGTTGAACGTTGAAGTTCTAAAGTATAATGATTACCTAACTATTTTCAATGGTATTATGTTGATTGAGAGTGAGTTTGAATGTTTGCAATAATCCATCCACTGATTTGGGTCTCTTGGTCAACATACCGGATACTTTGATCCCATTGATACACCTTACAAAACTCAAATAATTGTCTACACCATTGCTGGTTACTGAATTGCACCAATTCACTCGTTCTTTATTTCTCTAACGATAATAGAGTGATGATTTCCTGAAGCGTATCCGCATTCACACTGAATGAGAGAATCCGAACCAAATTTCAGAAATTCGCCAATCGTTTGTGCATTAAAATGAAGTTATTTGGCCTTCAAAACCATGTTGTTTATTGAAAATTTAACGCTGAATTCAAATCTTCTAACGAGAATGCTATGACTAACGTAGTTTTTTTTCTACAAGCATAAATAGTCCTAAAAACGTGATTTTGAAACAATTTTTTTTTACCATACGGCCTAAAAAGAATCTAGTTAAGTGCTTTCAAGTGCAATAGTGTTCATATTTTTTTTCTCGACGTGGTTGGGAACGGTGCTCGAAAAACCTCAAAAAAGTGAAAATCGGCATCACGTTTTTTGTTACACTTTCTTCTCTACACGCTATATTAGATTCCGAACGAAAAATTGAAGCTAGGCCCTTATAGGAAGATAAATTATGAACAAAATGACACCAGAAACGAAACAATCGAGCAAGTATTCTAGAAGTTATAAGCTTGCAAAGTCAAAACTTCCTTTTTTCGCGAAAATCACGTTTTCCGGCGTTTCTCCGCGTCTGGAGACGTAACTACTGGATGGACTCAATTGAAAAAATTATGGGACCTACCTGGATAGTAACCCTTTCAAACAAAAAAAAAAGTAACCCGATCGGACGTACAGGAGCTGAACGCCGGGGACAACACATACCAAAAAAAAAATCCCGCTAGACGACCATAGTAACCTCCTCCTTGTTTGAAGTCGGTTAAAAATCAGAATTTTACGCCGGATTGTATGTTAATGTATGTGAAGAATGAAGGACGCCCATGAGTATGTGTCACGATTTGGTCGTCAGCATTGAAACACGTTTATCTCTTCTGAATGAATTAAAAAAAAAAATTTTTTTTTTAAATAATAAAACCGAATTCAAAAATGTTTGCCTATAAAATAAACTCTGAAAAGGAAAAAATAACAAAAACGTTGCAAATGATTGAACAGTGGTTTATTATTCCTTCGCTTCAATATTGATTTATGAAGACTATCCATTTGTGATAGTAACTATTCCGAACATTAGTGAATGTTCTCACCAAAAAACAGATGGTAACTATAGAGGAAAAATCCGTAGCAACTATTGTAATTTTAATCAATTTTATTTTTCTTAATTTCCTAATTAAAAGCTAAATTTTTTGCCTTACCCTACAGCTGGAGAGAGTGTTTGACGACCATTCCAATGAGTATAGAACGATTTTTATAGCTCCAAGAACTCTCGAGTTATACCCTCATGTCAAATTTCTAAAAATCTTCCAAATTCGGCACAAAAGCTGCGATAACTCGAGAACCAATAAAGCTATCGACCCGGCGATGGTCTCATTCGATTCAGCGTCCAAAAATCTATATAATTTGATACCACGTACACATTTTTCTGAAAAACCGTGGAAAATATGAATTTTCTCCCCCTCAAAACCCCCCAAAAATACCCTTAAAATTGAGCTAGCAAGTTGGTTCAAGAACTGTGCCGTCGTAGGACCGAGATTGATTTTTGGTGAAACTTTCAAGAATTTCGCTATTATGGTTTGGCCGGAAAACTGCTAACGGCGTACGGCGTACGGCGTACGGCGGACAGACAGAATTTTTTTTATTGGATATTCGGATTCTACATGCCTTGAAACGTAAAACATCAAATTTTGAGGGGGGTTATAAATTTTTTTTTCTTGGGCGATTACAATGGTTTATTATTTTATTGAATAATAAACCAAAAGTCCCAACTTCACTGCAACTCATTCGCCAACTACACATTTTGAGGACTAATTTACTACTCGTATTGACTTGACCACTTCCTGATTAATTGGATCACCTCCCCTAATAATATAAAAATTACTATTTCTCATTTCCCAAATAATTAAGGACTGGGAATCGCCTCCAGATTGATAATTTTTTGGAGTCGGCGCCTCTCTTATATTGTCTTGTAGAAGCCTAGAGATTCCGAATTTGTAAGAATATAAATATCATGAGTTTTTTCTACAAGCATAAATAGTCCGAAAATGTAATTTTGAAACAAATTTTTTGGAAATACGGCCTAAAAAGTATCTACTTTTAGTCCAATCAATACCAAATTTGGATCACGTAAACTAGACTCAACTTTGAACAATTATTTAAGTGTTTGTGCCGAATTCGGGAGATTTTTAGAAATTTGACATGAGGGTATAACTCGAGAGTTCTTGGAGCTATAAAAATCGAGCTATACTCTCTCCAGCTGTATCGTTTGGCAATAAGTTTAGCTTTCAATTAGGAAATTAAGAAAAATAAAATTGATTAAAATTATAATAGTTGCTACGGTAATTTCCCCTATAAATGTTACCATCTGTTTTCCGGTGGGAACGTTCACAAATGTTCGGAATATTCAAAATCACAAATGGATAGTCTTCTTAAATCAATATTGAAGCATAATAATAACAATCCACTGTACAATCATTTGCAGCGTTTTCCTAGAAGTTATAAGCTTGCACAAAACTTCCTCTTTTCGCAAAAATCACGTTTTCCGGCATTTCCCCGCATCTGGGGACGTAACTACTAGATGGACTCAATCGAAAAAATTATGGGACCTACCTGGATAGTATCCCTTTCAAAAAATGAATACTTCCATTTACTACGTAAACATGGAAGTAAAAAAAATTCACCAGATCGCACTTACAGGAACTAAACGCCAGCGGACAACACATACTGAAAAAAAAACCCGCAATTAAGCCATAGTAACCTCCTCATTTTTAAGTCTGTTAAAAATGAATTCAACTTCAACTCGGATTAGCTATATTCTCGACGAACTTTATCTGTTCTTTCACCTGGGAAAAAAAAATTTTACTTAGACCTATTCCCATTTGAAAGTACAACAAAAATCTCATAAAACATTAAAAAAAAAAAAAAAACTCAGAAAATAAGCGCAATAGTTTTTTTTTGTCCGGGGGTTGTGAGGTGGAGAGAAACCAGGCGACTCATTCTCCAATTCTTTATTAGCTGGCCGAGCACTTTCGCCCATTCGGGCATCCTCAGGGCGACGTGGAGCCATAGGGTCCACAGCTGTAGGGCTGTGGACCCTATGGCTCCACGTCGCCCTGAGGATGCCCGAATGGGCGAAAGTGCTCGGCCAGCTAATAAAGAATTGGAGAATGAGTCGCCTGGTTTCTCTCCACCTCACAACCCCCGGACATCAAGAGACGCGACGAGAAGGAAAAGAAGTTTTTTTTTTTTTTTTTTTTTTTTTTTTTTTTTTTTTTTTTTTTTTGACACCTTTGATCAGCAATTGATTTCTGTAGTATGGTTGCGTGCTCCTGGACTGCTCTCAGCTTCGGTTGGAATTTCTTTCAGACGCGAGCCTCCTCTGTGCAAGCAAAATTGTCCTGAACTTGTTCTGGACTGCTGGTTAGAAAACATCTAAATGTTTGTATTGGGTAGGTGAGGGGGAGAAGAACCAGGCGACATATTCTCCGATTTTTTATTTTCCGGCCGAGTACTTTCGCCCCTTCGGGCATCCTCAGGGCGATGTGGAACCATAGGTTACCACAGCCTGTGGTTCCACATCGCCCTGAGGATGCCCGAAGGGGCGAAAGTACTCGGCCGGAAAATAAAAAATCGGAGAATATGTCGCCTGGTTCTTCTCCCCCTCACCTACCCAATACAATGAGAGATGCGACGACTCAACCAAGAAAAAAAAAAAAAAAATCTAAATGTTTGTGCGAGTTCCTGTTATAAGTGGATGATCGTAATAATAATTGAGGCGAAGGAATAATAAACCACTGTACGTACAATCATTTGCAGCTTTTTCACACGTATTGGACTCCGATGGGAGACCCGTTGAGTGCACGAGAGAGACAGGTAGGCGATTGCGAAATAGAGTAGAAAAGGAGGAGTTGTAGAAAAGTAAAGCACGGAGAGGAAGGGGGAAAGAGGAGTTTTTTCCATTGATATTCTTCGAATGAACCTCTCGTCGGATCGAGAGAATGGGCAGACGAAGCTCGGAGAGAAAAAAACATCAGTATTCAGGTAAGGGTCGGGTTCTCACCACTCACCCCATCCCGTCAAACCCGCGTGACCCATCACACTTTCGTTTCAACTCATCACCTCATCGTCGACTGTGAAGAGGAACATTGGAACGCGTTCCAGGAAAAAAAGGTAATGGAGCGAGCTTTGCAGACGAAAAAGGAGTATTCCTTATTAAAACAAAAAGAGGAAGATTCGGAGGGGGTCAGCCATCGCTTTTTCCCTGTCCTTATACTACGGCTCGAGTTAAACTGATGGTTGTTCAAGTAAGAGCCGAACTCCTTTTTCTTTCGACAAGAATACCTCGAAAGACGTTGGCGATAAAGATTAATAACTTGTTTAAACACATAATAGGGGCTGCTGGAACAGGAGGCGGATAAGGTTTGAGAGGGGAAAATAGAGGATGATGATGACCTGTTTTTGAAAAATGATGGTGAATAAACGAGCGAAAAAGCAAAGAGAGGCGGAGAGAATTTCCGAGCAGTGACCATGTAATGCAGGGCACTTACAAACTTTTTCAGACGTTGCAATCGAGAACAAACGAACCGGCGAATAGCTGACCATAGACGCACGTTCTTCCTTTCCAAAAAATCGCGGCGTATAGAAAGCGAGAGAAAAATGACGAAGGGGGAAGCACCAAAACATTCTGCGTGTCAACTTGAGCACCCTCTTCTTAGAAGCGTTTTCGCTAAAAGTTTCGAATATGTGAGAGTTTCCTAAAAAAAAGTGCGGACGCTTGATTTTGGTTTAATATTCAACTATAGCTATTGTTATAGCCTAAGAAAAATCAATATCTTACCAATGTTTTTATCAATTGAAGTGAATGAGGTCAGCATAGTAAAGTGGTTACAAAATCCCTTTGAGGATTCATACATCTTTCCTTTCATAGGACAAATCGCGTGGTAGCAAAGCACACGAGCATTAGAGCATTGGAGCATTCTTCCTCGAATCATTCGTCAAGTTCGATCTAACGATCATCAAAGTAGATCCACTAATTATGCTACCATAATTTCATCTTCTTACCAATATATGAGCCAGATAAATTTCTTCTCCCTTCTATAAACACAAAAAAATATTCTAGATGCAGTTTATTTCTGTAAATCGACAAAATTAAAATGACGAAATAGTACCAAAATTACAACATGTTTTTAAAATCACCTAAGAAGCGAAAGTAACATCAATCGCCGTGCAGATACATCGTAGAAAATAAAAGCTAACCTGAATCTAATCACTTCAAATATGATAATGCTTCAATGTATACATTATTTATAACTGAACATGTTTTTGTATTATTAAGCTTTTAATAAATTATCCTTATTTTATCTAATATTACTAACTAGGTGAAGGGTTCGTTGTACTATCGATTACACAAATGTTAGTTACTATTACAAGTTGTTGATAATTATGTAGATGATTGGCTCAAATTATATTGAAACACAGACTATTTAACCGACTTCAAACAAGGAGGAGGTTACTATGGTCGTCTAGCGGGATTTTTTTTTTTTTTCGGTATGTGTTGTCCACCGGCGTTCAGCTCTTGTACGTCCGATCGGGTTACTTTTTTTTTTGTTTGAAAGGGTTACTATCCAGGTAGGTCCCATAATTTTTTCAATTGAGTCCGTCCAGTAGTTACGTCTCCAGACGCGGAGAAACGCCGGAAAACGTGATTTTCGCGAAAAAAGGAAGTTTTGACTTTGCAAGCTTATAACATCTAGAATACTTGCTCGATTGTTTTGTTTCTGGTGTCATTTTGTTCATAATTTATCTGCCTACAAGAGCCTAGCTCCAATTTTTCGTTTGGCATTCTAATATAGCGTGTAGAGAAGAAAGTGTAACAAAAAACGTGATGCCGATTTTCACTTTTTTGAGGTTTTTCGAGCACCGTTCCCAACCACGTCGAGAAAAAAAAATATGAACACTACTGCACTTGAAAGCACATAGCTAGAGCTTTCGAACGATGGTAAAAAATCAAGTTTAGGTGGCATAATAAGGGAGCAATCGATGTTTTAATGGACCTGTGTTTGAGACCTCATAACTTCCAAACGAAAACTGTTTTTCCATAGTTTTTAAACTTAAATTGTTCAAAGTTGAGTCTAGTTTACGTGATTCAAATTTGGTATTGATTGAACTAAAAGTAGATACTTTTTAGGCCGTATTTCTAAAAAATTTGTTTCAAAATCACGTTTTTTGGACTATTTATGACTCCAAAAGATGATAAATCTGGAGGCAATTCAGAGGTGAAAGGAAAATCTTTTAATCATTCGGGAAATGAGAAATAGTAATTTTTATATTATTAGGGAAGGTGATCCAATCACTCAGGAAGTGGTCAGGTCAATACGAGTAGTAAAGTAGTCCTTAAAATGTGTAGTTGGCGAATGAGTTGCTGCGAAGTTGGGACATTTTTGTTATTTTTTACTTTTCAGAGTGTATTTTATAGACAAAGATTTTGAAGTCGGTTTTATTTTTTTTTTTAAAAGTTTTTTTTTGAATAATAAACCATTGTACCATCATCAGCAGCATTTTTCATAATGTCAGTATGTCTAAGCATCTCGGTCATCAACTAGCTGTACAACATTCGTACTTCAGGAACGAAGTTCTCACTTGCTCTGTAACACAGGCTTAGAAATTATAATTACAGTGCAGAATAATACCTCAAAAGGAAAATTATCATGGTAACGTATTTTGGGAGAACTATTCTAAAATCAAGTGCTAAATACTTTCTGAAACATTACGAAACGATCGTATACGGTCAACAGCGAAGGTAAACTGATTGATCAATTATGGAATCATCTAGTTTATAGAATAAATCTCA
The DNA here is from genome assembly GCA_037159825.1 of Tupiocoris notatus. Lineage (NCBI taxonomy): Eukaryota > Metazoa > Arthropoda > Insecta > Hemiptera > Miridae > Tupiocoris > Tupiocoris notatus. Next base: position 271,088 of record JASJUZ010000082.1, read on the forward strand.
ATAAAATTATTTTTTTCAAAGAACGCATTTTCGACCGATGATTTTTCTCACGAATTCAAAAGTTCGGCCCTTCAATTTTAAACTTTTGCTGAACCGAGCGGAGAAATTAGGAACGGGTGAAAGGCTCTTGAAAATTAATTGGCCTCAAATGAAGCATCTTTTGTCAAGAGGAGAGGGTCGTTTTGTTGACGTTGTTTGACGAAGGAAGTTTCCACTCGAACATAATTCATGAAGAATAAAACAAACTTACACTTGTATGTGAATCCGGACACCGCTAACTCAATAGTGCCTTTAAATTATTTTCTAATAGTACGCTAATATGGTATAACTACCACGTTAACCAACATTTTCAACTTAACTATGTCACGATTTTGAATTAAAACGCATTGTACATATCTGGTTCCTTATACTATCGTGCACGAATGAACTTAATATTAGAATAACGGTGCTGCAAAGATTTTTAAGAAATTACAAACTGGAATTTTGATTTATCAATTTAGAATTATACGCTACATCGAAGATATCCCGGACGAACGATATAACACGTTTGAGATTGGGATTATAGAGACAAATTGCCAGCTACCACACGCGCATACCGTTTACCCTAGATATGCCACTGTTTAGAAGTGTTAGCAATACACACCAATGGGTGTATGGTGGCTTGCAACAAGTCCTAACCACTGAGAAGTAACGCAGAGTTTACATTCCTCCCTAAAGCCGGGAATACACTTGCGCCGAGGCAGGCCGCGCATCCTCTGAGCACCGAACGAGCCTGCCTCGGCTCGCCGCGATGTGATTTGCCGCGATACGAATTTGCAAGTGAGTTTCGCCGAGGCGCGCGTGCTCAGTACTGATCCGACTTTGCGCGGTGCTCGCCGTGATAAAGGATAACCATTCGCTCGAGAACTGAACGACCAAAATACCGTCTACACTGAGCACCGAACGAGGCTGCCTCGGTCCGTGCTCACTTTGATGGACCGACAGCCGATGGCTCAGGCCGCGCACCGCATGAGGCAGACCGAGCCTGTTCGCAGCTGTGTTTAGGAGCTGTACACACTTGAGCATCGCGGCGAGCCGAGGCTGCTCATGCGGTGCGCGGCCTGCCTCGGCGCAAGTGTATTCCCGGCTTTATGTAACATTGTCGCCGACGTTGCTGACACCATTAAGACATTTCAGTTATTGAAATAATAAATCCAACTTAACTACGCAGTTGATATTTGCCCACGGATTAGCGGCGTATAGAACGTGATTTACCAAGTGATATGTTTGCAGAAGATGAAAGGAAGCCAAAGAGAGAAACTGCGCCAAGAAGGTAGTGAGAACTGCCGTGGACGAGTTGGCGTTAGTATAGGGGTTAACAGCGGCGAAAAATGTTGAGTGTTGGCGAAGGGCTCTGAATACAAAGGAGCTAAGACAAATAGCAGCCCGACCAACAGTCAGGAACGTTTCAGTGCTCCAAAGGTTGAGACACAGAAGTGGAACGAACAGTATGAGGACGACGATGAAACCTTAGAACACTTACACCTTCACGACTATTGTCGAGACTGGCGCTCAGGGACACTAGAACGCGGCACGCGCAAAGCTCAAATAAAACACAGTCCTCTCTCACTTTTTAGCTCTACACGCTCCTCTATTCCTGTTTTCTCCCTTCTCATCGGCATCATTTCTCCTTCAACTGTTGGGTATAAGACCTTCGCAACTTCTCCGGGCCATAATGTGTGCTCCAAGTTAGAATGAATCTATCAAAAGAAGCAAAATAAAAAATATATAAATGTCTGGCTTTGCAAGTTGTGACGGAACTCACTTCGGCGGTAGATCCGTTAGGCAAACTTCAGTTCGGGTCCAAAGTTTCGGAACAAGCCTTCATAGAAATCGCAGTACATTATTGTACAGTGGATTAATATTCTTTGGCTTCAATTGTGATTCAATAAAACCATCCGTTTATCATAATGTCTTAACCAAACACCTGTGAACAGTGTATGTTAGCGAATTATCGCTGAAAATGGTGCTATTCGGCACGTTCGAAAAGAGTCGACCATCGAATTACAACCCACAAACACATACAAAATCCGTTTCATGCATCGAAGAATCGACTTCTAGAAAAAAAATTATATATGTATATTTGTAACGTGGGTTAAACCTACACCAAGTTAAAACAATTTACCCGTCAAGTTGGGGATAAAACTATTTCAAAATTATCGAAAGGAAATAGTGAGCCTGATTTTGGAATTTGGCGATCATTTCAAAAAGCAATGAATGACTTCAAGAAGAAATCCGTTAAGGTACCTACTTGAAGTATTGATATTTATGTAGCCCTACTCTATCGGAACGCATTTCATGGAAATGAACATCCTTATCCTTACCGACACTTCACCTGAGGTTCAATCTAGAAATGGGCAGTCGCCCGAAATTACAATGCCCTTGGCTCCTGAACCTTGCAAAATTTTGAAGGCTGTAGCCAGCGTGGTCTGTCGCACACCTTGATCTAATAGTTTCTTGAAGCCATCTCGTACAACGTATAGTTCTGTTACGTTATTATGAGAGTAGAGGTAAGAGATGATGAGCGTTCAAGTTCGAGGAAGCCAAGTAGCCGCCGTAATCCAATAACTCTACATGAGTAAGACGAGTAAAGCCTTTCAAATTGGACTACAACGTTCCCAATAGAAAACATTCAAAGTGAGCCAACGCGTTAGCTATTCGTGCGTGTAAGCATTCGATTTCAAGGTGCGAACATGTAGGAAATGGACAACTCCCTTCCCAAGCCAATGGCTTATTAATATGTTTCATCCCGTTAATGGGATCTGCGAGTCAAATGCAGAATTGTCCAGATCGAACCCACAATCATACAAACCACATAACATACTCTTCCTACAAGGAAGGAGATCTAAGATTGAGTAAATAGCCCCTTTACTTCGCTCTATCACTGTGAATCTTTACCAAGCACAATTAATAAGAGCTGTGCAGTAATGATACTAAGCAATAATAGTGGGCGATATAAAAGTGTTTAGCTACATGGCTGGATGTGGGTAGAAATTAAATTATTCACATGAAATGAACACATTAATTAAATTGTATGAAACTTTCAAGTAAACATACCGCCACAGGTTGATGTAATGTAAAATTATTCCGGGTTAATTCTCACCGTTGACTCTTATGTTCTCTAACTTTCAATGACCGATTAAACTGTTTGTTATTAGTGATACGTCGCCGGTTCTAGTGCCAGGGGTACGAACGAGGAACCAAGAGGATGCTAATTGATATTTGTCTTAGGTAGGTAACTAATTGGATTTAATGGATCGAACCTGAGTAGTGTGGACGGGCTCTGTCGTACTGTAGCCGCTTTTGCTGTACTCAGCGTTTGATGTGGTCCGATATCAAACCAAACCATGCCAGTCCCTTTCTCTACGCTAGTTCCAGCGAACAGTCAACGGATCAATGATTCCTGTTCAACTAGGAACCTCAAAACGCCTTGTATTGCACATATTCTTTCTATATCATAAATTAACATAAAATCACATTGATGACACTAATGAGGGGATCATTTCAAGAAACCTAATTAATGCGTCACTGACGATTTATTAATACTTGAGTTGTCTAGTCATCCATATTAATATACAAACACAATGTTCCACTCTGTACGGCTTGAGCCTAAATTATGTAACCTTGACTACAGCTTACGGCGCCTAACAAGGGTACTTGACCGACCTTATTCAGCACCTACTGTACTAAAAACTAAAAATGAAATTGTGGTTGAATGTATTCCACAAGTTTCTACGCAGTGCTTCATTCTGAATTTCTCCTGAATGAATAAAAAGGGCGCACTTTTAAGTCAATTTCATACGTTCGTAAATTAAAGAACAACCAAATGTGCTGTTTAGCACTTTTCCGTTGTACTTATCTACGTGGTTTTGTAACGTTCGCAAATGTTCGGGATGGAAGGTTTTCTTAACTCACGATTGAAGCAAAGAAATAATAAACTACTGTAAAATCATTTGAAGCATTTTTTCGTTTATGATTCAATAATAAACCAATACACGTAATCGCCCAAGACATTGCTAACCCCCTAAAAATTTGTTGTTTTACGTTTCAATACATGTAGAAACCGAATAAATATCCAATAAAACGAATTCTGTCCGTCCGCCGTAAACACATTCCAAAATTCTTGAAATTGTCGGCAAAAATAATTTTTAGTATGACAATGGCTCAATTTTTAGCCAAATCGATATCTCAATTTTATGGGTGTTCCCAATTTTCTGTGGAATGTTCGAGATTTTGAAAAAATGCCATTATGGTAAAACTCGAGTGTATGAAACCATAAAAACGTTATTTGCTCTTTGGGATGCTCATCAAACACTCTTAAACTGTATCGTTAGGTGAATCATTCAGTTTTCAATAAGATATTCAAGAAAAATGAAAATAATTAAAATTACTCCAATTGCTAAGGCATTCACATTGTTCGGGATTGTTACGGTCAAAAGTGGATAGTCTTCTTATAACACATTGAAGCAAGGAATAATCAACCACTGAACAATCATCTACAAGCAGCGTTATTTATCCAGTAGACAACTCACATAGGGGCTAACTTCCAACTATGAATTCGATAGCAGACCAAAATATCGTATTTAGCCGTTGAGAACTTTATTTCGGAATTTCGTTAATTATCCTGGTTGAGCACTCATTTAATTGGTATTTTAATAGCATTTCTGGCGTAATTACCCTACCTTCTTAAATAATTGCCTATGCCTAAATCCCATAGTTCATTGACAATCGGGATGCATCACTTGCCCTAGGACTACACGGCAGTGGATTTGTTTCTTATAAATATTTCTGGTCAGTGTTAGATTTATGCTATTTTACTTGCCGTCCTCAAAAGTTTGTTGGTATTTGTGACAAGGGTTACCTCCTGCCGGGGAAGTGCACACGTGTGCGTGTGCATGGAAGCTCGCTTGGACATCAGCCGGTGATGGACGGCCGTTCAAAAGTGAGCCTGGGATTTACTGCCGCTACTGAGGCCAACTCGTACATCCGACAGGCTCACACAGACTAACAACTGCGCCACTTGAAGTACACATAACACTTTTCAAACCTTGCTCGCCATTTCTGATAAGCAGAAATGATTTTTAACGTTATTTTCTATTAAATTCAAATATATGAGAAATTTTCTTCGGTTATCTGTAAACTGCCCCTTTATGTAACCCTGCTGTAAACCCCTTTATGATCTCAATCGATTCAGCGTCGAAAAATCTACAGAAATTGATATCAAACTCACGTATGTTTCAAAACCCTTGAAATACTAATTTCCCTCCCCTCGAAAATAACCTCAAAATCGTGGTAGCGATTTCGCTAAAGAATAGAGTAATTGTCGGGCAAAAATTGATTTTAGGTGAAAATGTCATGAATTTGGCGAGTTTATTAGTTCCTCAAAAACGTGTTACGGCGGATGGACTGATTTTTTTTTTAATTGGATGTACAGCTTCTATGCCTTGAAGATTTAAAATAATTTAAATTACGATATTCGCTACCTAAGGAGTTGTCTCTTACAGTAATCATCTGTTGCTAAGCGGAAACGTTCACAAATCTTAAATAAGTTCTTAAATCATAATAATAAATAATAATTATAACATAAGAAGACCATCTACTTATTGAAGCAAATTTTTTTTATTTTTTTTTTTTTTATTTTTTATTTTATTATTATTTTTTTTTATTCCATTTTATTACAACACAATTACTTACAATGGTGTATCAAGGAAATTATTCCCCTATATGGGCCAAGGCCCGTGTTAGGGAGAAGAGCTCCTGATTATTAAAGACAATTAAAGTTCACTTCATTACAATAAAGTAGAAACAGAAACAAAATACCTATAGTAAAACAAAATAAAAATAAGAATGGTGCAACACGGCATAAATTACAGGCTTGCCGCACTAAGCTACTTTAAAATGCTCATTAGATATGCTTTCATGCATTTGCTTATCTGCTTTGGGTGGCCAAGTATTTTTAATTTTAGTTCACTGGGTAGGCTATTAAACACCTTGATTCCATAATGCCGGTAATTGTTTTGAAGAGCAGTTGTGGTACTAAGTGGTAAAGCCATACAACCAAAAATCTGATATCGAGTGGGTGGGTCATGTTCCGGAAGTGAAAAAGACCCTTCCTTCATGATCTGCCGGACGCAACTAAGTTTCTTGAGGTCGTCAAATCTCAATATGTTAGAGCGTCTGAACAGAGGCAAAGTATGGTCCAAATATTTACTATTTGTAATAATCCTGATAAGCATTTTCTGCGCACGCATTATTGGATTCAACGAGGTGACATATGCACTACCCCAAGCCGGCAAACCATAGAGAAGTATAGATTGCGCGAGGGCAAAATACACTATTCTGAGGACCTGCTGTTAGTGATGATTCGATACTCCTTCCGATGCGATATTCCATATTGCAATAATATCGCAACGACTTATCGATAACGATAAAATATCGGAAGATAAATATTCGATAAAGCCAATATCGAATCATTTGATATAATTATTCTGCCTTGTATCATTAATAATGCCAAAATACCAGTCTATTTCTGTTATTTATGACTCTCTTTTTCAATACCTACTGAAAAAGTATAAATTGAGGAATTTTTAAACAACCACCAAAGCTTTACAAATATTTACATTTTATTTAGGTACATTTTATTTCAATGTTAAAACTCCAATTCAGGTAAAAAACAACGGAAACGGATACAATGAGCGGAGCGTGATGCTATAAGATAAAAGTGATAAGCTGATAAGCTCGATTCGATAGTTGATAGTAGTCCTATCCTTCTCTTATCGTTCAGCTTGCATCTTCCAACACACCCCACTATTAATGTGTACAGCCCTAAAAAATTCAGATTAACTAATCCATCAGAAATTATTAATATCGTTTCGATATCGCAAATTTTTAATCGATAACGATGAAATATCGAAAGCCCGTTATCGAATAAAAATATCGGAAATATCGGAAGGTTTTATCGATATGAGTAAATATCGCAAGTATCGAATCAACACTACCTGCTGTGAGACTACGTTCCGCATCTTGGCAAGGATATAGATAAATTTTCTCATTTTCCTGTTAACGTCTTCAATTTGCCTTTTCCATTTCATGTTAGCATCAAATATGACCCCCAAATATTTGACCTCTAAATTCCGTTTCAAGGTAGGACATGACTGACACTCCAACAGATTGCAGTGGGATAGATGGATACGCAGACTGCTTGGCAGGATAGCAATGATTCCGTCAGACTAAACGTGATGTAGGAGGTTTTGCTGACATTTAATGACAATTTATTCTTCACTAACCATGAATAAACAGCACTCATACCATCCTCGGCCTGCCTGTATGTATCCTCCCAATCACTTCCACTAAAAAATAATACCGTATCGTCAGCAAACATCAAAACTTTCCCCGGAACATCCAGAAATCCTAATTCATTTAAGTACATTATAAAGAATAACGGACCAAGGACCGTTCTCTGCGGAATCCCAAATGACATACCACCCACAATTGGCCCTATCGTTCCGTTTAACTTCACCATTTGCTGACGATCTTCTAAATACGAACGGATCCATTCATAGGGTACACCATCTATCCCAAGCCCGCCCAACTTCTCTAAGAAAATCAATTACGATCTACTGATCTTTGAGTTTCAAAGTAGTACGCTAAAAACGCGTTAGTAACGCGACGAGTGAAACGAGCCCGAAGTGACGGAAAGTAATGAGTACGTTCAACTTTCGCCATAGGTTTTACCTTCGTCGTATTCGAGCAACTATAACAACGTTGAGGGGAGGAAAGCGAGCATGAGGCTGAGGTTGGGGAGAATGTCACAGGCTGCTTCGCTTGTTAATCAGTTCTGCCCTAACGGGAAAATCGTCGGACGAAGAGGTAGGTTGCAATCTGTGGCGCTGCTCATTGAACGCTGCACGGACCATTCACACTTCTACGATCTGCTGTGTCCCTATTCATCTGCTTGCTCTGAAGAGGAACGTATCTCCATCCCATTCCTCAGGCCCAATCTAAACTGTCATATCTAGTGGAACGAAGAACGGGAGCTACTTCCTGCGTTGTCCTTTTTGTCAGACGCCAGCCCGGCGATTGAATTTCTAATTATGAGAAGCCGTGATTTGTAATACACGGCATTTTAGTCATTGATTTTTGGGTGGTAAGGGGTGTATTTGTATATCCCCAGGCTTATCAGACTAAGGCTTGTTTAGTAAAATTTTCTTTAGAGATTTCGTTCTCTGAACCAAATGAGACCAATGCATGGTTGATACATGTAATGATTCTCGAGTTATTGCCACTTTTATGAGGAAATTTCGAGAAATTTGGCAAGATGGTACTCGAGCTATAAAGATCGTTCTTCACTCATGAGTTACGATTTTTGAAATTCCCACCCTCAAAACCTTCCGTTGACCACACAAGAATGTATAGAATGTATAGAAGAATGCATCAATTGCGTCCTTCCTACAGATTGCCATTGTTCCGAATGTAAATGTTACAACCACGCCAGAAAGCTACAAGTCCAAAATTTTGACTGTGAGAATGTAACTTGAAGTCTTGACGTCGGTATTTAGTCTACCCGGGACTAAGTCGCGGTTGATGAAATTGAGTATAATTACGCCTGGAGTAAATACTTCCGCAAATTTGAATCGCTATAAACAGCTCAATTATACAGTTCGCGAGCCTCCGGGAACCTAATCGATTGCGAAAATGAACAGGGACCAATCCAAGTGCAGGTGCAGTTAGCCGAGCATGCCTCTCTTCTTGCCTACCTTTGCATAGCTGACTCGTTTATAATAAGCTTCTCTTCGATGCCATTGCCATGGCTACTGACAGGCCCAGCACAAGCCTTGGTTTCCGTGTTCGCCTGTTTCTGACTGATCTACTTTCCTCCGTTTTACCTCTCTCTCTTACTCTCAACGTAAAGGTTGGTCTACTAATTAGCTTTTGTAACCGGGCCAGATAATAATCATAGGCAGCAACTGCAACCAAATCAACTTGGAGTTACCGTTCCTTCCGTACCTACAGACCACCTCTAGGAATCAAAAAAAAAAAAAAAAGAGATTAGAAAAAGTAGATTCATAAAATGAATGGAAGCATGATCTCCGATATCCCTGAACATAGAATTGAGAACAAAAATAAATTCACGTAGGTTACGCCGTTTATTCTTTCGATGTTCATTCTTTCTAGTTGACAATTTTCGTGAAAATTATACTATTTGGCTCGTTCAAAAAAAAAAAAAAAAAAAAAAATCCTAATTACCTAACTACTTTTAATATTATTATGTTGATTGAGAGTGAGTTTGAACGTTAAGAATGAATGGAATAATCTATCCACTGATTTGGGACTCTTGGTCAACATACCGGATACTTTGATCCCATTGATTCACCTTACAAAACTCAAATAATTTACTACACCATTGTTGGTTAATGCATCAATTTACTCGTTCTTTATTTCTCAAATGATTGTCCTAGTAATGATTTTCTCAAGCCTATTCGCAATTTCACTGAATGAGAGAATCCGAACCAAGTTTCAGAAATTCACCAAACGTTTATGCATTATAATGAAGTTATCCGGCCCTCAAAACCATGCTATTTCTTGAAAATTAACGCTGAATTCAAATCTTTGAACAAAAATTTTATGACTAACGTAGTTTTGGTTTATTACCTATTCAATAATAAACCATTGTAATCGCCCAAAAAAATTTTTTTATAACCCCCCTCAAAATTTGATGTTATACGTTTCAAGGCATGTAGAATCCGAATTTCCAATAAAAATTCTGTCTGTCCGCCGTACGCCGTACGCCGTACGCCGTCAACGCTTTCCCTGCCAAACCATAATAGCTAAATTCTTGAAATTTTCACCAAAAATCAATCTCGGTCCTACGACGGCCCAATTCTTGAACCAACTTGCTAGCTCAATTCTAAGGGTATTTTTGGGGGGTTTTGAGGGGGAGTAAATTCATATTTTCCAAGGTTTTTCAGAAAAATGTGTACGTGGTATCAAATTATATAGATTTTTGGACGCTGAATCGAATGAGACCATCGCCGGGTCGATAGCTTTATTGGTTCTCGAGTTATCGCAGCTTTTGTGCCGAATTTGGGAGATTTTTAGAAACTTGACATGAGAGTATAACTCGAGAGTTCTTGGAGCTATAAAAATCGTTCTATACTCATTGGAATGGTCGACAAACACTCTCTTCAGTTGTACTGTTAGGCAAAAAATTTAGTTTCTAATTAGGAAATTGAGAAAAATAAAATTAATTAAAATTACAATAGTTGCTGCGGAATTTTCCCTGATAGTTACCGATCTGTTTTTCGGTTGAAACGTTTACACATGTTCTGAATAATTACTATCATAAATGGACAGGATTCTGAAATTATTATTGAAGTGAAGGAATAATAAACCACTGTACAATCATTTGCAGCGTTTTTTTTTTCTACAACCATAAATATTCCAAAAAACGTGATTTTGAAACAGTTTTTTTATTTAGAAATACGGCCTAAAAAGTATCTACTTTCAGTCCAATCAATACCAAACTTTGATCGTGCAAACGAGGCTCAAATTTGAACAATTTAAGTTTCAAACTATGAAAAAACGCCAACGGACAACACATACCCAAAAAAAAACCCGCAAGTCAACCATAGCAACCTTCTCCTTTTGAAGTCGGCTAGCAACCATAGTAACCTTCTCCTTTTGAAGTCGGTTAAAAATATTAAAACGGTTGCATATTAGTCCGCGACTCAGCCATTGTTATGTGGTTCGCCTGCACCCCCTCTGTGGAAATCGTCTGGGTAGCGTAAATACGAGCCGAACCGCATACCGCTCGTCATAGTTGAGCTTCGCCGTTGAGTAAAAAGAAAGAAAGAAAGGCATAATATTTTGGTTGTCAAAAAATTGAAGAATAGTTAATATTTGTATTTATTTTGTAATGTATAATTTTGTGAAAATTAGTGGGAGGTTAATAAAAGATGAATTGTAAGATTAAACTCCTTAATAATGTGAATTGAATGATTCGAATGACATCTAACGCTTTTTTTTTATTTCAACTTTATAGTAATAGGAATGCGCAATTGATCACTAAATTGTTCATATACATTTATGAATAACCTTAAATCTCAGCTATAGGAATAGTTACTGGTGAGGTGAACTAGCGCATTAATTTCGAGAGCTTGTCATAGGCTGACTGGTTCCCACCGATTTCATTTAACAGCTAAACCATGATTTATCTTCAGAAGTAATTGGCAATGGATGTTCGCTTCAGTCGCATCTCTGAGACCAACTCGACGCGTAGATCAAAATCTGACCGAGTAATACGGTTATATTCAAATAAAACCAATTTATCGGCAGTGGAAGACGCCGAGTCCCTTTAATCCTGAAATCAATATCTAACGAAGTGTTATGACCACTTTTAAGGAGAGAAATTTTTACGGGGATCGAGCGCGATACTTTCTACTACGAACCTGAGATCACATCCAGTTGGCTCGATAAACACACTCTACCGGGTATGTCATTCGCTCGGCAATCATCAGTTCCACTATACTCTCAGATCGACGGTCGAGGAAGGTTCTTTTAAGTTGCGGCAGACCAAGAACTCAGTAATAATGTCAAACAGATTAGCTTTACACAGCTGAGAGTATCTTCGTCAGTTGCCGCATGATTTGAATCCAGTTTCCCAGCGTTCACCGTTTCAACTAATTCACAATGGTGCTAGGACTTTCCGTAGACCACCTCACGGCGACCAACGACGTTACGAGTCATCAGGCTACACGGAGGCGACGCTCGATTCTTCACAACACTAGGCCCACCCGCCATTTAAATAACAAAGCGCCTCCACGACCACGAGTCAAGGCATCTCTTGACCGCCGAAGTGTTCTGTCCGCACTCGTAAGATTTACGTTCCACATAATTGTACGTCCTTCGTCAGCGGTTCGCGCGCACACCAGCGATCCCGGACACAGCCACTGCAAGACCAGCCGTATTATACGAATCCTGCGAGGCCTCGACGTCCAAACGCAACCATGACTAACCAGCACAGATCCTTTGTATGCGCTTATGAGCCCCTGGCTTCCGGACCCTGCTCGAGTTAAGTGAAACAGTTCACGGGTCAGTGCAGGTAGGAGCAGAAGGGAAAGTACGATACCCTCTACTGTTCCCTTACAGCCACCGGCTCAATTCCGCCAGTGTTATTGTAAATAATTAAGAGCGAAATCCCTCCCTCACCAGAGGGAGAAGAGATAGATAGCACTTGAGCATCGTCGCCCTCAACGTCCCCGCCCTCCTGCATGTTTTTTCCCTTCACAGGGCTCTTCCCTCTTCTGTACCTCACTCCCGATGTCTCCCACATTCACTCTTCCGCTCTCGTTAACCCTCCAACTAACGGTGCTTTTCATTCAAAGTTTTTCCATTGGTGCCCACTTTTCCAGGCGAAACACTTTGTTCTAGCCAACGTATACTTAAATAGCGTTCATCAGCCTCGTATTACTACTAGCAATTATCTCAATCGTAACGATGGTACCTACTCGTCATTGTAGTACCTAATGAATTTTGGTTTATTATTCAATAATAAACCATTGTAATCGCCCAAGAAAAACGCTGCAAATGATTGTACAGTGGTTTATTATTATTTCGCTTCAATATTGATTTAAGAAGACTATCCATTTGTCATTTTAAATATTCCGAACATTTTTTAACGTTCCCACCGAAAAACAGATGGTAACTATAGGGGAAAACTCCGTAGCAACTATTGTAATTTTAATCATTTTTATTTTTCTTAATTTCCTAATTAAAAGCTAAACTTATTGCCTAACGATACAGCTGGAGAGAGCGTTTGACGACCATTCCAATGAGTATAGAACGATTTTTATAGCTCCAAGAACTCTCGAGTTATACCCTCATGTCAAATTTCTGAAAATCTCCCAAATTCGACACAAAAGCTGCGATAACTCGCGAACCAATAGAGCTATCGACCCGGCGATGGTCTCATTCGATTCAGCGTCCAAAAATCTATATAATTTGATACCACTGTTAAGGAGTACCTCCGCTTCACTTCGCTAGGCAACTTCACCTGAGCCTCATTACACTGCATCCTACACAACGCATCAGGCGCAGCTGTTTTAATTTTTTGGTTTCTCTGGTTTCTATGGCGACGTCTCGAACTTTACATTCTTTCATCTAGTTTTCACTTCCGTTTCGTAATATTCTCCACCTTCCATTTTGTAAACGCGCAATTCCGTTCAAATATATTTTCTTTCGTTTTCAAACGCTTACGTTTCTCAACAACCACGTACACATTTTTCTGAAAAACCTTGGAAAATATGAATTTTCTCCCCCTCAAAACCCCCCAGAAATACCCTTAAAATTGAGCTAGCAAGTTGGTTCAAGAATTAGGCCGTCGTAGGACCGAGATTGATTTTTGGTGAAAATTTCAAATTTTTAGCTCTTACAGTTTGGCCGGAAAACTGCTAACGGCGTACGGCGGACGGCGTACGGCGGACGGCGTACGGCGGACGGACAGAATTTTTTTTATTGGATATTCGGATTCTACATGCCTTGAAACGTAAAACATCAAATTTTGAGGGGGGTTATACAATTTTTTTTCTTGGGCGATTACAATGGTTTATTATTGAATAATTAAAAAAAAAATAAAACCGACTTCAAAAAGTTTGTCTATAAAATACACTCTGAAAAGGAAAAAATAACAAAAATGTCCCAACTTCGCAGCAACTCATTCGCCAACTACACATTTTAAGGACTACTTTACTACTCGTATTGACCTGACCACTTACTGATTGATTGGATCACCTTCCCTAATAATATAAAAATTACTATTTCTCATTTCCCAAATGATTAAAAGATTTTCCTTTCACCTCTGAATTGCCTCCAGATTGATCATCTTTTGGAGTCGGCGCCTCTCTCATATTGTATTGGAGAACCCTATAGATTCCGAATTACCAGTAGTATGAATATAAATATCATGAGTTTTCACGATTCTTGAACAGAGCAAATCAGCATTTATGAGAACTGATCATTAACAATATCGATTTGAAGGTGACTATTCACGCCTTTTCCTAAAAACCATTTCAGATTTCTCTAAGAATCTTTACGTCCAGACCCAGACTTATTACCTGGCAGCTACTAATTTATCGTAAATTCATATTTATTTGTAACCATCAGGTACCTAGTCATTTTGCCAGAGAGGCGCCGACTCCAAAAGATGATCAATCTGGAGGCAATTCAGAGGTGAAAGGAAAATCTTTTAATCATTTGGGAAATGAGAAATAGTAATTTTTATATTATTAGGGAAGGTGATCCAATCAATCAGGAAGTGGTCAGGTCAATACGAGTAGTAAAGTAGTCCTTAAAATGTGTAGTTGGCGAATGAGTTGCTGCGAAGTTGGGACATTTTTGTTATTTTTTCCTTTTCAGAGTGTATTTTATAGACAAACTTTTTGAAGTCGGTTTTATTTTTTTTTTAAAAAGTTTTTTTTTATTTTTCTCTTTTTAGTGACTTACAATTATGGACAGCTCTCTTTACAGAATTTTCCCAAGCTTTCATTATTGTGTTCTTGTCACTTACTACTAACCGTCCAAACTCAATTCATAAGTCCGTTGAACGATGAAGTTCTAAAGTATAATGATTACCTAACTATTTTCAATGTTATTATGTTGATTGAGAGTGAGTTTGAACGTTTGGAATAATCCATCCACTGATTTGGGTCTCTTGGTCAACATACCGGATACTTTGATCCCATTGATACACCTACCAAAACTCAAATAATTGTCTACACCATTACTGGTTACTGAATTGCACCAATTCACTCGTTCTTTATTTCTCTAACGATAATAGAGTGATAATTTTCTCAAGCGTACCCGCAATCGCACTGAATGAGAGAATCCGAACAAAGTTTCAGAAATTCGCCGAACGTTTGTGCATTAACATGGAGTTATTTGGCCTTCAAAACCATGTTATTTATTGAAAATTTAACGCTGAATTCAAATCTTCTAACGAGAATGCCATGACTAACGTAGTTTTTTTTCTACAAGCATAAATAGTCCAAAAAACGTGATTTTGAAACAAATTTTTTAGAAATACGGCCTAAAAAGTATCTACTTTTAGTCCAATCAATACCAAATTTAAATCACGTAAACTAGACTCAACTTTGAACAATTTAAGTTTAAAAACTATGGAAAAACAGTTTTTGTTTGGAAGTTATGAGGTCTCAAACACAGGTCCATTAAAACATCGATTGCTCCCTTATTATGCCACCTAAACTTGATTTTTTACCATCGTTAGAAAGCTCTAGCTAAGTGCTTTCAAGTGCAGTAGTGTTCATATTTTTTTTCTCGACGTGGTTGGGAACGGTGCTCGAAAAACCTCAAAAAAGTGAAAATTGGCATCACTTTTTTTGTTACACTTTCTTCTCTACACGCTATATTAGAATGCCGAACAAAAAATTGAAGCTATGCCCTTGTAGGCAGATAAATTATGAACAAAATGACACCAGAAACAAAACAATCGAGCAAGTATTCTAGAAGTTATAGGCTTGCAAAGTCAAAACTTCCTTTTTTCGCGAAAATCACGTTTTCCGGCGTTTCTCCGCGTCTGGAGACGTAACTACTGAATGGACTCAATTGAAAAAATTATGGGACCTACCTGGATAGTAACCCTTTCAAACAAAAAAAAAAGTAACCCGATCGGACGTACAGGAGCTGAACGCCGGTGGACAACACATACCGAAAAAAAAAAAAAAAAAAAAAAAAAAAAAAAAAAAAAAAAAAAATCCCGCTAGACGACCATAGTAACCTCCTCCTTGTTTGAAGTCGGTTAATAAACCAAAAAATTTTTCTAACCCCCCTCAAAATTTGATGTTTTGCGTTTCAAGGCATGTAGAATCCGAATATCCAATAAAAAAAATTCTGTCCGTCCGCCGTACGCCGTTAGCAGTTTTCCGGCCAAACTATAAGAGCTAAAAATTTGAAATTTTCACCAAAAATCAATCTCGGTCCTACGACGGCCCAATTCTTGAACCAACTTGCTAGCTCATTTTTAAGGGTATTTTTGGAGGGTTTTTGAGGGGGAGAAAATTCATATTTTCCAGGGTTATTCAGAAAAATGTGTATTTGGTATAAAATTATATAGATTTTCGGACGCTGAATCGAACGAGACCATCGCGGGGTCGATAGCTTTATTGGTTCTCGAGTTATCGCAGCTTTTGTGCCGAATTTGGGAGATTTTTAGAAATTTGACATGAGGGTATAACTCGAGAGTTCTTGGAGCTATAAAAATCGTTCTATACTCATTGGAATGGTCGTCAAACACTCTCTCCAGCTGTATCGTTAGGCAATAAGTTTAGCTTTTAATTAGGAAATTAAGAAAAATAAAAATGATTAAAATTACAATAGTTGCTACGGACTTTTCTCGTATAGTTACCATCTGTTTTTCGGTGGGAACGTTCACAAAAATAGTGTTCGGAATATTTCAAATGACAAATGGATAGTCTTCTTAAATCAATATTGAAGCGAAATAATAATAAACCACTGTACAATCATTTGCAGCGTTTTTGATTATATATACTTCTACAATAGTAGAGTATTACTCAACAGGTGATTGTTGTTGAAGGAAGAACTCCCCTGAACAATGTTAGGCACCTCTTAGATCAGAAACGATGATCATGAACTCGTAGCGTAAAAAAACTTAAAAATAAAAAAATAATCCGACTTCAAAATTATTTACCTAGATTTAATTATTTGCCTGGGAGCTAGATTTCAAATAACTAAAATTGATATACAGAAATGATAATATTATCATGATTATGGTGGGTTTTCATCTCGAGTTGAACTGATTCGCAGCTTTTGTGTCTTTCAAGGTTACGATAAACTTACTACGATTCTATGTATCAAGAATATGGAGCTTACTACGATTCTATGTATCAAGAATATGGAGCTATGAAAAGTAGTTAAATAATTAGTTAGTTTAACCTTTTGCTGTGTTGTCACTCAGAATCATGTAGCGTATGTTTGAGTTAGAGAGGCGAAATACTAGACGACTCTTTCTCCATTTCTTAAGTTGCCTGCGGAGCACTTCCGCCGCCTCGGCCATCATTAGAACTTTGTGAGGCGACAAGGTATCTACGGTCGCTGCTTTTAAGGGCGATTATTGGCTGATTTGAAAAACCTGGCTTGAGAATGTATTGATAAATAGTTGTTTACTTGTTGCACTGCACTTCAGACGGTCTCATCTCGCATATCGATGAATGATTTCACCAGGTCAACTCGAACAACTGAATATAAATAAAATTAAAAACTAAAAAAAAATGAATAAAACATTTTATCTACTTCTTGGCGTCGCATTTTTTGGGTTCTCGACGCCCCGATGATGCCCGAACGGGCGAAAGTACTCGGCTACAAAATAAACAATTGGAGAATGAGTCGCCTGGTTTCTCTCCCCCCCACAATCCACAGACATCAAAACATTAAATTGTTACCTTTATGCTAAAGAAGACCAAGAACGGAATATCAACGCTTTTGTTTTTCGAACGCTCTTTGTTTGCCCTCGTGTTTTAAGGAATTGACAGATCAATAATGCAGTTATTCGACCCAAACTCTTTCAGTATATATTACAGGAAAACCACCTGTAGTAAACCTATTATGTACCAGAAATCGTTCATCAGCTTCGGAGTGCGCCAAAATGAATTTAGTTCAAAATAGATTTACATGGCGTCTTGTGGTATGCGTGGTAGTTCCGATATAACGCTGTGTAAACTCTTTTTTATTAGCAACTACGCAGTAACTTATGACGTGTCCGAACGATGATTTTGCTGTGCACCCGCCCCTTCCTCTACTTCAAGGGGAGGAAAATCCTACATTAGCATAACGGCCAGTGATACAGTGATAGTGCACCCCATCTTCGACTCGACCTCCGGGTCCCTAAGTTCAGCTCCTTTCAACGTTATAGGTAGTCCCTTCTTAGCTATAATCTCGTCCCAACACTTTATTACTAAATGGTGCCATCGCGCTTGGTCCATTCCAGCAAGGAATACCAGGTGCTCCAATACAATAACAACCGCAAAACTACCCCGTCGTTGTAGTCGACAACTTCACTTGCCAATATTTAATTGATTTTTGCCGACAGTGAAAACCGAAATGCGCACCTGTTTTACACGTTTCAAGGCATGTAGTATCCGAACATCTTATATTAAACTACAATTCTGTCCGTCCGCCGTCCGTCGTAAAAACTTTTCTGAGGAAATTATAATAGCTGAATTATTGACATTTTCACCAAAAATCAATCTTGGTCAGACGATGGCTCAATTCTTTACCCAAACCGCCACCTCAATTTTAAGGGTTTTTTTGGGAAGGTTTCAAGGGAGGAAATCCGCACTGAGTGAGTGGAGCTATAAAAAAATTCTATTCTCGTTCTTTCAAACTCGGCTATTAAGAAAAATAAAAATTATTAAAATTACAATAGTTGCTACGGAGTTTTCCCCTATAGTTACCATCTGTTTTTCGGTGGGAACGTTCACAAATGTTCGGAGTAATTACTATTACGAATGGATAATCTTCTTAAATCATTATTGAAGCGAACTAATAATAAACCACTTTAGCAGGGTTACACAATTTTTTTTTTCTTGGGCGAATACAATGGTTTCTTATTGAATAATAAACCAAAAATGAAAGCACAATAAACTTGGGTTCTTAAGTCTTAGCCAGAGAAAACTGTTGAATGAAATTATATTTATCATTCAAGACTGAGGTCGTTAGCGGCTACACAGCCGTTATGAGAAATATTTCTTAATGACTTCCATGATAGACCTGTTTGAGGTTTCCATAACATAATTTCCTTTCCACAAATGGTAACAGTAAACTTATTAAATAACAGTAGATTTATTTAACCTTCCCTGTAGGTGGGTAGGGGTCGCTGTATGATCTTCATGTAAGAGGGGTTAGGTGAGAAGGTTACGTAGAACGAGACGGAACTGGAACATGCCTTCGGTGGGGAGGTCGAAGATAAATTGTCTACAATAAAAGGGAGTTAGCTGGCGGAGGATGAGAGCGGAATACGACGAGTGAAGCGAGCGAACGAGGGGTCGAAAGGCGAGCCGTGCGTGCGGACAGATCGCGCTGGTTTATGGGCTTGAGACCAACGTAGCCCACGCCCGATCCTTGCGAGAAATGTTCGGCCGATACTTGCACGCCTTTCCTCGCAGGAAGAGGTTCTCTTGCTAGCAAACACTGCGAAAGCAGGAAACTCCGAGCTCTGGAACCTCCGTGCGCACTTAGCGGCTCAGCTTGCGGAGATCCGGAGCTGCTGAACAGGAACGCTAACAGTAAAAAATGCCTTTGTCTAACTTCTATCAAGACGACTGGTCGTTAAGTTTAAGAAATAGGTGATGATCCTGAATTGAATTATTAACCTCGAAACGTTTCGCGAAGTTGTTTCTATTCTATATTCTGGGTTATTGCGCATTTTCGATCGCAGTACCTACTCAGAAACATCTTCTGAACTCGTATCGGTACAGTTGTAAACGCTTCAAATGATTGTACGCATGCTTATCATTCCTTTGCTACAATTATGATTTAAAAGTGAGTTTTATTGTATTTTGTGTTTTTTGAAAACACTCCTACGTTTAAGTATTTAAACCATTCGAAATGCACTAGAACTCTCCAATAAGGCCATTCAAGGGGGATATTGTGATAGTAACTTCCCCTAAAATTGGTGAATGTTTCCACCTAATACCTTAACTAGAAAGGAATCGTTGGAATGACACGCCGTAATATCATTTTGGTAACTTGAAAAACACCTGAAGTGAAAAATGTGCCGATTTCTGACAGTTTTGATCGCTCCAGGACTTGAATTGTTTGGGACGACGAAGGAATGATTGTCCTATCTTTATCGTATGAGTCACATACTACCGTACTTCCGCGTTATAAGTAGGTACATGGACTGTACCTACAGACCGCAAAAATAATTATATTTGAACGCTGGGGGACCTAACATGTTTCTTCATTTCCGCTGAATTGTATTTGTAGAGCTTCGCTCTGGGATGGGATAAATGTTAATATGGGATATAAAGATGTAGTGAACTTTATTTAGAAAAAGAGCCAGAACACAGCGAAAGAATCATAGGAACAAACGATATGGAAAGATAATAATGTACAAAACAGCTGGTATCCACGGTAGCCCAGTCACCCGTCTTGGCAGTTGCCATGGAGCCTACTGCAGAGACGAACAGTATTATTGGTGTCACCTGCAGTACTTCCTCGTAAATTGCGTTATCAGCTATTTTATTTTAGAGCTTCTGTGCATCGGGTATCCAACTACACACAAATCTTGTTTGGTTCATACAGCGTTCCTCCGACTTACGTGGTTTACCATCTATTACGATTTCCACAGGCCTAATAATCAATATATTTGACGCTAGAATGACGGCTGATTTTTATTCCTAGGGTCACACACTGTACATCCGTGCCATAAGCTCAATTTTTAACCGACTTCAAAAGGAGGAGGTCAGTATGTTTGACTTGCGGGTTTTTTTTCGGTATGTGTTGTCTGTTGGCGTTTAGCTCCTGTACGTCAGATCGGGTTACCTTTTTTTTTGTTTGAAAGGGTTACTATCCAGGTAGGTCCCATAATTTTTTCGATTGAGTCTATCCAGTAGTTACGTCCCCAGATGCGGGGAAATGCCGGAAAACGGTGATTCCTACGGTGATTTCCCCTATAGTTACCATCTGTTTTCTGGTGGGAACGTTCACAATTGTTCGGAATAATTACAATCACAAATGGATAGTCTTCTTAAATTATTGAAGCGGAGTAATAATGAATCACTGTACAATCATTTTTACGCGTAATTGACCACTGACGCCTGTAAATTTAGTGTGGAGGCGAAAAATTCTGAATACCCCATAGCTGGTCACAAAGTAGACTCATATAGTCGTATTCTAATGGACGTCAAGCAATAATAGCACCGGGTCTGGACTCTGCATTACCTTTTCATTGCATTCCTTACTTTTCCTGTACTGACCGACGACCAAGGCTATCCTTTGTCCCCTCTTCAAGCATGGGAATCCTATAATGTGGTGTTGAATGTTGGTCGAAGGCTTCCTCCATAATTTTGCGACATGCAGCTCTGTTCAAGTGTATAACAATTACAGCGGCAGTAAATTTATTCGAGAAGAAGCCGAGGCTGTAATGCGACCGTGTAACGGAACCGTGCCGGAGCAATGTTCTTCTTATTACTTGTCCAATGGGGGTGCGAACCCCGTGCAGTGGTTCGCTGCGGCCTCACTGCAGACCCCTCCCTAGTTGCTGTTAAAGTGGAATGCAATGGAAATTTGTGGTTAAATTTTACAGACAGTTGGACGGTGTTATGCACAAACCGGCCAAGCGCCAAAATGTCAAAAATCGAGTTTTTGGTATCAATCGATTCGTCTCGACGAGTACTTTCAGATTTTTTCGATTATAACGCCGTCTATTGACTTCTTGACGAACTAGGGTTGATAGACTGTTTGTGCAAAATGTTTTTTCGAAGTTCAGTAATTCTCACAAACCGGCCAACCTCCGACGTCTGATATTTGGGGCTTCATGTTCTGCGCACTGCGGCCAAATGACACCACTCCAGTTATTTGGCCGCTTTGTGCAAAACTCAGGTCAGGTTTACTAAGCTGTTTTCCCTACGATCCGATCGTTTCGCTGGATTTTTTTGTTTCTTACCTACAAGACATCGTTCACGAATGGCTTTAGTTCTCTTATATTTTAATGAAGCGCTTTTGAAAATTAAAAAAAATAATATTTAGGGCATTTTATCATTCTCCATTTATCTGTCTCTTTCTTGTTTGGTTCTTAGGTACTTACATTCGGAAATGTTCTAGACGCCATCCAAACCTGTACATGCATCAAAGTTTAAAACTCTAGATTTTCTTATTTTTTCACATAAATATGTTTTTTCGAGCTGTCGGCATATGGGGTGTCGTTTAAAATTTTGACGGAAGGGGTCTCTTGATCGATTACAACCATTCCCTGAGCAATAAGTACTATTGCCGCGTCCAGTGTACCAAATTCACAAAACTGTGGCCAAAAATGAGAATAAAATGAAAAAAGAACGAGAATTTTCTACGTAGGCATGAGAAGTAGCATTTTTGATATTTTTTGCGCTGCCTAATCTATCGCAAATAGTTTCAGCTCATACATCAGATTTTGAGCCAATGTGAGTAACGAGTATGATCCTACTGAACATTATTGTTCCAAATCTAGAAATGTATGTTTTCTCGCCCTTTTTCCTGTTAAAAATGCTACGGTTGACCTGCACAAACCGGCCAGGCGCCGGACCTTGGCTGGTTTGTGCAAATTTTTCCGCTTAGCCGGTTTGTGCAAAATATGTTAGTTGATATTTTCGTTTCGCACAAACCAGGTATCCACCATAACTCGCAAAATATTCAAATTTCTCTCGTTTTGACGTTATTATTCGATTCTACGCACCAAAAAACATAAGGGGGGGGGGGAGTTCCATGTTCTTAATCAACACTGGAGAGGCAGGGTAGAAGAAATACCTGAAAAAACTTCAATCGCGTTTTTCTCTAAAACGATATTCTGGCGCTTGGCCGGTTTGTGTATAACACCGTCCAGTTGTAGTATCGAGCAATAGCGTTGCCTAATATCGAACAGTGATGGAGAGTTTTTGTTCTATGCGTATTGGTTTATTATTTAATAGTTAGCTTTTGTAATAGCCCAAAAAGAAAAATAAATAAATAAAAAATAAAAACAACAACAAAAAAATACCGAAAAATAAAAAAAAACTTTAAAAAAAAAAAAATAAAACCGACTTCAAAAAGTTTGTCTATAAAATACACTCTGAAAAGGAAAAAATAACAAAAATGTCCCAACTTCGCAGCAACTCATTCGCCAACTACACATTTTAAGGACTACTTTACTACTCGTATTGACCTGACCACTTCCTGATTGATTGGATCACCTTCCCTAATAATATAAAAATTACTATTTCTCATTTCCCAAATGATTAAAAGATTTTCCTTTCACCTCTGAATTGCCTCCAGATTGATCATCTTTTGGAGTCGGCGCCTCTCTTATATTGTATTGGAGAAGCCTATAGATTCCGAATTACCAGTAGTATGAATATAAATATCATGAGTTTTCACGATTCTTGAACAGAGCAAATCAGCATTTATGAGAACTGATTATTAACAATATCGATTTGAAGGTGACTATTCACGCCTTTTCCTAAAAACCATTTCAGATTTCTCTAAGAATCTTTACGTCCAGACCCAGACTTATTACCTGGCACCTACTAATTTATCGTAAATTCATAATATTTATTTGTAACCATCGGTTATTTTGCCAGAGAGGCGCCGACTCCAAAAGATGATCAATCTGGAGGCAATTCAGAGGTGAAAGGAAAATCTTTTAATCATTTGGGAAATGAGAAATAGTAATTTTTATATTATTAGGGAAGGTGATCCAATCAATCAGGAAGTGGTCAGGTCAATACGAGTAGTAAAGTAGTCCTTAAAATGTGTAGTTGTCGAATGAGTTGCTGCGAAGTTGGGACATTTTTGTTATTTTTTCCTTTTCAGAGTGTATTTTATAGACAAACTTTTTGAAGTCGGTTTTATTTTTTTTTTAAAAAGTTTTTTTTATTTTTCTCTTTTTAGTGACTTACAATTATGGACAGCTCTCTTTACAGAATTTTCCCAAGCTTTCATTATTGTGTTCTTGCCACTTACTACTAACCGTCCAAACTCAATTCATAAGTCCGTTGAACGATGAAGTTCTAAAGTATAATGATTACCTAACTATTTTCAATGTTATTATGTTGATTGAGAGTGAGTTTGAACGTTTGGAATAATCCATCCACTGATTTGGGTCTCTTGGTCAACATACCGGATACTTTGATCCCATTGATACACCTACCAAAACTCAAATAATTGTCTACACCATTACTGGTTACTGAATTGCACCAATTCACTCGTTCTTTATTTCTCTAACGATAATAGAGTGATAATTTTCTCAAGCGTACCCGCAATCGCACTGAATGAGAGAATCCGAACAAAATTTCAGAAATTCGCCGAACGTTTGTGCATTAACATGGAGTTATTTGGCCTTCAAAACGATGTTATTTATTGAAAATTTAACGCTGAATTCAAATCTTCTAACGAGAATGCCATGACTAACGTAGTTTTTTTTCTACAAGCATAAATAGTCCAAAAAACGTGATTTTGAAACAAATTTTTTAGAAATACGGCCTAAAAAGTATCTACTTTTAGTCCAATCAATACCAAATTTGGATCACGTAAACTAGACTCAAATGTTAACAATTTAAGTTTAAAAACTATGGAAAAACAGTTTAGGATTGGAAGTTGTGAGGTCTCAAACATAGGTCCATCAAAACATCAATTGCTCCCTTATTATGCCACCTAAACTTGATTTTTTACCATCGTTAGAAAGCTCTAGCTAAGTGCTTTCAAGTGCAGTAGTGTTCATATTTTTTTTCTCGACGTGGTTGGGAACGGTGCTCGAAAAACCTCAAAAAAGTGAAAATTGGCATCACTTTTTTTGTTACACTTTCTTCTCTACACGCTACATTAGAATGGCGAACGAAAAATTGAAGCTAAGCCCTTGTAGGCAGATAAATTATGAACAAAATGACACCAGAAACAAAACAATCGAGCAAGTATTCTAGAAGTTATAAGCTTGCAAAGTCAAAACTTCCTTTTTTCGCGAAAATCACGTTTTCCGGCGTTTCTCCGCGTCTGGAGACGTAACTACTGAATGGACTCAATTGAAAAAATTATGGGACCTACCTGGATAGTAACCCTTTCAAACAAAAAAAAAAGTAACCCGATCGGACGTACAGGAGCTGAACGCCGGTGGACAACACATACCGAAAAAAAAAAAAAAAAAAAAAAAAAAAAAAAAAAAAATCCCGCTAGACGACCATAGTAACCTCCTCCTTGTTTGAAGTCGGTTAAAAACCGCAAGTCAAACCTCTTCCTTTTGAAGTCGGTTAAAGATGACTGGATTGCGTCCGGTGTGTGACCCCAATGATGAAGATCTGGCGTCATTTACTCGCCATTACTAAAATTTATGGTCTCTACCGTCGAATAATTAATTTTCGCGGCCTGTGTAAAACTACTTTGCAACTCGAATTGATCTGACTTCTCTCTGTTTAAAAAATAATTCTTTCTCATTTCCCGAACGATTGAACTTCTTTCCTTTCACCTCTGAATCGGCTCCAGAATAGTCCCTTTTTGGAGTTAGCGACTCTCGCAGAATGACTACCGTTACCGTAGCACCGTTACTACCGTAACAAATAAATTAGAATTTACAATAAATTAGTTGGAGCCGCTGCAAAAGCAAAGGAGTGAAACGTGCTTTTATGGAATTTTGGACAATGCATAGTACTTCCGCGATATATGAATGAAATTCAACGGAATGATTGAATTTTGGATAAAACACTGTCCATTCGATACATAACCATTCAATGTTTTTCTGCTTCGATAATTACAGGCTATGAAAGTTAATATTTTTCCATGTTTGGGGTCTTAACATGTTATTTATCGCGAGTAGATCACGCTCTATTTTTTTTTTTTTTTTTTTTTTGGTCAGTTTGGTCTCTCACTGTACCTCCACGTTATGAGCTTTTTTCACGCTTTCGCTAGTGCGTACTTTGAATTTTGATTATTACAGGCCGCGAAAATCAATATATTTGAGCCACACAAATGATCGAGTTATACCATCTCGCCAAATCTCCTTAAGTCTAGACTACGCCTCAACATGAGCTGCGATAACTGAGAATGGTTATTTACGAGATTTGACTGTTGGCACCGTTATGGTCTCATTCGATTCAGCGTCAAAAATCCATTCAAATTGATATCGAACACACGCTTGTGTCAAAAACCTTGGAAATGCGGTTTTCCCCTTGAAACCCCCTCCCCAATTATACTCTTAAGATCGAGGTAGCAATTTGCGAAGGTATTGAGCCGTTGTCAAGCCAAGATTGATGTTTGGTGAATATTTCATGTAGTTTTTGCTGTATCTTTAAGAACATTAATTTTTGGCGATCGTAGACGGTCCCATTTAATCATAATTCATTAAAGTAAAGGAATAACAAAGTACAGAAGAATCATTTGCAGCGTTTTACCTCCACATTTAAGTAGGCGATGGATATGTATAGAAATTCGGAGGCAAAACGTTAAATTCGTAACAGAGGTAACTTTGGAAAAACGAATCATAGCGCTAGTTACAGTTTCTGAAAAACTGCTGTGTGCCCTGGTGTCTGTCGTCAATAACTAGAGACAAACCTCATCAGCGGAAGTTATAGGAAATTCGATGAATTTTCCAGAGAATGTTCTTCTAGTGACTGGAGTCTGCTAAATTATACGATATCTAATTTTAAGTATGTGTTTCCTAGAGATGGGGGTTTGAAATGTCTTCTATTAAAGGTACCGTTGACCGTTGACTTTCATGGTTTGGTTCCCACAGTATGAACGTTTTTCGCGATTTCTCTGCTGCGTATCTTCCATTTAGATTTATATAGGCCGCAACAATCATTATACAGTGAACGCTCAAGCATGGAAAAGGAATGTCCCGCGCCTATAGTCTAAAGGTCTCGAAATGTTTTGCAATGGCGAATTGGTGACGATTGATTCTTAACGTTGGGCTCACACCAGCACTACCGCGTTACATCTCATACGGGTACTCGATGACAGACTCAAATTACGCCCCAAAATAAACTCTCCTATTCATTCTATTTAACGCGTCTACTTAACGCTTAGTCATTCTTAAACTAAGATTGTACATATCAGTACTTAGATGTGAAGGATTCGATTGCGTAAAAATTTTGGAGCTCTCAGTGGTTCGGGAACAATCTTTTCGTGTATAGAACTAATGCAGCGCTACCCTTTTTTAGTGATGCTCTGAGGTATCTAAGCTCTTTGTCTGAAGAAGGTGGAGATTGGAGGGATGTTAGTTAGAGGGGTTAGTCAGGTCCACGTATCAATTCATCGTCTAGTAACAGGTAAGATAGTTGTAGTATCTCTACGTACTTAGGTAAAAGATAAAAGACTCAATACCAGTGAAAATTTGATGGTCGCCTAATTTTTTGAGTCATTTTCAGCTACGGTACAGCTACGGTACAGGTAACGCGAATGCCAAGCGACAAATGAAAGTCGAAATGAGTAAAGCGGCGTATTGGCGTCATCATGGACCTCGTACGACCACGAGAGACCACGAGAGATTTCCACGTTTCCGCAAAATCAATGAAAATCCTGACAAGGCTAAGAGGGCGGGTGTTTGGCGGATGGAAACCTAACTGGGACTATGTTCGGATGATGGAGGTTACCTCTAATCCGCAGCCAGTGCTGTCCGTCCATGATGGGATGACCGGCTGATATGTCCAGGCAAAGGCTCGAAGGATTTCAGTATATCCTGCCCTAACGGAGAGGACTAAAAAAGCATGGCCCCGGTTTGCCGCGCCAATCTTGGCACGTGACCAATACGTTTGCCGCCCTTTTTTATTTCTTCTGTAAATTACCTTTCTAGTGTTCTTTCGCGAATGGTATTCGTTGTTCGAATTTTAGCGAATAACTCGAAGCGAGAGCAAAATGATACGGCTCAATTAAATCAGATAATCCGTTTTTTTTTTTTTTCAGGAATGGAACTCCATTCGTACATTCTTACCTATAAATTTCAAAAACCAATCTAACTTCAAATCCAGTTGACCCAGTTTATTTATTTATCGGCACAAAAGCGTTACCCCGTTATGAAAACAAGGAGAATATTAATTAGACATAACCAATTGATTTGATCTTTTACGTTTCAAGGCATGCGGAATCCGAATATCGAATGAAAAACTCTGCAAATGATTGTACAGCGGTTTATTGTTCCTTCGCTTCGATAATGATGTAAGAAGATCTATTTTTTAACCGACTTCAAACAAGGAGGAGGTTACTATGGTCGTCTAGCGGGATTTTTTTTTTTTTTCGGTATGTGTTGTCCACCGGCGTTCAGCTCCTGTACGTCCGATCGGGTTACTTTTTTTTTGTTTGAAAGGGTTACTATCCAGGTAGGTCCCATAATTTTTTCAATTGAGTCCATCCAGTAGTTACGTCTCCAGACGCGGAGAAACGCCGGAAAACGTGATTTTCGCGAAAAAAGGAAGTTTTGACTTTGCAAGCTTATAACTTCTAGAATACTTGCTCGATTGTTTCATAATTTATCTGCCTACAAGGGCCTAGCTCCAATTTTTCGTTCGGCATTCTCATATGGCGTGTAGAGAAGAAAGTGTAAGAAAAAAAGTGATGCCGATTTTCACTTTTTTGAGGTTTTTCGAGCACCGTTCCCAACCACGTCGAGAAAAAAACGCTGCAAATGATTGTACAGTGGTTTATTATTATTTCGCTTCAATATTGATTTAAGAAGACTATCCATTAGTCATTCTAAATATTCCGAACATTTGTGAACATTCCCACCGAAAAACAGATGGTAACTATAGGGGAAAACTCCGTAGCAACTATTGTAATTTTAATCATTTTTATTTTTCTTAATTTCCTAATTAAAAGCTAAACTTATTGCCCAACGATACAGCTGGAGAGAGTGTTTGACGACCTTTCCAATGAGTATAGAACGATTTTTATAGCTCCAAGAACTCTCGAGTTATACCCTCATGTCAAATTTCTGAAAATCTCCCAAATTCGACACAAAAGCTGCGATAACTCGAGAACCAATAAAGCTATCGACCCGGCGATGGTCTCATTCGATTCAGCGTCCAAAAATCTATATAATTTGATACCACGTACACATTTTTCTGAAAAACCTTGGAAAATATGAATTTTCTCCCCCTCAAAACCCCCCAAAAATACCCTTAAAATTGAGCTAGCAAGTTGGTTCAAGAATTGGGCCGTCGTAGGAACGAGATTGATTTTTGGTGAAAATTTCAAATTTTTAGCTCTTACAGTTTGGCCGGAAAAGTGCTAACGGCGTACGGCGGACGGCGTACGGCGGACGGACAGAATTTTTTTTATTGGATATTCGGATTCTACATGCCTTGAAACGTAAAACATCAAATTTTGAGGGGGGGTTATAAATTTTTTTTTCTTGGGCGATTACAATGGTTTATTATTGAATAATAAACCAAAAAATGACCACTATTGCACTTGAAAGCACTTAGCTAGAGCTTTCTAACGATGGTAAAAAATCAAGTTTAGGTGGCATAATAAGGGAGCAATCGATGTTTTTATGGACCTATGTTTGAGACCTCACAACTTCCAAACTAAAACTGTTTCTCCATAGTTTTTAAACTTAAATTGTTCAAATTTGAGTCTAGTTTACGTGATCTAAATTTGGTATCGATTCGACTAAAATTATATACTTTTTAGGCCGTATTTCTAAAAACATTGTTTCAAAATCACGTTTTTTGGACTATTTATGCTTGTAGAAAAAAAACTACGTTAGTCATAGCATTCTCGTTAGAAGATTTGAATTCAGCGTTAAATTTTCAATAACCAATTAGTTAATTTTCAATAAATAACATGGTTTTGAAGGCCAAATAACTTCATTTTAATGCACAAACGATTGGCGAATTTCTGAAATTTGGTTCGGATTCTCTCATTCAGTGTGAATGCGGATACGCTTCCGGAAATCATTACTCTATTATCGTTAGAGAAATAAAGAAAGAGTGAATTGGTGCAATTTAGTAACCAGCAATGGTGTAGGCCATTATTTGAGTTTTGTAAGGTAGATCAATGGGATCAAAGTATCCGGTATGTTGACCAAGAGACCCAAATCAGTGGATGGATTATTCCAAACGTTCAAACTCACTCTCAATCAACATAATAACATTGAAAATAGTTAGGTAATCATTATACTTTAGAACTTCAACGTTCAACGGACTTATGAATTGAGTTTGGACGGTTAGTAGTAAGTGACAAGAACACAATAATGAAAGCTTGGGAAAATCCTGTAAAGAGAGCTGTCCATAATTGTAAGTCACTAAAAAGAGAAAAATAAAAAAAACTTTAAAAAAAAAAACCGACTTCAAAAACGATGTCTATAAAATACACTCTGAAAAGGAAGAAATAACAAAAATGTCCCAACTTCGCAGCAACTCATTCGCCAACTACACATTTTAAGGACTACTTTACTACTCGTATTGACCTGACCACTTCCTGATTGATTGGATCACCTTCCCTAATAATATAAAAACTACTATTTCTCATTTCCCAAATGATTAAAAGATTTTCCTCTCACCTCTGAATTGCCTCCAGATTGATCATCTTTTGGAGTCGGCGCCTCTCTGGCAAAATGACTACCAGATGGTTACAAATAAATATGAATTTACGATAAATTAGTAGGTGCCAGGTAATAAGTCTGGGTCTGGACGTAAAGATTCTTAGAGAAATCTGAAATGGTTTTTAGGAAAAGGCGTGAATAGTCACCTTCAAATCGATATTGTTAATAATCAGTTCTCATAAATGCTGATTTGCTCTGTTCAAGAATCGTGAAAACTCATGATATTTATATTCATACTACTGGTAATTCGGAATCTATAGGCTTCTCCAATACAATATAAGGTTTTATTTTTTTTTTTTTTTGGTTCTCGAGTTATCGCAGCTTTTGTGTCGAATTTGGGAGATTTTTTAGAACATTGACATGAGGGTATAACTCAAGAGCTATTGGAGCTATAAAAATCGTTCTATACTCATTGGAATGGTAGTCAAACACTCTCTCCAGCTGTACCGTTAGGCAAAAAATATAGGTCTTAATTGGGAAATTAAGAAAACTAAAATTGATTAAAATTACAATAGTTGCTACGGAATTTTCCCCGATAGTTACCAATCTGTTTTTCGGTTGAAATGTTCACACATGTTCTGAATAATGACACCTCTTCTGAAATTATATTTGAAGCGAAGGAATAATAAACCACTGTAGAATCATTTGCAGCGTTTTTGTGATAGTAATTTATTGTACCGAACATTTGGGAACGTTGCCACCGAAAACCAGATCGGTAACTATAGGGGGAAACACCGTAGCAACCATTGAAATTTTAATCAATTTTATTTTCCTCAAATTGAAAGCTAAATTTTTCGCCTAACGGTACAGTTGAAGAGAGTGTTTCACGAGCATACCTACGAGACTAGAACGATTTTTATAGCTTCAAGAACTATTGAGATATACCCTCATGCCAAATTTCTGAAAACCTCAAAAAGTCGACAATAAAGCTGCGATAACTCGAGAACCATTAAATCTACCGACCCCACGATGGTCTTATTCGATTCAGCGTCCGCAAACCTATACAAATTAATTGTTACCAAATACACCTTTTTCTGAGAATCTTTGGAATATACGAATTTTCTCCCAGTCAAAACCCCCCAAAAATACTCTTAGGGTCGAGGTAGCGATTTGGTTGATATCACCGATTTGGCCGTCATTACTTTTCCGACCAAACTATAATAGCTACATTTTTTTACAATCAGTCCCGGTGTCACAACGGCCCAATTCTCGAACCACATTGCTAACTCAGTTTTAAGGTACTTTTGGGGGTTTTGAGGGGAAGAAAATTTGTATTTTCTAATATTTTTCGGACAAAGGTGTGTTTAATATGAATGTATCATATAAAAATCGTTCTATACCTGTTGGAATGCTCATCAAACAATCTCCTCAGCTGTAAGGTTGGTAGGTAATGTATAATTTTGATGACTATCACGCTCGTTATTTATGCTAATCTATACGTTATCGAATTATTTTCCATTATTTTCTATTAGTTGTTCGGAAAGAAAACGATTTGTGACAAGGAATGGTGGAAATGAGGAAATATCATTCGAATGCCGCAAACTCGAAAATTCCCTTCTAGTCTTGTTCAGTTACGATTGTTTTCTTGCACTCAATCAACCGAAGGGATAAGCTCTCGATTCTTCTAGAAATGATAACTTCCTTCACCTCCTTTTTCTTATTTGGGACGTTAAAGGAATGAGGATGAATCCCTCGGCAAGAAATCGAACATAGCCGAAGAGTTTTCGTTTCCTTCCCACTGGCGCGGCACCCTCTTCGTGCAGAAGTTCATTTCTCCCGATTTGCCCACGGTTAAATGAGCCGGAAAATTTGATTCCCGTATTTATAAGGCGCAGTTTCTCTGTCGACTTCGACGACCTCAGCCGCAGAGCCGAGCTGGCGGTTTCTTCTCTACTCCCGAAGCCGGAAACGATACGACGCGTGTCCCCCTAACTAAGCCTCTAACCATATTTCTTTTTAACGCATCGTAATCTTTGCTACCGTCTGGAAGAAGAGAAAGTAAAACGGAGAAAAAACTGAGATTTTAAACTCGGAAATAATCTCAAATATCTCTTTCACTTCGACAATGATTAAAGTTTAGTAAGAAAGAAATTCCTTGGTCTCGTGAAATGAGGACCATCGGCATTATACAGCTAATAAAAAGTGCCGTAACAGTATCCGGAACGAGCCCCCTGAGACTTACGCTTGTAGTTACAGTTGTACAGACTTTTCCCAAAATTGAAAAAATTCTTGCTATTGAGAGCAAGAGCTACAAAGCAATTACGACAACATTTGGTAGACAATTATGTTTTACGAGGAAAGTGCGAGCTGTTTATCTGGTTTGCCGTCCAATTTTCTCTAGCCGAGAGTTACAAGGAACGTCGAGGAGAATCACGTTTTGTAGTCTTAGTATAAGTCGCGGTTCTATAGTTTTATT
This sequence comes from Tupiocoris notatus, assembly GCA_037159825.1. Taxonomy (NCBI): domain Eukaryota; kingdom Metazoa; phylum Arthropoda; class Insecta; order Hemiptera; family Miridae; genus Tupiocoris; species Tupiocoris notatus. The sequence goes on from JASJUZ010000082.1 coordinate 303,832, forward strand.
CTTAGTATAATATATTACCTATAATATGTAGAATATGCTTACCTGCCATGACTTAACTGCGTACATGTTGTACGCTGGACGTTTCCGATGTGTGATTTACCCTCTACAGCAAACGTCATTCTGAGTACGGCGGACAGACAGAATTTTTTTTATTGGATATTCGGATTCTACATTCCTTGAAACGTAAAACATCAAATTTTGAGGGGGAGTTGAAAATTTTTTTTTCTTGGGCGATTACAATGGTTTATTAGGTATTGAATAATAAACCAAAATGTGAAATGGTTTATGGAATAGGCGTGAATATTCATCGTCAAATTGACATCGTTAAAAATTGGCTCTCATAAATGCTGACTTCCTCCGTTCAAGTATCATGAAAACTCTGATATTCTGACTAATTCGGATTCTATAGGCTTCTCCAAGACATTATAAGAGAGGCTCCTACTCAAAAAGTGAACAATTAGGAGGTGATTCAGAGGTGAAAGGAATGTCTTTCAATCATTTGGGAAATGAGAAATAGTAATTTTTATCATTAGGGGAGGTGGTCTAATCAATTAGGAAGTGGTCAATTCAATACGAGTAGTAATGCAGTCCTTAAAATGTGTAGTCGGTCGCTGTGAAGTTGGGACATTTTGGATATTTTTTCCTTTTCAGAGTATATTTTATAGGCAAATAATTTTGAAGTCGGTTTTATTATTATTATTTTTTTTTTTGCGATAACAATGGTTTATCATTGAATAATATACTAAAATGCATAATCTCATCTTCCAAAAAAAACTTAAAAAAAAAATAATAAAACCGACTTCAAAAACTTTGTCTATAAAATACACTCTAAAAAGGAAAAAATAACAAAAATGCCCCAACTTCGCAGCAACTCATTCGCCAACTACACATTTTAAGGTCTACTTTACTACTCGTATTGACCTGACCACTTCCTGATTGATTGGATCACCTCCCCTAATAATATAAAAATTAAAAAAAAATAAAACCGACTTCAAAAATTTTGTCTATAAAATACACTCTGAAAAGGAAAAAATAACAAAAATGTCCCAACTTCGCAGCAACTCATTCGCCAACTACACATTTTAAGGACTACTTTACTACTCGTATTGACCTGACCACTTCCTGATTGATTGGATCACCTTCCCTAATAATATAAAAATTACTATTTCTCATTTCCCAAATGATTAAACGATTTTCCTCTCACCTCTGAATTGCCTCCAGATTGTTCATCTTTTGGAGTCGGCGCCTCTCTTATATTGTATTGGAGAAGCCTATAGATTCCGAATTAGTAAGAATATAAATATCATGAGTTTTCACTATTCTTGAACAGAGCACATCAGCATTTATGAAGAAGAAGAAGAAGAAGAAAGAAGAAAAAAGTTTATTTCCACTTTTGTAAATTAACAATATAATACCTCATATTTCACAATAAACTCTACGGCATGGCTAGATACTAGCCGTCTGCCGGAGTGATGCTCGAACCTAAATATTATAAACATCATATTATAGCACAGCATTACCTACCAAGTTATGCCAATTTAAAATTAAATTTTGATCCGGAATGTGTACAAAATTAAATACCCACAATTGCTTGATGAGCTTGAATTCAGAAATTGAACTCGCTTACGAGCATAAAGCGGTACTTCCACGCCACCGTGCAAAAAGCTGCCAGCTCGTGCCACCCGCGGCCATCCAACAGCCTCACCGCCGCCTCCCTTGTGAGGGTACCAGCGCCGAAAACCGGCACTCTGAACTCTGCCAGGACTGGGCAAACGCAGAGGAAGTGGAAGACGTCCTCCTTTACCCCCATATTGCACAGCGAGCAGTTTTCCAGGGACCCCTCTCTGTAGGGCCTAGCATTAAGCCAAAGCCCCTCCGTGCGCAGCTTGACGACCCAACGCCTTGTACGCAAATCGAGACCCGGCACATTCGCGCATTTCACAGCAGGATCCAACTCCCTATACAGACCAAAATGTACAGACACCCGAGCTCTGCTGCCAAAGGACGCAAACTTCTCCTCGTGAAAGCGCTCCAGGATGGTTGCCGCATCTGCGCTCAGCTGAAACGCATCCATACTTCCAAGCCGATCGTCCACACCAAGCCTCTCCACCAGTCGTCCGTACTCCTCCGCCCAGTACACCTTCTCCGCAATCACCCGACGAGCGACTATTTTAGGGAGCCGATGATCGGGCATCGAAAGAACCTTCGCCAGATAACCCAGATGCAGCCCCAGCGAGTAATGACACAGCGGATCCACCTCTGTCTCCAGGTGAACCAGATAGCTTGGCACGAATGAAGGCAGGCTGAAGATCTTCCTGAAAAAGGCCAGCTGGACTCCTTCCACAACCGCATACTCCCGAAAGCCCCAGCACTGGGCTGCATAACTCAGGATCGACCGAACCACAGCTTGAATTACATTCCACTTGCAGGCCAAAGGACATCAGAAAACGAAAAGAGCTTACCCCAAACGTAATTCAACGCAAACTGTGCAGAGGCCGCCTTCCGCTTTAGGTGAGCTCCAAACGATAGACGAGGCGTCAGCATAACCCCCAAGTAAACGTACTGATTTACGATGTCAATGCACTGGTCCCCAAACGTCCACCTCTCTGACGCCCCGCGCCTGCCCCCCCTCTGGAAAACCATCATTTTGGATTTCGAAAGGTTCACCTGGAGTCCCCAGGTCTCGCAGTACCCCTTCAGAGCCTCAATGTTCGCCTGCTGGTCCCCCGGGTCCTCGGCAAGGATCACCAGGTCATCCGCGTACATTAAAAGCTTTACCAGGTGCCCACCGACCAAAACTCCCTTCACAATCAAATCAGCCAAGTCATTAATTTACAGCGCAAATAGAAGTGGACTAAGAGGACAGCCCTGCCTCACACCCACCCCCACAGGGAAGCTCTCAGTTACCCCATCCCGCGTCCAGACCGAGGACGAAACTCCTGAGTATAGACTGCGCAAGATGAGCACCATTCTATGGGAAACTCCAAGTCTCAGAAGCTTGTAAAATAGGAGCCCCCTGTCTACTGTGTCGAAAGCCGCTTTGAGGTCCACAAAAAAAGCGTACACCTTCCCCTTTGGTCGGCTCAGCTTCAGCCCCACAATGCTGCACAGCACAAATATGGCATCAACTGTCGAGTACCCCTTTCTGAAGCCATTTTGGCACTCCGAAAGCAGGTTACCCACCCCCACAAACCGCGAGAGCCTACTTGCCAGAAGCGCAGTGAAAAGCTTTGACAGACAATTTACAAAAGAGAGTCCTCTATAGTTCGCAGCATCCCCAGGATTGCCCTTATTTTTAAACAATGGAAAAATCACTGCCTCCTTGAAAGCCTGCGGCACCACTCCTGTCTCTAGGATCCCGTTGAAAAAATCCACGATGAGCATCAAGAACGCCTCATCTGCATATCTAAAAAATTCGAATGGGATGCCATCAGGGCCCGGAGCTTTGCGATCCTTCACAGCGCCCAACATGGCCTTTAGTTCAGCTATGGTGAATGGTACGTCCAAAATTTCGCTGGTTGAAAAAGGGTCAGCATACTGCATTTCACCAGCAGATACCAACGGATTGAGCAGCTGACGAAAATGCTTTACCCACTCCTCAGAGCCAATGGCCGCCTGAACAGATGGCTCAAGCCTCTTGAAGCTCTTTGCCAGGTTCCAAAACTCTCTACTGTCCCGAACACTTCCGAACCTCCCACCCAAGTTGGAGAAAAACTCGCTCTTCTTACGAGCCAACAGGTCCCTGTACTCCTTCCTAGCACCTACGTAGTCCCGCCTGACCACTGAAGATTCGGACCTCCGAAACAACCTCAGGTAGCTCAGAGATCTTGCCCGCGCACGCTCACACTCCCAGTCGAACCAACGATTCCTTCTAACCAAAATTGCCCTTGACCCCTGTACAGCCGCTCCACGAATAGCGTCCACGACAGCCTCCGTCCTCAGATCCACGTCCACCTGGGCACTCTGCAAGGCGGGCAACGCGCTAATAAGCCTCCGATTGTATGCATCCTTGTTGGCCGGTATCCATCTCAGTCGAGGAAGGGGATTTAGAGAGGTCGAATTTCCCCCAATGCAGACATTGAAAGAGAGCGGAAGATGATCTGAAAACTCCTCAGCCAGCACAGCAAAGTCACCGAAGAACTCCAGCAGTTCAAGCGGGACACACACGTAATCGATCACCGACGAACCTCTTTCCGAAACGTAGGTGTAATGCCCCTCCTCATCGCCAGCCGAGCGCCCGTTGAGGATCACAAGACCCAACTCCGACAGCTTATCCAGAAGCTCCCTTCCCTGCCTGTTGAGCACTCTGTTTCTGGAAGAACGAACCGCCGAAAACGTCCCCAAACTACCACCAAAAAGCTCCTCCAAATTTTGTTCCCCCGATACCCTGGCATTGAAATCCCCAGCCAGCACGTAACTCGATCTTTCCTGCCCCTCCAAAAATTCCCCGAGAGCCGCCATATCTCTTGCTCAAGAGTTACAGTTCAAATATATTGGCAAAAGGTGGAAGTTGACCCCAAAGGCAAGAATCTGAACAGCAACAAAATCGCCAACTTCCTCTATACACACTCCTTTAACACCTGTTTTAACTCCTACGACCATTCCCCCACTAGCTCTACCAACAGATGCCTCCCTCCTGGCCCCAATCCATTTCACTGCAAACCCCTGGAAATATTTGCAAAATTGATCAACCTCATGTGGCATAACGTGAGTCTCCACTAACAGAAATACATGAAAACTTTTAATAAAATCAAAAAACAAATTTAAACTCTTTTTATTATTTAGGCCTGCAACACTGTACGCCAAAATTCGAAGGTGTGCTTCAGCCTTTTCCTCCTCGGCAGCTCCCCCTCCGACGCGGCGACCCCGACCCCGGCAGACGTGACGCCCTCATGGGCGGCGACGGCACCCGCCGACTCCCCAAGCAAGTCGGCGATGACGGCCGACAGCCGAACCCCCCCGATGCTGGACACAGCGGACGCCTGACCGACTCCATCCCGAGACACCAGCCCCGCAGTGTCATCCCAGTAGTAGACGTTCTCTCCTATTATCAGCCTGTCCGCCCGAACCCTGCAGACCAGCTCCCTCCTGTCCTTACGAAGCTCTCTTATATTGTATTGGAGAAGCCTATAGATTCCGAATTAGTAAGAATATAAATATCATGAGTTTTCACTATTCTTGAACAAAGCACATCAGCATTTATGAGAACTGATTATTAACAATATCGATTTGAAGGTGACTATTCACGCCTTTTCCTAAAAACCATTTCAGATTTCTCTAAGAATCTTTACGTCCAGACCCAGACTTATTACCTGGCACCTACTAATTTATCGCAAATTCATATTTATTTGTAACCATCGGTTATTTTGCCAGAGAGGCGCCGACTCCAAAAGATGATCAATCTGGAGGCAATTCAGAGGTGAAAGGAAAATCTTTTAATCATTTGGGAAATGAGAAATAGTAATTTTTATATTATTAGGGAAGGTGATCCAATCAATCAGGAAGTGGTCAGGTCAATACGAGTAGTAAAGTAGTAAACGTTTGTGCATTAAAATGGAGTTATTTGGCCTTCAAAACCATGTTATTTATTAAAAATTTAACTTCTAACGAGAATGCCATGACTAACGTAGTTTTTTTCTACAAGCATAAATAGTCCAAAAAACGTGATTTTGAAACAATTTTTTTAGAAATACGGCCTAAAAAGTATCTAATTTTAGTCGAATCGATACCAAATTTAGATCACGTAAACTAGACTCAAATTTGAACAATTTAAGTTTAAAAACGATGGAAAAACAGTTTTAGCTTGGAAGTTATGAGGTCTCAAACACAGGTCCATAAAAACATCGATTGCTCCCTTATTATGCCACCTAAACTTGATTTTTTACCATCGTTAGAAAGCTCTAGCTAAGTGCTTTCAAGTGCAATAGTGTTCATATTTTTTTTCTCGACGTGGTTGGGAACGGTGCTCGAAAAACCTCAAAAAAGTGAAAATCGGCATCACGTTTTATGTTACACTTTCTTCTCTACACGCTATATTAGAATGCCGAACGAAAAATTGAAGCTAGGCCCTCGTAGGCAGATAAATTATGAACAAAATGACACCAAAAACAAAACAATCGAGCAAGTATTCTCGAAAACACGTTTTCCGGCGTTTCTCCGCGTCTGGGGACGTAAGTACTAGATGGACTCAATTGAAAAAGTTATGGGACCTACCTGGATAGTAACCCTTTCAAACAAAAAAAAGTAACCCGATCGGACGTACAGGAGCTGAACGCCAGTGGACAACACATACCGAATAAAAAAAAAAAATCCCGCAAGTCAACCATAGTAACCTCCTCCTTGTTTGAAGTCGGTTAAAAAATCATAAGCCGCACTGAATTCATCGCCGTTAGGACTTAAAAGAAAGTTTCCCTTTTAGCAAAGCGAAAAACGAGTTATGAACATGCTCTAAATAAAATATCATAGTGACACAAGTATGAATTTGAACGTTAATATTTCAGGGTTTGCATTTCATTATCGTGACGATCTGTTCTCCAGTGGTTTTCAATCGTGACTGTTCTGTTGGGCAATCAAATCGAAGTTGAAGACCGTTGAACGATTTTGGAGATCGGTTGCCGAATGGGTAAATACGCTGTAGTTATCAATGATCGGCGTTGATGAACATTGAAAATGTATTTACTGGCCAAATAAATGTCCTATTTCATTAGAGAAGGTGTTTCAATATTACATTCATCGCTATTCAATCATGCATTGATAATAACTAAATTACCTCTCGCAACCTCAGCGAAGCGATTTTCAGGAATGAAGAAGCGATTCCGCAGCGTTCCGCCCGACACACGCCGTAATCGGATGTTATTTATGAGGCAATTTCATCAGTCCTGTCGTCGGCACGCCGCTCTGCTTAATGCACTGTAATTCTCAAGAACGAGCTGTAAGTGGGCATGGTGATGAGTTGGTCTACGTGAACAGGAGGGCACAACCCTCCTCTCCCTAAATGACTTCAACACTCGACTTAAGAAATCCTACCTACAGAACAGTCCCCACCCTCTGAATGTTTTGTCGCTTGACCCTTGTCTCTCGCACTTGACTACATTAACATTAGGCAGAAGGGAGATGAGGTCGATGAGCTGTGTGTATCACGATACGAAACATAACAGCATTCTGTATTATTTAAAACAGCAAATTACAGAAAACGGTGATCTCTGTCGGACCAAACGAAAAAATATTTGCATTTCTTCTTCCGTTTGTAGCTGTATAGAACTGAAATAATGGAAAGGGAATTGGGGTATATTATACATAACCGGGTACTTCCATGTCGGCAAACAGGAAATAACCAATAATGAAATCAGGAAATGTGATATAAATGCCTCATTAACGTTGGGGCACCATGGGCTAGTTCATCAATGTTTTTCAGTTATAAGTGTTCGAAATTTGGTTTTTTATTCAATAATGAACCTGCCGGATAAAACCATTCAGAAATAGTTTGTTGAGAATGGGTACTTGAATATTGAAGGAAAATAGCAGAATTTTATATTGATGAAGTATTAACACAACAATTCCAACGATAAATATATCTAAATAGGTCCTTTTTACTTCCATGTTTACGTAGTAAATGGAAGTATTGAGATCGTCTGAAAAGTCGAATTCGGAACCAATGAGCCAAATTAGGTTTCCCAAAAGAAAAAGTACAATAACTGAAAATGTGTTTTACGAAGAAGTATTGCATGTGACCCCAAAGATAAAAATCAAGCAATATTCAGCTGTCATATAGAAACATTTAAGATCTTAAGTATATTCACTCTTGGAATTTATAAAAATCTCAAAAGTTAAAAAATGGCATAAAGCAGAAGAACTGTGTGTTACCCAAACGATACAAAACAAGTTTTGTGAACGAGGTCAATGTTGGTCATATTTAAAGCAAAGAGACTCAAAAAGTACAATAACGCTTGAATAAAATAACTGAAAATGCATTTTATGAGAAAGTACTGCATGTGACCCTAATAATAAAAATCAAGCGATATTTAGCTATCATATAGAAAAATTTAGACTCCCCAAGCGTTCAAATATATTCATTTTTGCGGTCTATAAAAATCAAAATGTAGCCAATATGCAAATAACGCGGAAATACTGTACGTGACCCATTTGATAAAAATCGGGCATCATTCAATCGCCGGCCCCAACATTTTAAGACCTTTAACTTCAAATACATTGAGTTTTGCGGCCTGTAAAAATCAAAATGCAAAACATGCACTCGTGAAAAAGGCCCATAACGTGAGGCACTGTATGTGACCCAATATACAAAAAAGCCGGTGTTTTCTGCTTGCTATAACCGACATTTCAAGCCCTCAAACGTAGAAAAATTCTCTTATAGCCTGTAAAAATCAAAACAGAAAAAACTTTGAATCCTTATATACCAAATGCACAGTATGTTTTTCAAATGTATATGTTATTTCAAATGTATATAAATACGTGGTTTTTCATCTTTATTTTAACTAATCCAACATGCCGAAAACGTTTCATGGGGAACGAAAGTGGATTTATTCTCAGTCATATCATTGTCCATAGAAAAGTGGAAATTATTTTGTCTGTTTGTTGATTTTTGTATAATTCAACAAGGTTTCAAAAGCAGAAAAAATATAAAACCCACAATACATCGTTAAATAAGAGTTAACTGCCTGAGTAGAGGTGTATTCCTTAGGAATCCTCTCTCAACTTCATCTGAAACCGACCGTTTTGCGCGCCTGCTCCTAGAACAAGTGTCTGTGTACGTCCATTTGTTTGTCTGTCAGAGTGTCCGTCTATCCTCGCGTCCACCTGTCTTTGGTCTGAGTAATAAATATTCCCACATCTCCCAGAAAAATTCTTGAAATTTGAGTTGTTGTAAATTTTAACGTTGCGGACTTCGTATGATTATTTTAATTTTATTATTGATTATACCTGTTATCGACTCAAACATGGAAGAACTGTGTGATCTATGCACACCACTGTTTTTTTTTTCTTCATTTTTTTCAAAAATATTTGCTATGTAGGAACAGGTTGAACCGAGCCGGAAGAAATGACAATTAGACCAGTAAAATTAGAACGTGTCTAATCTGGTATTCAACTGAGCACATTGGTTGCGAATAGCGGTATTTTTCTTCGCGCATATATCTTGCAACGTCACGGATCGCTGATGGAGCAAAGCGAGGCGACATGACGTTGAATGCCCGCAGAGGCTAACCCGATTACGCGTACCACCATCTCCTCACATTTTGTATCCCGCCGCCACACACGGCCGGAGACCTCTTCCTTGTTAATCCAACTAATTTTTCCCCAGCCTCTGCTGTAGCTACTTTTCGCGTTTCCCCCAGCTCTACCCTTTTTTTCCATCAGTCAAAGGCTTTCACGTTTATGGCAAGGATTGATGTGGCGAAGAGAACGAGGGTGAAAGTCATGACATCTGCCGATAGAGCTGGCTACTCTATTCAGACTGCAGATAGCAAAATGAGACCCATAGACTAGGCGGCGGGTGAGGTGGCATCCTGCGGCATCCAATCGTAGCCAACTACTTCAGGTAGGAAATCGAGTTACTGGGTGGACCTGACCTTCCAGATCCTAACTGTTTCGTCGAGTTTGTCACCTGAGAAGCTTCAGAGTGAAATGCGATTGAGAAATACAAGCTTGTCTACCTATGGGTTTGTCTTTATACCGAACTGTCAATGTTCGAATCGGATACACACAGTAGACAGAATATTGCCTCATCAATTTCATACTTAATACCTCATTCTCTCAATGCTGAATTCAGATACCTCTTCAAGGCTTAGCGATCATCGTATTGACGTATTTTCAAACAACTCGAAAGCCATTATTAAAAAGTCAAGGGAGGTGTGAGGGGGAGAAAAAACAGGCGACACATTCTACACTTCTTTATTGCCTGGCCAAGAACGTGGAGCCCGTTCGAGCTCCAAGTCGCCCTGAGGATGCCCAAATGGGCGAAAGTGCTCGGCTAAAGAATTGGAGAATGTGTCACCTGGTTTTTCTCCGCCTCAACCCCATGGACATAAAAAAATGCGACGACAAGGAAAAGAAGAATATTATAATGATAACGAGGAAAAATCCGTTTTCCGTAGCCAATCTTATTTACGAATACTTTTACTTCCATGTTTACGTAGTAAATGGAAGTATTGAGATCGTCTGAAAAGTCGAATTCGGAACCGAGGTCCTGATGGAAGAAATTTTCATAGTAGTATACTCAGAAACACTTTCTGAACAATTGTCTGTGTGTCCGTCTGTCTCTGGTCACAAACTGACATAAATCGCCATATCTCCCTGAAAAATGGATGAAACCCTATGAAATTTTAAGGGAATGTTTTCCCAGTGATTGTGCAAAATTAGGTTTTTCCGGATTTTGAATTACACACAGTACTTCCGAGATATAAGCGTTCAAATTTTTTTCTGTTTCGATTTTTACAGGCTATGAGAGTCAATATTTTTCTACGTCTGAGGGCTTGAAATGTCGGTTATGGCAAGCAGAAAACACTAGATTTTTTGTATTGTGGGTCACATACAATGCCTCCACGTTATGAGCGTTTTTCACGATTTCACAAGTGCATGTTTTGTATTTTGATTTTTACAGGCCGCAAAACTCAATGTATTAGAATGTTTGAGGTCTTAAAATGTTGGGGTTGGCGATTGAATGATGCCTGATTTTTATGAAATGGGTCACATGCAGTACATCCGCGTTATTTGCACATTTGCTACATTTTGATTTTTATAGACCACAAAAATGAATATATTTGAACGCTGGAGGACTTAAAATTTTTCTATATGACAGTTGAATATCGCTTAATTTTTATTATTGGGGTCACATGCAGTACCTCCTCGTAAAACGCATTTTCAGTTGTTTGATTTGTATTTTTTGGGTTTCTTTGCTTTAAATATGACCAACTTTGACCTCCGGGGGTTGTGAGGTGGAGAAAAACCAGGCGACTCATTCTCCAATTCTTTATTAGCTGGCCGAGCACTTTCGCCCATTCGGGCATCCTCAGGGCGACGTGGAGCCATAGGGTCCACAGCTGTATGGCTCCACGTCGCCCTGAGGATGCCCGAATGGGCGAAAGTGCTCGGCCAGCTAATAAAGAATTGGAGAATGAGTCGCCTGGTTTTTCTCCACCTCACAACCCCCGGACATCAAGAGACGCGACGAGAAGGAAAAGAAAAACTTTGACCTCGTTCACAAAACTTGTTTTGCATAGTTTGGATAACACACAGTACTTCCGCATTATGCCTTTTTTTAACTTTTGAGATTTAATAGACCGCAAGAGTGAATATACATTAGACTTTGAATTTTCTACATGACAGCCTAACATTGCTTGATTTTTATGATTGGGGTCACCTGCAGTACTTCCTCGTAAAACCATTTTCAGTTATTTTATTAAGCGTTATTGTACTTTTAGGATCTCTTTGCTATAAATATGACCAACTTTGACCTCGTTCACAAACTTGTTTTGTATGGTTTGGGTAACACACAGTACTTCCGCTGTATGCCATTTTTTAACTTTTGAGATTTTAATAGACCGCAAGAGTGAATATACATTAGACTTTAAATTTTCTATATGACAGTTGAATTTTGCTTGATTTTTATTATCGGGGTCACGTGCAGTACTTCCTCGTTAAACGCAATTTAGTTATTTCATTCTAGCGCTCTTGTAACTTTCGGGTCTCTGCTTTAAATGTGACCAACAACGATCATGTTTTGTTTGGTTTTGATCACAAACCATACTTCCGCCCTACGCCGTTTATCGCTGTTGAGCTTTTTACAGGGTGCAAAAATCAATACGTTTGACGCTAGAGGTATTAATATTTGTAATGGCGAGTGAATGACGCCTGATCTTTACCGCTAGGGTCTCGTTTCGGCCTTCGTACGATTTTCTCGATTTTATAATTGGTTATACCAGTTACCGACTCAAACATGGAAGTACTGTGTGATCTATGCACACCACTGGTTTTTTTTGTGTATAAGGATTAAGCTTCATAAACATACGTAAACATACTGTGTCTGTATCTTTGTTCAGAATCTTCATCACTCCCTCAAAAACCAATTCGGAAAAATGTTCAAATAGCGATCGTAAAATGAGAATGAAATATAAGACGGAGCATTTCAGATCCCATAGAACCTACTTCTAATTATATCAACACTTTCCTATTTCTATTTAGGTTTCTCTATGACCATTTCTATTTCATTCTCATGACGCCACAGGAAATATTAAACTCCATGATGATCCAATATCGATCTTGAATTCTGTGAATATGAAGAGTTAATTCAATCATTTAAAAATTTGATCCATCATATTATCATTGTATAATGTCCAACTGAAACCAGTGGTGTGCATAGATCGCACATTACTTCCATGTTTGAGTTACCGAACTGGAATAACAACTTATAAAAGAGAAAAATAAAAAAAACTTTTAAAAAAAAAATAAAACCGACTTCAAAAACTTTGTCTATAAAATCCACTCTGAAAAGGAAAAAATAACAAAAATGTCGCAACTTCGCAGCAACTCATTTGCCAACTACACATTTTAAGGACTACTTTACTACTCGTATTGACCTGACCACTTCCTGATTGATTGGATCACCTTCCCTCTAATAATATAAAAATTACTATTTCTCATTTCCCAAATGATTAAAAGATTTTCCTTTCACCTCTGAATTGCCTCCAGATTTATCATCTTTTGGAGTCGGCGCCTCTCTTATATTGTATTGGAGAAGCCTATAGATTCCGAATTAGTAAGAATATAAATATCATGAGTTTTCACTATTCTTGAACAGAGCACATCAGCATAATTATGAGAACTGATTATTAACAATATCGATTTGAAGGTGACTATTCACGCCTTTTCCTAAAAACCATTTCAGATTTCTCTTAGAATCTTTACGTCCAGACCCAGACTTATTACCTGGCACCTACTAATTTATCGTAGATTCATATTTATTTGTAACCATCGGTTATTTTGCCAGAGAGGCGCCGACTCCAAAAGATGATCAATCTGGAGGCAATTCAGAGGTGAAAGGAAAATCTTTTAATCATTTGGGAAATGAGAAATAGTAATTTTTATATTATTAGGGAAGGTGATCCAATCAATCAGGAAGTGGTCAGGTCAATACGAGTAGTAAAGTAGTCCTTAAAATGTGTAGTTGGCGAATGAGTTGCTGCGAAGTTGGGACATTTTTGTTATTTCTTCCTTTTCATAATACATTAACTAGTCAAGCAACCACGTTCCTATATTATTGTTACCTCTAAAATCGTCTATTTTTTCTCATATTTTATTAAATGTTTAACTTCTTTAAAAAGCATATTATTTATTTGACTATAGAGATATTAGGAATAGGTAACTCATCAATATAAATGTAAGTAAAAATGTCAATAGGCTTAAGCATGTATTAATGTAGTACCTGAATTATCTAACTTAACTGTGATCCAAACAGGACTGTGAAGGAAAGGTGAAATTAATTAACGAACGCCAGGCTCTGCCATAGGTACCCTTGGTCCTATGTAAGTTTTTTTTCTTTCTTTTTTTTTTAATTATGTACGATCAAATAATGTTAAAACCTGTACCTCCCTAACAGTTGCTTACAAATTTGTACCAGAATGCCCTGAAGAAGCCCGAAGGGCGAAAGTATTCGGCGTAATAAAAAATGGACAAGAGGTCGTCTCGTAATTCTCCCCCTCAACCTGCAGAAAGAAGTAATACGACCACCTGGAGAAGAAAAAGATATCATTATTTTAACAACAACACCTAAAAAGTGTCATTTGTTCGTGTTGTTAATTGTGATTTTTAATTGCTTATACCTGATACCGACTCACATTGTGTATCCATGCACACCACTGGTTTATTAGATATTCGAATTCTACGTAGGTACCTGAAACGTAAAACACATTTTTAAGGGGATGTTAGAATTTTCTTCGTGATCTATCACAATCGTTTATCATTGAATCGAATCAGGTAAATCATGAATCGAAAAGGCGCAAATGGCCATCGTCAAATCGAACGTGTTTAAAATAATGTGGCACTCCGAAATGCGAGCCCATGTATCATGATAATTATGTTAACTAATGACAGTGGAGTAAGCAGAAAAAATCAATCGAAACTTTCTCAGCATCCAGACTACAGTGGGGACGTGTTTGTTCAATAAGAAACAGCGCCTCAACTCAACAGGCTGATTTGCTCTCAGTGATTCCAGACCCGTCCACCCACGCACTGCTGGCGATAAATTTACCACCTGGTCCGAATTAAGGCCGCTTCGCACGGCTTAACAAGACGTGACAGGTTTTCCTATGAGAAAAATTCTCTTTCTTTCGTTAACATCATCCTTCACCAATGTGCTACAGCCCTTTTTGAGGAACGAACACCTTAGGCTTTAATATCTGGTCGATACTTGGCTAGAAGCTCTACTCGAAAAAGGAAGGCTTTGATGCACCACCCCTCCTGCGCATTTTCCTTCACAACCTCCGAGAACAAAGATGTACTTTTCTTCGCATTACACAACACTCGTTCGGTACGATTTTGGCTTGGAGGTAGACATGTGAGATCCAAAGTAGGAGTTCGCATCTGAAATAAAACTACACCTTCCCGTGGTCTTCGCATTCTTTACGGTCCATTATGGAGGGGAAGAAAACTAAGAGATTGATTCTCCATATTTTGGTTTGTTATTAAATAAGAAACCATTGTACAATCGCCCTAGGAGAAGCTTTCCAAACTTCTCTATAAGTTTGATGTACGTTTCAACGCATGCACAACTGTACCACTCGGGACATTTGTGAACGTTTCCACAGAAAAACAGATGGTAACTACAACCTCTCGTATAAACGGTAATCCCTCTTATAGGGGAAAACCCCGCAGCCACTATTATAATTTTAATCATTTTTAACCGACTTCAAAAAAGGAGGAGGTTACTATAGTTGACTTGCGGGGTTTTTTTCGGTATGTGTTGTCCGCTGGCGTTCAGCTCCTGTACGTCCGATCGGGTTACTTTTTTTTTGTTTGAAAGGGTTACTATCCAGGTAGGTCCCATAATAAGCCTATAGATATCGAATTAGTAAGAATATAAATATCATGAGTTTTCACGATTCTTGAACAGAGCACATCAGCATTTATGAGAACTGATTATTAACAATATTATCGATTTGAAGGTGACTATTCACGACTTTTCCTAAAAACCATTTCAGATTTCTCTAAGAATCTTCACGTCCAGACCCAGACTTATTACCCGGCACCTACTAATTTATCGTAATTTCATATTTATTTGTAACCATCGGGTAGTCATTTTGCCAGAGAGGCGCCGACTCCAAAAGATGATCAATCTGGAGGCAATTCAGAGGTGAAAGGAAAATCTTTAAATCATTTGGGAAATGAGAAATAGTAATTTTTATATTATTAGGGAAGGTGATCCAATCAATCAGGAAGTGGTCAGGTCAATACGAGTAGTAAAGTAGTCCTCAAAATGTGTAGTTGGCGAATGAGTTGCTGCGAAGTTGGGACATTTTTGTTATTTTTTCCTTTTCAGAGTGTATTTTATAGACAAAATTTTTGAAGTCGGTTTTATTTTTTTTTAAGTTTTTTTTTATTATTGGTTTATTAATCGATAATAAACCATTGTAATCACCCAAGAAGAAAAAAAAATTCTAACCCCCCCTCAAAATTTGTTGTTTTACGTTTCAAGGCATGTAGAATACGAATATCCACTAAAACAAATTCTGTCCGTCCGCCGTACGCCGTTAGCAATTTTCCGGCCAAACTGTAAGAGCTAAAAATTTGAAATTTTCAACAAAAATCAATATTGGTCCTACGACGGCCCAATTCTTGAACCAACTAAGTTTTTGCGATACATCGCTTTCAAGATGAGCACTCCTTCGGCGGACGTCGATTACCAGCCACTGCTTCGGAGGTGTCACTTGGGCACGCTTGAGAGTCGACGATGCTTGGCTGATCTTGCCATGCTGTACAAGCTCCTCAACGGCGGCATCGATTGTCCTGCCCTCCTCTCAGAGATTGGCATCCTTGTTCCGCGTCGGTCGTCTCGCGCGCCGCAACTTTTGGTTTATTATTCAATAATAAACCATTGTAATCGCCCAAGAAAAAAAATTTTCTAACCCCCCCTCAAAATTTGATGTTTCACGTTTCAAGGCATGTAGAATCCGAATATCCAATAAAAAACGCTGCAAATGATTGTACAGTGGTTTATTATTATTTCGCTTCAATATTGATTTAAGAAGACTATCCATTTGTCATTTTAAATATTCCCATCATTTGTGAACATTCCCACCGAAAAACAGATGGTCACTATTGGGGAAAACTCCGTAGCAACTATTGTAATTTTAATAATTTTTATTTTTCTTAATTTCCTAATTAAAAGCGAAACTTATTGCCTAACGATACAGCTGGAGAGAGTGTTTGAAGACCATTCCAATGAGTATAGAACGATTTTTATAGCTCCAAGAACTCTCGAGTTATACCCTCGTGTCAAATTTCTGAAAATTTCCCAAATTCGGCACAAAAGCTGCGATAACTCGAGAACCAATAAAGCTATCGACCCGGCGATGGTCTCATTCGATTCAGCGTCCAAAAATCTATATAATTTGATACCATGTACACATTTCTCTGAAAAACCTTGGAAAATATGAATTTTCTCCCCCAAAAAAACCCTTAAAATTGAGCTAGCAAGTTGGTTCAAGAATTGGGCCGTCGTAGGACCGAGATTGATTTTTGGTGAAAATTTCAAATTTTTAGCTCT
The DNA here is from genome assembly GCA_037159825.1 of Tupiocoris notatus. NCBI lineage: Eukaryota > Metazoa > Arthropoda > Insecta > Hemiptera > Miridae > Tupiocoris > Tupiocoris notatus. The sequence goes on from JASJUZ010000082.1 coordinate 320,606, forward strand.
TACAGTTTGGCCGGAAAACTGCTAACGGCGTACGGCGTACGGCGTACGGCGGACGGCGTACGGCGGACGGCGTACGGCGGACGGCGTACGGCGGACGAACAGAAATTTTTTTATTGGTGTGGGGAACACCCACTATCTTCTTGAGAAATGACAAAGGATTGATTCAAATTCGCTACCGCTACCTTCTCGACAGGTTCGGTTGATACGCACAGCGCCACCTCCCTGCTAGGTCGGCCCGTTTGCAACCATTAGCTTCTGAGCTTGGCCAAGTTCGCAATATTTTTGCGAAGGGACTTCCCCCGAGGAAGTCTTGATAAATACTTGAATTTAAAGCGTTTGGTAGTCAGTCGGTTCCCTCGTCATCAACAGGGCCCAACCGACAGCTATCAAACGTGGTCAGTAGCAGCGCCCACATCTGGTGACCCCAGTTCGAACACGGCTTCCGCAGCCTTCGAAATATGTGGCATGTAGCTGACTATAATCCTTCCTCATTTCTCGAGGGGAGCCCTGTGGGGAACACCCACTATCTTCTTGAGAAATGTCAAAGGATTGATTCAAATTCGCTACCGCTACCTTCTCGACAGGTTCGGTTGATACGCACAGCGCCACCTCCCTGCTAGGTCGGCCCGTTTGCAACCATTAGCTTCTGAGCTTGGCCAAGTTCGCAATATTTTTGCGAAGGGACTTCCCCCGAGGAAGTCTTGATAAATACTTGAATTTAAAGCGTTTGGTAGTTAGTTGGTTCCCTCGTCATCAACAGGGCCCAACCAACAGCTATCAAACGTGGTCAGTTGCAGCGCCCACATCTGTGGGGAACACCCACTATCTTCTTGAGAAATGACAAAGGATTGATTCAAATTCGCTACCGCTACCTTCTCGACAGGTTCGGTTGATACGCACAGCGCCACCTCCCTGCTAGGTCGGCCCGTTTGCAACCATTAGCTTTCTGAGCTTGGCCAAGTTCGCAATAATTTTGCGAAGGGACTTCCCCCGAGGAAGTCTCGATAAATACTTGAATTTTAAGCGTTTGGTAGTTAGTTGGTTCCCTCGTCATCAACAGGGCCCAACCGACAGCTATCAAACGTGGTCAGTTGCAGCGCCCACATCTGGTGACCCCAGTTCGAACACGGCTTCCGCAGCCTTCGAAATATGTGGCATGTAGCTGACTATAATCCTTCCTCATTTCTCGAGGGGAGCCCTGTGGGGAACACCCACTATCTTCTTGAGAAATGACAAAGGATTGATTCAAATTCGCTACCGCTACCTTCTCGACAGGTTCGGTTGATACGCACAGCGCCACCTCCCTGCTAGGTCGGCCCGTTTGCAACCATTAGCTTCTGAGCTTGGCCAAGTTCGCAATATTTTTGCGAAGGGACTTCCCCCGAGGAAGTCTCGATAAATACTTGAATTTAAAGCGTTTGGTAGTCAGTCGGTTCCCTCGTCATCAACAGGGCCCAACCGACAGCTATCAAACGTGGTCAGTTGCAGCGCCCACAATTGGATATTCGGATTCTACATGCCTTGAAACGTAAAACATCAAATTTTGAGGGGGGGTTAGAAATTTTTTTTTCTTGGGCGATTACAATGGTTTATTATTGAATAATAAACCAAAAAATTCTGTCCGTCCGCCGTCCGCCGTACGCCGTTAGCAGTTTTCCGGCCAAACTGTAAGAGCTAAAAATTTGAAATTTTCACCAAAAATCAATCTCGGTCCTACGACGGCCCAATTCTTGAACCAACTTGCTAGCTCAATTTTAAGGGTATTTTTGGGGGTTTTGAGGGGGAGAAAATTCATATTTTCCAAGGTTTTTCAGAAAAAATGTGTACGTGGTATCAAATTATATAGATTTTTGGACGCTGAATCGAATGAGACCATCGCCGGGTCGATAGCTTTATTGGTTCTCGAGTTATTGCAGTTTTTGTGTCGAATTTGGGAGATTTTCAGAAATTTGACATGAGGGTATAATTCGAGAGTTCTTGGAGCTATAAAAATCGTTCTATACTCATTGGAATGGTCGTCAAACACTCTCTCCAGCTGTATCGTTAGGCAATAAGTTTAGCTTTTAATTAGGAACTTAAGAAAATTAAAAATTATTAAAATTACAATAGTTGCTACGGAGTTTTCCCCTATAGTTACCATCTGTTTTTCGGTGGGAACGTTCACAAATGTTCGGAATATTTAAAATGACAAATGGATAGTCTTCTTAAATCAATATTGAAGCAAAATAATAATAAACCACTGTACAATCATTTGCAGCGTTTTTTCACTGTTTAAACGGTTACTTCAACCATTCGTTAGTGTATGACGTGATTATGTGGACTGACAGCATTCATCAGTAGCATCAAATTCACTTGGTTTCGTAGAGTAAAATTTCAAGGGCTTTTATGTACGGTTACGAGGAATTTTATTATTAAAGAGCACGTGGTGTAGTACGGTGATTATTCTTTCATTCTTCATTATCGGTAACAGCCTGATAACCTTTTATCAGGCATACATAGCAAGGGCCATAAATATAATTTCTTCAGAATAAACATGACAGTAGGGCTGTGGTAACCTATGGTTCCACATCGCCCTGAGGATGCCCGAAGGGGCGAAAGTACTCGGCCAGTTAATAAAAAATCGGAGAACATGTCGCCTGGTTCTTCTCCCCCTCACCAACCCAGTACGATGACAGTAGGGTTAATAATTAAGATTTCCTGTTGAGCCTGAAATGACTCTTCTATTTTGAACTCTCTAAATCGCCCCGAAATTCAGCGTGCATCGTATTCACGCCTACCTCCCTCGTAAAATAGCAATTTTGGCTTCTCACACTAATCTTTCTCAAAACAGAGATGAAAAGGAAGCCGTCCGAAGAAGGTATTAAAAGACTAGAGGAAGAAGGCTAAGTCGGAAAAGGGGGCCGAAGGGGCGAAAGTACTCGGCCAGTTAATAAAAAATCGGAGAACATGTCGCCTGGTTCTTCTCCCCCTCACCAACCCAGTACGATGACAGTAGGGTTAATAATTAAGATTTCCTGTTGAGCCTGAAATGACTCTTCTATTTTGAACTCTCTAAATCGCCCCGAAATTCAGCGTGCATCGTATTCACGCCTACCTCCCTCGTAAAATAGCAATTTTGGCTTCTCACACTAATCTTTCTCAAAACAGAGATGAAAAGGAAGCCGTCCGAAGAAGGTATTAAAAGACTAGAGGAAGAAGGCTAAGTCGGAAAACACGAAGAAAAATAACATAACAAGCTACGCCGAGCTCTATACGAAGCGAAACTGTGTACAGCTAAAGGGATACCGATAGCTGTGGATAGTGGAGACCGGGTGGTGAAGTGCTGAGGTATAGTGTTATTAAAAAAGTCCAAAGCTTGTGAACTGCTTAGCTTTGATGCATCACACAAAGATTAATACCCCAGCAAGTCAGATAAGAGGGAAAGATGAATGACGGGAAGGGTTACGGGAGGACGAAATGCGTCGTAAGGAGTGGGGGATGACCATAATTAAAATACCGTCTCCGTTCCGCTAGTACTGAACAGTTCAACACCCACCACAGTCCACGAACTTCACTTCTGTCACGAAACGATCAGTTTTCCTCGCTTTTGCGGTCGTTGTTGCCTCGAGGGACAAGGAGGTTTTTTATACGCTGTATAAGAAAACTACAAAAAGTCAGCAGCCTTTAATCAACTTTCAAGATACCAACAATCCTCCCCTTCATCGTTACAACGGTTCGTTCGCTTTCAGGGCCAGAAAACTGGATGACAGGCTTACGAAGAAAAGAAGGACCTCTATGACTGAAAACCACAGGATCGTATAGTACCCGAAGGTTGAAAGCTGGGCCGAATTAACGATGTTGAAATTCCTCAAGTTCATCTTCCTTATTTTTATCGCAAGTCCTTGGTGCGCTTCCTAAAACCTTTATTCAACCCAAGTTTTCGTTGGAACGGATCCACCAGTGTCCATCACCAGTATCACTTCATTTATCCGACGACGTTCCGGGAAAAACTGATTAAATGTTACGATAAAGGCCACAATGTCTCTAGAAAGAATCAGTTTTCACACCCCAAAATTATCGCGTTCTTGGGAGATTTTTTCCAATATGAAGTAACAAAAAAACTTTAAAAAAAAAAAATAAAACCGACTTCAAAAAGTTCGTCTATAAAATACACTCTGAAAAGGAAAAAATAACAAAAATGTCCCAACTTCGCAGCAACTCATTCGCCAACTACACATTTTAAGGACTACTTTACTACTCGTATTGACCTGACCACTTCCTGATTGATTGGATCACCTTCCCTAATAATATAAAAATTACTATTTCTCATTTCCCAAATGATTAAAAGATTTTCCTTTCACCTCTGAATTGCCTTCAGATTGATCATCTTTTGGAGTCGGCGCCTCTCTTATATTGTATTGGAGAAGCCTATAGATTCCGAATTACCAGTAGTATGAATATAAATATCATGCGTTTTCACGATTCTTGAACAGAGCAAATCAGCATTTATGAGAACTGATTATTAACAATATCGATTTGAAGGTGACTATTCACGCCTTTTCCTAAAAACCATTATAGATTTCTCTAAGAATCTTTACGTCCAGACCCAGACTTATTACCTGGCACCTACTAATTTGTCGTAAATTCATATTTATTTGTAATCATCGGTTATTTTGCCAGAGAGGCGCCGACTCCAAAAGATGATCAATCTGGAGGCAATTCAGAGGTGAAAGGAAAATCTTTTAATCATTTGGGAAATGAGAAATAGTAATTTTTATATTATTAGGGAAGGTGATCCAATCAATCAGGAAGTGGTCAGGTCAATACGAGTAGTTAAGTAGTCCTTAAAATGTGTAGTTGGCGAATGAGTTGCTGCGAAGTTGGGACATTTTTGTTATTTTTTCCTTTTCAGAATGTATTTTATAGACAAACTTTTTGAAGTCGGTTTTATTTTTTTTTAAAAAGTTTTTTTTATTTTTCTCTTTTTAGTGACTTACAATTATGGACAGCTCTCTTTACAGAATTTTCCCAAGCTTTCATTATTGTGTTCTTGTCACTTACTACTAACCGTCCAAACTCAATTCATAAGTCCGTTGAACGTTGAAGTTCTAAAGTATAATGATTACCTAACTATTTTCAATGTTATTATGTTGATTGAGAGTGAGTTTGAACGTTTGGAATAATCCATCCATTGATTTGGGTCTCTTGGTCAACATACCGGATACTTTGATCCCATTGATCTACCTTACAAAACTCAAATAATGGCCTACACCATTGCTGGTTACTAAATTGCACCAATTCACTCTTTCTTTATTTCTCTAACGATAATAGAGTGATGATTTCCTGAAGCGTATCGCATTCACACTGAATGAGAGAATCCGAACCAAATTTCAGAAATTCGCCAATCGTTTGTGCATTAAAATGAAGTTATTCGGCCTTCAAAACCATGTTACTTATTGAAAATTTAACGCTGAATTCAAATCTTCTAACGAGAATGCTATTGACTAACGTAGTTTTTTTTCTACAAGCATAAATAGTCCAAAAAACGTGATTTTGAAACAAATTTTTTAGAAATACGGCTTAAAAAGTATCTACTTTCAGTCCACTCAATACCAAATTTGAATCACGTAAACTAGACTCAAATTTGAACAGTTTAAGTTTAAAAACAATGGAAAAATAGTTTTGGTTTGGAAGTTATGAGGTCTGAAACACAGGTCCATTAAAACATTGATTGCTCCCTTATTATGCCACCTAAACTTGATTTTTTACCATTGTTAGAAAGCTCCAGCTATGTGCTTTCAAGTGTAATAGTGTTCATATTTTTTTTCTCGACGTGGTTGGGAACGGTGCTCGAAAAACCTCAAAAAAGTGAAAATTGGCATCACGTTTTTTGTTACACTTTCTTCTCTACACGCTATATTAGAATGCCGAACGAAAAATTGGAGCTAGGCCCTTGTAGGCAGATAAATTATGAACAAAATGACACCAGAAACAAAACAATCGAGCAAGTATTCCTGAAGTTATAAGCTTGCAAAGTCAAAACTTCCTTTTTTCGCGAAAATCACGTTTTCCGGCGTTTCTCCGCGTCTGGAGACGTAACTACTGGATGGACTCAATTGAAAAAATTATGGGACCTACCTGGATAGTAACCCTTTCAAACAAAAAAAAAAGTAACCCGATCGGACGTACAGGAGCTGAACGCCGGTGGACAACACATACCGAAAAAAAAAAAAAAAAAAAAAAAAAAAAAATCCCGCTAGACGACCATAGTAACCTCCTCCTTGTTTGAAGTCGGTTAAATGAACAAAGGCGAGTAAAGCCTGTCGAAGTAAACCATCTTAGATTATAAATTGTTTACTTATGTAATGACATAGGTATAACATATATTATATAGGTAACACATTAGGTATATACCTGATATTCGTTATACCTCACAGTAACCCATTTAGGATAAATTACATACACAAAATTTCATGATGCATAAACCATTCTAACCTACATTGATACTGGTGATGGACATGAGCATATGCTGGCACACTTATCCGAACTTGGATTTATCCAAATGACTGTTGGCAGATAATAGTATGATAATAAGCAATAAGATAATAGCATGCAGAGATGGTCGTGTAGAACTTCATGAAATCAAAACATCATATTTGAATATTTCTCGTGGTCGATCGGTCATCGAATTTCGGCACAGTTAGGTAATTTTCACTGCCATTGTCGAAATGAATAAAACATTTTTTTGATTTCGGAAGCATTCAATAAATTCCGAAAATCGAGTTCTAATTCCACTCAGTCAATCGAAGGAATTCGTTTGAGTCAACAGAAATCCACGTTAGGTCTCAACAGAGAATAGTGTAGAATACAGGTTGAATAGCGGGAAAAGCTACAGCAAACAAGAAAATCGACGGATGACAGATCTCGAGAAAAGGAATTGTACATGTTCTAGTAGAAGTGCCCATTGAACTAGAGAGGTCCTCAATATTTCCTCCTCGGCATTTCCTTGCAGAAAAGAGCTTCCTGGCAGTCGAATTTGCCCTTCTTTTCACACTTTTCGAAGTCGTATTGCTCGGAGTCGGCCTCTTTGCCTCAAGCCATCACACGGATTCAAGGGAAGGAGCTGGACGACCGGGACTTGGGGTAGAGGCCATCTGCATACTCACCGGCCTAAGGGAACCTTTAAACGTCTGAATAGCTGAAGAGTGGGGGTGAATCGGGAATGGGTTCCTTTTGGGAGCTACTTGAGCTCTACAGAGAGGGGTTCCATTGAGGCACTGGTGCCAAACTTCCATTGTGAGATTCAAAGTGAATGAGATTTAACCCTCCTTCCGAGCAACACGAACCTTCAACCAGAAGGGTATCTTATAAACAAGCACTTCAAAATTTCATTTACATCTATCAGTTTGTTCGGGTCGCGGTTCGATTGCCAAGGTTGCACCGCGTAACGTCCAATCCATCCGTGATAGTAATTATACCGAACATTTTTTAACGTTCCTATCGAAAAACCGATTGGTAACTCTATAGGGGAAACTCCATAGCAACTATTGTAATTTTAATAATTTTTATTTTTCTTAATTTACAAATTGAAAGCTAAATTTTTAGCCTAATGGTGCAGTTGAAGAGAGTGTTTGACGAGCATTCCATCGAGTGTAGAACGATTTTTATAGCTCCAAGAACCCTCATACCGAATTTCTGATCTCCCAAATTCAACACAAAAGCTGCGATAGCTCGAGAACCGATGAAGATATCGACCTTGCAATGGTCTCATTTGATTCAGCCTCCAAAAATGTTCGGAAAATATGAATTTTCTCCCCCTGAAAACCCTCCAAAAATACCCTTAAAACTGAGCTAGCAACTTGATTCAAGAATTGGGCCGTTGTGAGACCGAGATGGATTTTTGATGAAGATTTCAAGAATTTAGCTATTATAGTTTGGCCGGAAAAGTGTTGACGGCGTACGGCAGACAGACAGAATTTCTGATACGGTGTTTTCTCTTATTGTTACCAATCTGTTGTTTGGTGGGAATAATTACGTGCTATCACAAAAGGATGTTCTTCTTACACCATTATTGAAGCAAAGCAATGATAAAGCACTGTACAATCATTTACAGCGTTTTTATGACGATAGTTTTTGTGCCATAGCAAAGACATAAAAATGTCAAAATTCTATTTTCACAACTATGCTAACTACGTGGATTGTGCTATGTATGTGCAAGCCGACGTCATATCGCAAAGGCTAATTAGCATCGTAGGACACTGGAAAGCAAAGAGGCGCACAGCTAGCCCCAGAAATAACCGTTCGGCACAACCGGCTCGCAAAATGGATCGGTTCCTATCCATCACCTGGCCCACAGGTAAAAAGCCCTTCATTTCTACCACATAGATGCTGGGAAGGGTAGGATGTTTTGCTGCAACCCGGTGAGGTCGATTTCACGGGGGATGATCACCGCTCGGAGGCGCTACCGAGTGTAGAGCACGGGGACGCCTAATGAACCAATTACCATCCTCGTTCTGTGGCTGAGAGTCCGTCATTCATAACTTCATCTCCACGCCTTTAGTTTCTGCTGGCCAGGATTAATCCTGGGCTTCTTCTACGAAGCGTTTTTGTACCTCCTTTCCGTCTCCGTATTATTTTAAATATACACTTGATTTGCCTAAGTCAATCGCATCAATCGTATTCCGTTGAAAAGTTTTCCGAATTAATCATTTTTCCTTTAGACCAAAGTTTCCCGTTCCTCTTCTAGCTGCATCCCACCATCAAGGCGATCTCCTTTAGACAGATTTATGTAGTAGTGTACAGTGTAGCACAAATCTTTCTCACTCAAGGTACTCTTATTGTTCGAATGATCTGTTGCATGGGGACTGTATGTAAAGAGTATTCCATTTCGATCGTTCTGAATAATAAAACATAACAGAAATTTGACATTCATTTCTACCCCACAAATCACTTCGATTCAGTGCCTGTTCGAAACTTGCGAAACTACGTCGATTCATCATTATATGCATATTCATTGAATTGGCCGTCTGCGTGAAATTATGAAATGAGATGAAAATAACCCCCACTTTCGCGTCCTGCGGTGAATCACTGAAATCATAGTAGGTTTAATCCATTATTAATATCTCCTCGATTATTTTCACGGTCCATATTTACGCAAACCACAGTGCCGCCGTTTGCATTCGATCGTGATTGGGATTTTATTCAGGATAAGCGGGGATGAAGTATTCTAAAAAAAATCGGGTTTCCTTTCTTTACCTATTGAAAAAATTCTTAATAACCTCGTTCAAAAAGAGCCTTTTGCTCCCAGTTGAAAATCCTATTATACCTATGCTGTAGACGGTACTGTACTACCCTACTCACGCTTCCTTCATGACCATACTTCTTCGTTCCTTTTAGATTTCACAGTTTCAATTCTATGTGTGAAACTCTTTTCTTCCTCAAACCTTGCATGCCATCATCCATTTTGCTACAGCACGAGAGGTGACTGTGAGATCCGTGAAAGGGAACGACTATGAAGGCCGTGCTGAGGTGAAAACGGATACGTGAATAGAGAGGAGAGGAGAATATACTGGCGGGCCAATCATATAGGTATGTGAGGAAACATGAATTAAACATGACTTCCACTTCCACCAGAACTGGACCGCACATGCCATGGCTACTTGCCGACCTCCCTTGAAAGAGAATTACGAGCAAAAATAGAAGGTTATAGTAGCCTGTGTTTGCTTGCAAGCCATAGCGAACCGTCCCATTTCCGATGAAGCTCAGCTTGTCTTTCTTTCATCAAGCAGCGCGGTGCCAATATGAGAGAATGGCAATGAAAGCACAGAAGTTGCTGTCCCCTCCTTTATGAACAGGCAAGAGGTATAATCCTCAAAGGCCTTGAAGACGCGAAGCATTTCATCCCTAATCAACATGATGCAACAATGTATCGTTCCTCGACTCCACACCTAATTTTAACCTCGCTCTTTTACTTTGGAAATATCCTCTTGAAATATAGGCATACTGAGCAACATAAATAGCCACTCTTAGCGAACAAAAATTGTTACGAGCAGATCACACACCATACTGCTATTCAGCCCACGAAGTCAGTGGATGTTGTTATTGAGATATGGATCGGGACAAACCTTATGAACGGATCATATTATTAATGTGAATACTCTTCAGCAGGGTTTACGGGCATCCGTGAAATCGTTGATGCGTTTTGCGTTAAATCCGAGAAAACATAGAGGGGACTTGTAAGAATCATGAAAACTCATGATATTTATATTCTTACTAGTACAGAATCTATAGACTTCTCCAATACAATATAAGAGAGGCGCCGTCTCCAAAAGATGATCAATCTGGAGGTGATTCAGAGGTGAATGTAGTCTTTTAATCATGTGGGAAATGAGAAATAGTAATTTTTATATTATTAGGGGAGGTGTTCAATCCAATTAGGAAGTGTTCAGGTCAATACTAGTAGTAATGTCGGTGTAGGTAGTCCTTAAAATGTGCAGTTGGGAATGAGTTGTTGCGAAGTTGGGACATTATTGTTATTCTTTCCTTTTCAGAGTTTATTTTATAGGAAAATAATTTTGAAGTCGGATTTATTAGTTTTTAAAGTTTTTCCCCCTCTTTTTAGTATCTAACAATCATGGACAACTCTCTTCACAGAATTTTCCCAAGCTTTCATTATTGTGTTGTGTCACTTACTACTAACCGACCAAACAAAATTAATAAATCAGTTGAACACTGAAGCTCTGAACTATGATTTTCTAACTGCTTTCAATGTTATTATGTTGATTGAGAGTTAGAACTTTTGAAATAGTCCATCCATTGATTTGGGACTCTTGGTCAACATAACGGATGCTTTGATCCCATTGATCCACCTTACAAAACTCAAATAATTTACCACACCATTGTTGGTTACTGAAATATACTAATTATTCGTTCTTTATTTCTCAACCACAGTAACCTCCTCCTTTTGAAGTCGGTTAATTATTCCGAACATTTGTGAACATTCCCACCGAAAAACAGATTAGTAACTATCGGGAAAAACTTCGTAGCAACTATAGTAATTTCAATTATTTTTATTTTTCTTGATTTCTTTCTTGATTTTTATTTTCCTTGATTTTTTTTCTTGAAAGCTAATTTTTTTTTTTGCCTAAAGGTGCTTACAGACCAAATGTTAGTGAAAACAAATGTTATTAACATAAGATGTTGATAACAATAATGTTTGTAACAAAATGAGATGATCTAGAAAATAATTATGTTACTAACATTGTTGGCAACAATGTCGTCAACTTTTTTATTGCCAACAATTCTTCCTTCTGTTTTATTTGGGTCTAGTTCTCTAACAATGTTATCCACAATGTTAGTCACAAATGCCAGTTTGTTATCGCTCGTTTGTGGCTCGATAACAAAACTCTGTGTTGCCAACAATGTTACTAACAATGTTGACGGAAAAAATAACAATGTTACAGAAAATGTTGCCAACAATGTTTCCAATAACATTTCGGGGGAGGTATTGTTATCACCATTTTTCAAGTGCCGTAACAATGTTATTAACGATTCCTCGCCCGATGTTGATAACATTGCTGCCAACAATGTTGCGTTCGGTGTGAAAGGAAAGTTATTGAAAAATGCTAATAACATTGTTTTCAACAATGTTATCGTCCGGTCTGTAAAGGCCTTAACGATGCAGCTGAAGAGAGTGAGGACCATTCCAATGAGTATAGAACGATTTTTATAGCTCCAAGAACTCTCGAGTTATACCCTCATGTCAAATATTTGAAAATCTCCCAAATTGGACACAAAAGCTGCGATCATCGGAGACCCAATAAAGCTATCGACCCCGCGATGGTCTCATTCGATTCAGCGTCCTAAAATCTATAAAATTGTTACTAAGTACACCTTCTTCTAGAAAACGTTGGAAAATACGAATTTTCTTCCCTTCAAAACCCCTCAAAATACCCTTCATATTGAAACAGCGATTTGGGGGATGAATATTGAGCCATTTATTTGATTCTGGTGAACATTTCAAGAATTTGCTTTTATAGTTTCGTCAGAAAAGTGTTGACGGCGCACGGACAGAATTTTTTTTATTGAATATTCGGATTCTACGTGCTTTGAAAAGTAAAAAATCAAATCTTGAGGGGGTTTTGGAAAAAATTTCAAATTTTTTGTTCAAATTTAATTAGGTATATTCCGATTCGTTTTATTTGAAGTTTTTTTCATTCTTCGCGCATAGTCAATTATTTTAGTAACAAAATTAAATTGGCTCTAATCAATCGCATCGCCAAAATCTGTTACCGAATAAAAGATGGGGTTACTATGTGATCTATGCACTCCACTGGTTTTTAATTAGCTCCACCTTATGGAGAGTAGTTGAGTACGCACTACCGCATGAAACCATGGAACAGTAAACCTTACAGCACGAGGGACTGCACCAGTGCACAATAGATTTGCTATCACCTGTGTGCATAATGCGCGCATCGTTCTCTGGTCTAAGAGAGACAGTTCCAGCATTATCAAATTTAATTTTACTGTTTCAGAAAGAATCGACTATGGGAGATAAGCTCCATCTGCATGTCGAACGCACAGTTCTAGAACCATGCGGCTGATTTTAACCTGTCTTTATACGCTCTGCTGCATCAGATTTGACGGTAAGCTATTATGTTAGTACGTCATCCGCTCTTCGATTCTATCGGTGGTTCAATTAAATAATTAATGTCTTTGGAACGTGGATATTTTTGCAAATTTTGGTAACGTGAAGTCGCTAGATATGATATCATGTATTGATTAGTAAAACTAGTGGTGTATATAGACTCCAATGTATGTACTTCAATGTTAGAGTCGATAAAAGGTGTGACCAATTGTTAAATCAAGCATCTCATACCAAGGCCGAAACGTTAGTTGAATACAACTGTTGTTTAAAAAAACTAGCCAAGAAACCCAAGAATGGAAAAAGGCGAATTGCGGCTGGTTCGAGTCGTAACGACAATAAGCAAATCGAAGAATATATAAATCCTTATCTCTCGGAAGTACTGTGTGTTCTAGGAGGAGGAGCGAGAAACGTTCAAGTAAAGCAGAGACAGGACACACATGAGCTGTACCGTCAGGCAAAAAATTAGCTTTTAACGAGGAAATTAAGAAAAATAAAAATGATTAAAATTAAAATAGTTGCTACGGAATTTTCCCCGATAGTTACCCATCTGTTTTCGGTTGGAACGTTCACAAATGTTTGGAATAATTACGATCACAAATAGATAGTCTTCTTAAATCATTATGGAAGCGTAGGAATAATGAACCACTGTAGAATCATTTGCGGCGTTTTAGCATCATATAAATTTGTAGCATCATATTGTCGCTAGTCGAGACCATTAGATGCGTCGATTTTATAAATTAACCAATACTCCTCATGGCCACCGTGGAGAAACGGTGGTTGAAGCAACAACTCGCTATTATCGACGCGTGAGTTTGATTTTCGGAGGAAGTGCTAAAGGTGTGGCACGATAAATGCATCATCTACGATTTCCCTCGTTTTCAACGCGTTGTAAGGCCATATTCCAGTTTGTATTCGTTGAATATTATCATCACCATTGAGAAATATGCTTTTAAATTATGGTATGTGTGAGAGTCGAATCGTTCTAAAGCCAGAAGAAGGAAGGGAGGGGCGTTTTTTGAAGTGCTTGCAACAAGTGGTGAGCTCTAACTGTTTAACAATAACATTCACATCCCAGCTCGCTAGCGTCTTGTAATTACCTCGACCGGCACGCAATATCTGTCCCCATTCGTCCCCTCGTTAATAAAAGTGATATGGGGGGGGGGGAGGAGTTCCCTCGCATTTTACTGTTGTACCAATAATGACTGACGCAGCCGAATTATTGAGCAATTCCCAAGTGCATGGTAAATTCTAAAATTTGAGATTGAAATCCCATCGTAATATATTATCATTTCTGTATGTAAATGTAGCTCTATGAAATCAAGGGTGATTCCCGCAGTTAACGAACATTCCTCGACCTTGAGCGTTCAATAAATTTTTCAGCCAAAAGGACTCTAGATGCGAACAGTATTTCGATAACGAGGAAGAAAGGTATGTGACATTAATGATAAAAACTATCGTCAATCGCCCATCGAAGAATACATTTCATGACCTCTTAAATGTTCAAGTAGGTATACTGACCTCAAAACGTGAATATTTCTATAGCAAAAATGTCAACAGTGAAAAACCAGTGATATGCATAGATCACGTAGTACTTCTATGTTTGAGTCGGTAACAGGTATTTAACCAATTATAAAATCAAGAAACTCGTACGAACCTTTCCTTTTCACCTCTCGATTGCCTACAGAATGAGACCGTTTTGGAGTCGGCGTCATAATGTCATCGAGAAGCTGATTGAATCTTAATTAGCAAGCATATATAATAACCGTGAGTTTTTATGATACCTACTTGAACGGAGCAAGCCAGCATTTAGGAGAGCCGATGTTTAAAAAGATCAATAATTGACGATGACTGTTAACGCCTTCTGCTAAAAACCATTTCACATTTGGCTATGGACGTCGAGACCCGACCTTACGTTTCATCTAACTACTACTGATAAAGTGCTCGGCCAGCTAATAAAGAATTGGAGAATGAGTCGCCTGGTTTTTCTCCACCTCACAACCCCCGGACAGAAATAAAAATGATAAAAATTACAATTGTTTCTGCAGGTTGAGGGGGAGAATAACGAGACGACCTCTTCTCCATTTTTTTATTTTTATTACGCCGAGTACGTTCGCCCGTTCGGGCTTCTTCAGGGCATTATAGGACCAAGGGTACCTATGGCCCCAATTACAATTGTTGCCACGGAGTTTTCCCCTATAGTCACCAATCTGTTTTTCGGAGGAATGTTAGGAATAATTCGTATCACAAATGGATGGTCTTCTTAAATCATTATTGAAGCGAAAGAATAATTAACCACTGTACAACCATTTGCGGGGAAGAAATTAATACGATGCACAACGGTGGTTGTAGCATTAGAGTGTACTGCAGGCGCTCCACCTCGTTCTTAGGGGGTTTTATCTCAACAACAACGTCCACTGGTCGGTCAGCCTATCCCATGCTCCAGTCGAAAGTGGATGCTAATTCCGCTGTAGAAGAGCTCATCCTGCCATTGGCAGCCTCGCAGCGTCGTTCCCACTCGACTGAAGTGGAGACGATTCTCGGCCTAGGCAACCCCTGTTAGAAATATAATTACCAGGAATATCACCCTCTTGGTGGAATCCACTGTACTAACTCCCCTCCGTGGCTTCTTGCCACTACTTGCTCCCCACTTTACTAAACCAGTTCAATCCTGTGCTCCTGCTCTTACTTGCAAATCCCCCATGTCCACTTCTCAAAATCTAGCCCTTGCCCAGTCGAAGTGCGCACAGGCTTTCACATTATGTTCCTTTTGGTCTCTCGAACCGAATAGAAATTTAGACGAGAGTTCGATTTTATTATCAATATAATTAGTTATTTTAATTAATAATATTTCACATTAATTATTATTCTTCTTTCATTCAGTAAAGTAATCCTTACTTCTGATGGTTATTTTGGTGAATTATTAAATTATAAACCATTGTAACCATCTAAGAAAAACGCAGGAAATGATTTCACAGTGGTTTATTATTCCTTTGCTTCAATAATTATTTAAGAATATCATCCATTTGTGATAGTAATTATTCACAACAGGGAGAACTCCGTAGCAACTATTAAAATTTTATTTTTCTTTGTTTTCAAATTAAAGCTAGATTTTTGGCCTAACGGTTCAGCTGAAGAGAGTGTTCGACGATCTTTCCGATAGTATAGAACGATTTTTATAGCTCCAAGAACTCTGGATTTATACCCTCATGCCGAATTTCCGAAAATCTCCCAAATTCAACACAAAAGCCGTGATAACTTGAGAACCAATAAACCTATCGACCCCGAAATGGTCGAAATTCAGCGTCCAAAAATCTATAGAAATTGATACCAATTACACCGTTTTCTGAGAAACGTTGGTAAATACCAAATTTCTCACCCTCAAAACCCCCCAAAAATACTTTTAAAATTGAGGTAGCGATTTGGTTGAACAATTGAGCCGTCCCTAGGCCAAGATTGATTTCGGGTGAAAATTTCAAGAACTTACCTATTATACTGGGTTGGTGAGGGGGAGAAGAACCAGGCGACATGTTCTCCGATTTTTTATTTACTGGCCGAGTACTTTCGCCCCTTCGGGCATCCTCAGGGCGATGTGGAACCCTTTCGTCAAGAGCAATACGGATTGGGGCTTACCCTCTAATTAAGTTATCATTATTCCCTATTCCCCTCTAAGGCCTCCGGTGCCTGTTCAGGCTCTGATCTTGAGGCGAATGCAATCAAATAGACGTTGCAAATTTGTTTTATTATTACTAAAAACCTCTGCTTCAGTTATGGCTTCAGATCCGTATTCATAAACGCGAATTTCCTAAGAACCTTCCCACTGGAAGGGCATCCTCCTTCCAAGTCCTATGTAAGGGAAAATCGTTCTTCATGAACAATTCATTGATTTCAGAAGGTCAACCATTAAAGCAAGGCGATAGCGTTGAGAATACAAGGGATAACATCGGTATCCATAGAAGTTATAAAGCAGAAAGCATACAGTTGTTGAGGTGCAACTTAAGCGGAAACCAGTGGTATGCATAGATCACACAGTACGTCCAAGTTTGAATAGGTAACAGGTATAACCAATTAAAAATCAAAAAACTCGTACGAAGGCCGCAACCTTAGTTTACAACAGCTGTCATTGAAAAACGCTGCATGATTGTACAGTGGTTTATTATTCCTTCCCTTCAATAATGATTTAAGAAGAATATCTACTTGTGTTAGTAATTATTCTGAAAGGGGAAAACTCCATAACAACGATTGTAATTTCAATCATTTTTAATTTTCTTAATTTCCAAATTAAAAGCAAAATTTGTTATCAAACAGTACCGCTGAAGAGAGTGTTCGATGAGCATTCCAACGAGTATAGTACGATTATATATCGATTGATCATTTTTTGGAGTCGGCGCCTCTCTTATATTGTCTTGGAGAAGCCTATAGATTCGTCGCATCGATTAGTAAGAATATTGTCAGATATGATGTGAGGGGGGTTAGATAGTTATTTGGCATCTGGGAGGCTAGTTTTTCAGTAAAATTGTTGTGGCAAAAGTGTTGCCAATGTGTTGTGGGTTTGAATGAATTTCTTGATCTCAAACTATTTTTACATGTTGTGACTTAAACATGCGAGTACTGTGATCCATGCTTGTGCGATAAGTTGGAAAATTAGCATCGCCTCAATGCTTAAGACATTGATTTAAACGTGATAATTCAGAGTACAATAATATCTATAATTAATCGACTGCATAAAAAATGAAGAATCTTGAATGTCCCTTTATTACAGATTTTTAACCAACTTAATTTATTTCGGCATTCGATATGAAGTTTTAATTTTCAGAGACGTTGAAGCTCATCTAGAAATGAACCATCGCTTTTCTTCAAGTGTGGAGAAAAATCGCCGATAACCTTATTTTTCGTGTTTAAAATATTAAAAACTAATTCCGATTTGGCTCAAGAATACATAATATCTAAGTCACCATGAACGTTTATAATATCAAAAGGTATAGCCAGTCCTAGAAGGTATAGGTACAGTCCAGAAGAATCATAATCAAAAAGTTGAGTTCTGGGCTGTTTGAAATGTTCACTTTTCTGACTGCGGGTAGTAATTTTGGTTTAGCTCGAGTTAGTAAACACTGCATCAATAATTTTCGGATTTTATCAAATACCCTGTGAACCAGGAACTCCGTCCTTGTAAACTATTATTGGTTTCTATTGTTTACTAATGACTCCGTATTGTATGATCGAGGTTTTGTAAATCATCTCGGCATGCAAAATCACCACCTCTATTGTGAATAACCTCGAGAGTTCGGTGCTGTCAAATATCCCAGAATGAAAACGTTGATTAACCCTGCTTTTCAGCTCTACGGCAATTGTGACCGTTGGTCATTAGTATCGTTGCGGTGTGGTTTAGCGTTGGATTCCGCAAAGAAGATCTCGGCAGCCCTGGATCATTCTAGCGATCCTGGGGTCAGATGATAGGCGCAGAGTTGCTCTGAGGTATTAGCATGCATGAGGCCGGGGAATTGGTTCCGTCAGGATTGTGTTAGCGTCCGACCGCTTCTCCGCCGGACTTTTCCAATCCTCTCGCCCGTTCTTCTCTCCGGGAGCGAGGTCTGCCCTTGATTCGATTAGCAGTCGGCATGAATTAAAACTTGGCGATGTTCCGTGCTGTATAAAGCACAAAGAACAGGACAGAGATGAGAGCGAATGTGCATGTCTAGCAACGCCACGATCTAAACCGCCCCAAGTCGTCCCGTCTCTTATTTCGGATGTCAAAAGAGCAAGCATCAAAATAATATGCCGTTTGTCTAAACCGGAAATTAAGAGCGTTCGAGTACAGTTAGAACTTTGAATGGGACTGCTTCAAGTAACAGTACATAAACTATATATTATATCACACCGGAAATTATCTTACCTTTGAACGAGCTTAACCCTAATAACTCTATCTACTATCGTCCACTCCAAAGCACTAGAAAGTCATGCTAATATTTCGTTTTCTTCAATATCTCTTTGTTTTGATCACATCGATAGGTCTTCCGTTTTACAATAAACGTGAAGTGGTCATTGAAGGAAGAGCAGATTACTCAGACATATGCTAATAATTCAATTTATTATGTTAAAGATATCCAGACCGATCTAAATAAATCGAGCATTTACTGGACCGTATAAAAACGCTGCAATGATTGTAGAGCGGTTTATTATTGCTTTACTACAATAATGAGAAGACCATCAATTTACGATAGTAACTATTAGGACTCATACTCCGATTCTCCATTGGCTGGCCGAGCACTTTTCCCCGTTCAGGGCAAAACTAGGGTCAGAGATAACAGAAGGCATCATTATTTTTATTATTCAATAATAAACCATTGTAATCGCCCAAGAAGAAAACGTTTCTAACCCTCCTTCAAAATTTGATATTATGCAATTCAAGGCATGTAGAATCCGAATATCTAACTAAAAACGCTGCAAATGATTGTACAGTGGTTTATTATTCCTTCGCTTCAAATAAAATTTCAGAAGACTATCCATTTCAGATAGTCATTATTCAGAACATGTGTGAACATTTCAACCGAAAAACAGATTGGTAACTATCGGGGAAAATTCCGTAGCAACTATTGTAATTTTAATCTATTTTATTTTTCTTAATTTCCAAATTAAAAACTAAATTTTTTGCCCTACCGTACAGCTGGAGAGAGTGTTTGACGACCATTCCAATGAGTATAGAACGATTTTTATAGCTCCAAGAACTCTCGAGTTATACCCTCATGTCAAATTTCTGAAAATCTCCCAAATTCGGCACAAAAGCTGCGATAACTCGAGAACCAATGAAGCTATCGACCCGGCAATGGTCTCATTCGATTCAGCGTCCAAAAATCTATATAATTTGATACCACGTACACCTTTTTCTGAAAAACCTTGGAAAATATGAATTTTCTCCCCCTCAAAACCCCCCAAAAATACCCTTAGAATTGAGCTAGCAAGTTGGTTCAAGAATTGGGCCGTCGTAGGACCGAGATTGATTTTTGGTGAAAATTTCAAAAATTTAGCTATTATGGTTTGGCCGGAAAAGTGTTGACGGCGTACGGCGTACGGCGTACGGCGTACGGCGTACGGCGTACGGCGTACGGCGGACAGACAGAATTTTTTTTATTGGATATTCGGATTCTACATGCCTTGAAACGTAAAACATCAAATTTTGAGGGGGGGTTATAAAATTTTTTTTCTTGGGCGATTACAATGGTTTATTATTGAATAATAAACCAAAAACGCTCAAAATGAGAGTACAGTGGTTTATTATTCCTTCGCTTCAATAATGAAGTGAGAGGAACATCCATCAGTGATATTACTTATTCTGAACATTGGTAAATGATCCCACCAAACAACAGATTGGTAACTATAAAGGAAAACTCCGTAGCAACAATTGTAATTTTTTTAACCGACTTCAAATGGAGGCGGTTACTATGGCGGTTTTTTTCGACACCTATGTGTTGTCCGCTGGCGTTTAGCTCCTGTACGTCCGGTCGGGTTACTTTTTTTATTTTTTGAAAGGGTTACTATCCAGGTAGGTCCCATAATTTTTTCAATTGAGTCCATCCAGTAGTTACGTCCCCAGATGCGGAGAAATGCCGGAAACGTGATTTTCGCGAAAAGAGAAAGTTTTGACTTTGCAAGCTTATAACTTCTAGAATACTTGCTCGATTGTTTTGTTTCTGGTGTCATTTTGTTCATAATTTATCTGCCTACAAGGGGCTAGCTCCAATCTTTGTTCGGCAATCTGGTATGGCGTGTAGAGAAGAAAGTGTAACAAAAAACGTGATGCCGATTTTCGCTTTTTCGAGGTTTTTCGGGCACCGTTCCCAACCACGCCGAGAAAAAAATATGAACTCTATCGCACTTAAAAGTACTTAGTAAAGGTGATCCAATAAATCAGGAAGTGGTCAGGTCGATACGAGTGGAAATGTGTAGTTGGTGAATGAGATGCTGCAAAGTTGGGACATTTTTGTTATTTTTTCCTTTCCTGAGTTTATTTTATAGGTAAATTATTTTGAAACTGGTTTATGAACATAAGGGATTGTCCAGATAAATTTCAGAAATGCGTCAAATTTAGTCGTTAATCTTGGTCCCAGAATGGTTAGTATTTTGTGCGGCCGGTTGATGTTTTAACGGTGGATAATTCGGGGTTCTGAGCTCCTGATTACGATTTTTTTTTTTAAGTTCTTCCTTGAAAATTGTAAGTGATGAGCCAGCGTTATTATAATAGTCTTCACGTATAATATACCGAAGGCCTTTAAAGGAAAATTCAAGAATTCTCCCCTCCATCCCCTTTTCCCTCAATTAGGCAACCTCCCGACCAAATCTCCATCCTGCGTTCTGATGTTTTAACGATGGCTTTGAATCACCTTTCTAGAGAGGTTTCTTGTAACACTATTTTACGAGATTACTGAGTGATAAACGGCCAATTAAGATGAAAAGAGCGGGGACTTAGTCGAAAGAAAAGAGGAAAAAACCGGTTAGCATTAAGATGAAGTAGCAAAGGCGGTAGGTAATGGGGTTACCAAGGTTCCGGAGTTGGTGCAGACTGGAGAGCAACGGTTAGGAGTCGGGTACCCTTCTACCAGTAGACGATGACGTTCAACTGAAGGAAATCGTCGGGTAGTTAGGCAAAACGAGGTCCTAATAAGGTCGAGACCCGCAGCTCCATAGATTCCTCGAGCGGTCCTTGTAATCCTCCACCCTTCAGCTAAAGTAGTAAATCAAGCAATTCATTAACTTACTTATTCACCCATCCCACTTTCATCAGCTACCCTTTCGTATTGTAGCCGTTTTAAAACCGAGTTAAGGTAGCATGCGAAGTGCCACTGTGGGTTGGAAACGGCGATGTACTCTTCGGTTTATTCCCACGCTCTAGAGGTGGACTTTTGCGAATTATCCCTCTTCCTTCCCCTGTACGGTTGACAAAGACAGACAAAACCTCGAAAGAAAGAAAAAAAATCCTTCAACTAGCAAAACAAAAGAAATGAAATATTCGGTAGGGCTTCCTTTAGGAGGAGGGAAAAGGGCTCATCCAACACCAGCTCCTCTCCGCGTTGGTTTAGAGCAAATAGATGGAAGAGAGAGTAGCCCTTTTGTGTTGTGGGTGGATGTTCTTTTGAGAATTTGTGACCACGAGGAGGGGACGAGCTGGTAAAGCACTAGCTGACGAAGGCAGAGGAGAGTATAGGCTATGGGCTTGGCAGGCGAAACAATGATAATCCAGGGGTAATTCATATGCGTAAGCTCCGTATATTTCAAGCATATTGCTGAAAGAAATATGAGTCGAACTACAGTGTGAGTCGCATGGAATTTAATGAGCGTCTGGGTCTGTGTAGTTTCGTAAAACAAAAAAAGAAAACCATTGGTGTGCATATTATATCACATAGTACTTCCATCTTTGGGTCTGTACCAGGAATAACCAATTATAAAATCAAGAAGCTCCTACTAAGGGTGCAACGTATTATCCAAAAAAAAAAAAAAAAAAAAAAAAAACTTTAAAAAAATAAAATAAAACCGACTTCAAAAACTTTGTCTATAAGGTCTGAAAAGGAAAAAATAACAAAAATGTCCCAACTTCGCAGCAACTCATTCGCCAACTACACATTTTAAGGACTACTTTACTACTCGTATTGACCTGACCACTTCCTGATTGATTGGATCACCTCCCCTAGTAATATTTTTTAAAAATTACTATTTCTCATTTCCCAAATGGTTAAAAGATTTTCCTTTCACCTCTGAATTGCCTCCAGATTGATCATCTTTTGGAGTCGGCGCCTCTCTTATATTGTATTGGAGAAGCCTATAGATTCCGAAAAGGTAAGAATATAAATATCAAGAGTTTTCACGATTCTTGAACAGAGCAAATCAGCTTTTATGAGAACTGATTATTAACAATATCGATTTGAAGGTGACTATTCACGCCTTGTCCTAAAAACCATTTCAGATTTCTCTAAGAATCTTTACGACCAGACCCAGACATATTACCTGGCTCCTACTAATTTATCGTAAACTCATATTTATTTGTAACCATCGGTTATTTTGCCAGAGAGGCGCCGACTCCAAAAGATGATCAATCTGGAGGCAATTCAGAGGTGAAAGGAAAATCTTTTAACCATTTGGGAAATGAGAAATAGTAATTTTTTTAAAATATTACTAGGGGAGGTGATCCAATCAATCAGGAAGTGGTCAGGTCAATACGAGTAGTAAAGTAGTCCTTAAAATGTCTCAATCGCCGACCCCAACATTTTTAGACCTTGAATGTTATAATACACACATTGAGTTTTGCGGCCTGTAAAAATCAAAATACAAAAGATGCGCTTGTGAAATCGTGAAAAACGCTCATAACGCGGAGTCATTGTATGTGACCCACTATACAAAAAATCTCGTGTTTTCTGCTTGCCACATATCGACATTTCAAGTCCTCAAACGTAGAAAAATATTGACTCGCATAGCCTGTAAAAATCGAAACAGAAAAAACTTTGAACGCTTATATCTCGGAAGTACTGTGTGTAATTCAAAATCCGGAAAACCCTAATTTTGCACAATCACTGGGAAAACATTCCCTTAAAATGTCATAGGGTTTCATCCATTTTTCAGGGAGATATGGCGATTTATGTCAGTTTGTGACCACAGACAGACGGACACACAGACACTTGTTCAGTAAGTGTTTCTGAGTATACTACTATGAAAATTTCTTCCATCAGGACCTCGGTTCCGAATTCGACTTTTCAGACGATCTCAATACTTCCATTTACTACGTAAACATGGAAGTAAAAAGTTTACAAATTGATAACAAACATACCTTTTGCTGGAAAGCTTTGGAAAATACCAATTTTCTTACCGTCAAAACCCCCCAAAAATACTTTTAAAATTGAGGTAGCAATTTGGCTAAAGAATGGAGCCGTTGTTCGACCAAGATTGATTTTTGGTGAAAATTTCAAGAATTTAGCTATTATAGTTTGGTCGATAAAATTTTAACGGCGTACGGCGGACGGACCGAATTTTAAATTAGATTAAAATTACTATAGTTCCTAAGGCATTTTCCCTTATTGTTACCAATCTGTTTGTTGAGGTGAGCGTTCAGAAATGTTCGGAATAGTCACTATCATAATTGGATGGGGTTCGTATGTTGAAGCAAATGAATAATGAACCTCTGTATAGTGTATAGTTTTTTTGTATTTCTAATTCATCAATTACGTGGCCGCCAATTTACGTAGTAAATGGAAGTATATATAGTGTTCGACGAATTTATTCGTTTGAGTGCTCGAACATTAAAAAATAATTGTTTCGAAAATTTTTGTAAAACTTTCAATATTTAAAAAATCCGATAGGTAAATATGGAACTACTTAGCGTAAAAAGGAACGCGAAAAGGCACTGAGACCATAGACAGATGGACGCGAGGACTGACAGACACTCTGAAAAACAAACAAATGAACACGCAGACACCAGTTCAGAAAGTGAGCAGAGCGCTGAACGCCAGCGGACTACACAAACCAAAAATAAATAAATAAGTAGACCACTAAAAACGCGCAAATAATCCATAGTAATCTCCTTTTGAAGTCGGTTGAAAATTAAAATGAAGAAAATACGAGTACTCTTTCTGTTCATGGTTAAACGACCAACTCAGCTGGAATATTTCATTTCCATTAGTACCACTCGTGCTCCTAGGCTAAATTAATGATCAAGACATGAAATGCAGATAACAGCAATATTGAGTGTTGGATTGACCTTCACCCTCGATCACATTTCCATCTTTTTGTTAGACTACCTCCTTATTATATTGACCATACTGTCAGAGGTCACTCCAAGGTATATTTGTTCTCTCCGGATCACTTTTGGTCGGGCGAATAAAAATATTCCTCATTACTGGCAGATATTGTTTACATCCTGATCCCGCAATAAGATTCAACTAAATAGAAGGGAAAACATCGTCCAGCACCTGTTTCAGATTTTTGTTGCTGCGATGTATGGACCAGTAGAGTTCGAGCTAGCAGTATGAGACGGTACAGAAGTAAGAGCTGGTGTGGTGGCCTGGACGCTACATGCTACAAATCCCGTCACTGCAGTCCACCTACCGTTCCCTCTGTCCCTCAAAAACACTCTAACGCCCCCGGAGAGCCACAAATCACTAGAGGGAATGGAAACTCAGACGAGCAGAGATCAACACAACTGATAGGCATTCGACCGCTCTCTCGCTCCTCCCTGGCACTTTCCCACTCAAAAACTCATACTCACTCACGAGTCCGAAATATACAGGCTAACACGAACATTCACCAGGTAACTCTCGTGAAGAGTCACTACGACATCACCTGTCCTGAACTTCGATCCTGTATCAGCGTTACCCTAGCTACTGTCCCTTCCGCATTTTCCAAACCGATCCATCCCTTTTCGCGTTCCTTTTTACGCTAAGTAGTTCCATATTTACCTATCGGATTTTTTAAATATTGAAAGTTTTACAAAAATTTTCGAAACAATTATTTTTTAATGTTCGAGCACTCAAACGAATAAATTCGTCGAACACTATATATACTTCCATTTACTACGTAAATTGGCGGCCACGTAATTGATGAATTAGAAATACAAAAAAACTATACACTATACAGAGGTTCATTATTCATTTGCTTCAACATACGAACCCCATCCAATTATGATAGTGACTATTCCGAACATTTCTGAACGCTCACCTCAACAAACAGATTGGTAACAATAAGGGAAAATGCCTTAGGAACTATAGTAATTTTAATCTAATTTAAAATTCGGTCCGTCCGCCGTACGCCGTTAAAATTTTATCGACCAAACTATAATAGCTAAATTCTTGAAATTTTCACCAAAAATCAATCTTGGTCGAACAACGGCTCCATTCTTTAGCCAAATTGCTACCTCAATTTTAAAAGTATTTTTGGGGGGTTTTGACGGTAAGAAAATTGGTATTTTCCAAAGCTTTCCAGCAAAAGGTATGTTTGTTATCAATTTGTAAACTTTTTACTTCCATGTTTACGTAGTAAATGGAAGTATTGAGATCGTCTGAAAAGTCGAATTCGGAACCGAGGTCCTGATGGAAGAAATTTTCATAGTAGTATACTCAGAAACACTTACTGAACAAGTGTCTGTGTGTCCGTCTGTCTGTGGTCACAAACTGACATAAATCGCCATATCTCCCTGAAAAATGGATGAAACCCTATGACATTTTAAGGGAATGTTTTCCCAGTGATTGTGCAAAATTAGGGTTTTCCGGATTTTGAATTACACACAGTACTTCCGAGATATAAGCGTTCAAAGTTTTTTCTGTTTCGATTTTTACAGGCTATGCGAGTCAATATTTTTCTACGTTTGAGGACTTGAAATGTCGATATGTGGCAAGCAGAAAACACGAGATTTTTTGTATAGTGGGTCACATACAATGACTCCGCGTTATGAGCGTTTTTCACGATTTCACAAGCGCATCTTTTGTATTTTGATTTTTACAGGCCGCAAAACTCAATGTATTATAACATTCAAGGTCTAAAAATGTTGGGGTCGGCGATTGAGTGATGCCTGATTTTTATCAAGTGTGTCACATGCAGTACTTCCGCGTTATTTGCACATTTGCTGCATTTTGATTTTTATAGCCATAAAAATGAATATATTTGAACGCTGGAGGACTTAAAATTTTTCTATATGACAGTTGAATATCGCTTAATTTTTATTATTGGGGTCACATGCAGTACCTCCTCGTAAAACGCATTTTCAGTTATTTAATTTGTATTTTTTGGGTCTCTTTGCTTTAAATATGGCCAACTTTGACCTCGTTCACAAAACTTGTTTTGCATAGTTTGGATAACACACAGTACGTCCGCATTATGCCATTTTTTAACTTTTGAGATTTTAATAGACCGCAAGAGTGAATATACATTAGACTTTAAATATTCAATATGGCAGTTGAATATTGCTTGGTTTTTATTATTGGGGTCACCTGCAGTACTTCCTCGTAAAACCATTTTCAGTTATTTTATTAAGCGTTATTGTACTTTTAGGGTCTCTTTGCTATAAATATGACCAACTTTTACCTCGTTCACAAAACTTGTTTTGTATGGTTTGAGTAACACACAGTACTTCCGCTTTATGCCATTTTTTAACTTTTGAGTTTTTAATAGACCGCCAGAGTGAATATACATTAGACTTTAAATTTTCTATATGACAGCTGAATATTGCTCGTTTTTTATTATTGGGGTCACCTGCAGTACTTCCTCGCAAAACGCATTTTCAGTTACTGTACTTTTTGGGGCTATTTGCTATATATATTTGACCAACTCTGACCACGTTCACAGAACTTGTTTTGTATAGTTTGGATAACACACAGTACTTCCGCCTTATGCCGTTTTTTTGCATTAGAGATTTTTATAGACCACAAGAGTGAATATACTTTAGACTTCAAATTTTTCTTTATGACAGTTGAACTTTGCTTGATTTTTATTATCGGGGTCACGTGCAGTACTTCCTCGTTAAACGCAATTTAGTTATTTCATTCTAGCGCTCTTGTAACTTTCGGGTCTCTGCTTTAAATGTGACCAACAACGATCATGTTTTGTATTGTTTTGATCACATACCGTACTTCCGCCCTACGCCGTTTATCGCTGTTGAGCTTTTTACAGGGTGCAAAAATCAATATATTTGACGCTAGAGGCATTAAATATTTGTAATGGCGAGTGAATGACGCCTGATCTTTACCGCTAGGGTCACGTTTCGGCCTTCGTACGATTTTCTCGATTTTATAATTGGTTATACCAGTTACCGACTCAAACATGGAAGTACTGTGTGATCTATGCACACCACTGGTTGTATAGTGGGTCACATACAATGACTCCGCGTTATGAGCGTTTTTCACGATTTCACAAGCGCATCTTTTGTATTTTGATTTTTACAGGCCGCAAAACTCAATGTATTATAACATTCAAGGTCTAAAAATGTTGGGGTCGGCGATTGAGTGATGCCTGATTTTTATCAAGTGTGTCACATGCAGTACTTCCGCGTTATTTGCACATTTGCTGCATTTTGATTTTTATAGCCATAAAAATGAATATATTTGAACGCTGGAGGACTTAAAATTTTTCTATATGACAGTTGAATATCGCTTAATTTTTATTATTGGGGTCACATGCAGTACCTCCTCGTAAAACGCATTTTCAGTTATTTAATTTGTATTTTTTGGGTCTCTTTGCTTTAAATATGGCCAACTTTGACCTCGTTCACAAAACTTGTTTTGCATAGTTTGGATAACACACAGTACGTCCGCATTATGCCATTTTTTAACTTTTGAGATTTTAATAGACCGCAAGAGTGAATATACATTAGACTTTAAATATTCAATATGGCAGTTGAATATTGCTTGGTTTTTATTATTGGGGTCACCTGCAGTACTCCTCGTAAAACGCATTTTCAGTTATTTTATTAGGCGTTATTGTACTTTTAGGGTCTCTTTGCTATAAATATGACCAACTTTGACCTCGTTCACAAAACTTGTTTTGTATGGTTTGGGTAACACACAGTACTTCCGCTTCATGCCGTTTATTGACTTTTGCGAGTAATTATAAACCGCAAGAGTGAATATACTTGTGGGGAACACCCACTATCTTCTTGAGAAATGACAAAGGATTGATTGAAATTCGCTACCGCTACCTTCTCGACAGGTTCGGTTGATACGCACAGCGCCACCTCCCTGCTAGGTCGGCCCGTTGGCAACGTTAGCTTCTAAGCTTGGCCAAGTTCATAATATTTTTGCGAAGGGACTTCCTCCATGGAAGTTTCGATAAATCGCATGAATTTAAAGCGTTTGGTAGTTAGTTGGTTCCCTCGTCATCAGCAGGGCCCAACCGACAGCTATCAAACGTGGTCAGATGCAGCGCCCACAATAGTTTAGACGTTTAGACTATAAATTTTTCTATATGACAGCTGAATATATTGCTTGATTCTTATTATCAGGGTCACATGCAGCACTTCCTGGTAAAACGCATTTTCTGTTATTGGACTTTTTAGGGCTGTTTGCTCTATATTTGACCTGCTCTGACCACGTTCCCAGAACTTGTTCTGTATAGTTTGGATAACACACAGTACTTCCGCCGTATGCCGTTCTTTTGCTTAAGAGATTTTTATAGACCGGAAGAAAGAATATATATGAAGGCTGGGAGACTTTACATTTTTGTATATGAAAGCTGCATATTGCTTGAGTTTTAATTTCCGGGTCACATGCAGTACTTCCTTGTAAAACGTATTTTCAGTTATTTTATTCAAGCCTTATAGTACTTTTGGGTCTCTTTGCTCTTTATACGACCAACTTTGACCAAGTTCACAAAACTTGTTTTGTATAGTTGGGATAACACACAGTACTCCCGCCTTATGCCGTTTTTTTGCTTTATAGATTTTTATAGGCTGCAAGAGTGAATAATTATACTTTAGACCTTAAAATTTTCTTTATGACAGTTGAATATTGCTTGATTTTTATTATCGGGGACACATGCAGCTGCATTACTTCCTCGTAAAACGCATTTTCAGTTATTTTATTCTAGCGCTTTTGTAACTTTCGCGTCTCTTTGCTTTAAATATGACCAACTTCGACCATGTTCAAAATCCTTGTTTTGATCACACACCGTACTTCCGCCTTACGCCGTTTATCGCTGTTGAGCTTTTTACAGGCTGCAAAAATCAATATATTTGACGCTAGAGGTATTTAACATTGTAATGGCGAGTGAAAGACGCTTCAAGACTGGCTTCAAAAATCAAAATATTTTAACACTGGAGGTTCTTGAATGTTTGTAACGTGAATGAAACTTACTTAATGACACATTTTTAGGTGTCGTTGCTATAAAAATGGTCCCATTTTACAAAACTTGGCTTTTATTGTAAGGCTCACCATACTGCGGAAGCATTGTCAACCCAAGTCGTGCGTTTTTCCATTTTTGGGTCTCCTGGCACGGTTTTCCCAGAACAGCTGTTGTAAATTAACGTTTCAGCCTTCCTACGATTTTCTTGATTTTACAATTGGTTATAACTGTTACCGACTCAAACATGGAAGTACTGTGTGATCTATGCACACCACTGGTTTATATATATTATTAGGGGAGATGATCCAATCAATCAGGAAATGGTAAGGTCAATATGAATAGTAAAGTAGTCCTTAAAAAGTGTAGTTGGCGAATGAGTTGCTGCGAAGTTGGGACATTTTTGCTATGGGCGACTTGTTCTCCTGTTTTTTATTGTCGGCCTGCCAAGCACTTTCACCCCTTCAGGCATCATCAGGGCATCGTAGCACCATTACAAGGTATCCGCGGCCATATTTTTCATTTTCTTAATTTGGTAATTTAAAGCTACATTTTTTGCGCTAACGTACAGCAGGAGAGAGTGTCAACACTTTTCCGACCCATATATAATAGCTACATTCTTGAAATTTTCATCAAAAATCAATCTCAGTCCGACGACGGCCCAGTTCTTGAACCCCATTACTAGTTCAATTTTAAGGGTATTTTTGGGGGGTTTTCAGGGGGAGAAAATGAATATTTTCCAGGGGTTTTAGAAAAATGTGTATTTGGTATCAAATTATGTAGATTTTTGGACGCTGAATCGAATAAGACCATTGCCGGGTCGATATCTTTATTGGTTCTCGAGTTATCGCAGCTTTTGTGCCGAATTTGGGAGATTTTCAGAAATTTGACATGAGGGTATAACTCGAGAGTTCTTGGAGCTATAAAAATCGTTCTATACTCATTGGAATGGTCGTCAAACACTCTCTCCAGCTGTATGGTAGGGCAAAAAAATTAGCTTTTAATTAGGAAATTAAGCACAATTATAAATGATTAAAATTACAATAGTTGCTACGGAATTTTCCCCGATGTTGCGAATCTGTTTTTCGGTCGGAACGTTCACAAATGTTCGGAATAACTACTATCATAAAAGGATAGTCTTCTTAAATCGATATTAAAGCGAAGGAATAATAAACCACCGTAGGTACAATCATTTGCAGCGTTTATACTGATGCTATTCCTCCTCTGCCCAGGGTATTCGAATAAAGGCACCATGAGAGGAGCTTGCTTACATCTAGTAGCCATTTTCAACATACATAGTTATTATAAGCAGTTTTGTCATGAATTAGCGGAAGCGCGGCCTGTTATTCAAGAGAACCCACCCGTATTGTGCAATAATTGCGACCCCGTCGAACTAATCACTAATCCAATTTACTTTCTCTCTTCGTAGAATTTTGCAAAAATTTTATTTTACCTGAAACAGGTTCTTATATTCTCTATCTTCACGCAGTTAGTCCATGAAGCTGGGAATATCTCAAAATAAGAGAAAATGTTTGCCGCTTTCATAGTCAAGTGATCAAATTTTGAATTAACGCCAATACACCGGGAAGATTGGGTGGCAAGTGGTTCATGATACCGGCAGCGAACGGAAACAGTTTCTCTTAGGCGTTCTCCAACTTGAGGGCGAATTAATAACCAAATAATGAAGCAGCCCCAGGGGGTGAGTGCCGAGTCGTAGCTTGGTTTAATTATTCTTCGGAGCCCTTACCCGGAGGCGTCCCGGGACTCGAATCTTGCGCCCCTACTGCCTTCGAGTCTTCATTCCTAGCCGCTGTCGCCTTCGCATTCCCTTTCGAACTCCCGAACCGTATTAAAACTGACGGAGATCAGATTAACCCAGTAATGAAGTCGCATGTATGAAGTCGCAAGGCCGGCTCGCTCTCGGGAAGAACTTCATTTTCTAGATATGATGCACTTATATAACTTCAGATAAATCTCCGGTTCTGAATTAAATTATTTTGCATTCGCCTATGGATCACATAACTATCACCATAACTGGACCTACCGTACAGCTGGAGAGAGTGTTTGACGAACATTCCAGTGAGTATATAACGATTTTTATAGTTCCAAGAACTCTTGAGTTATACCCTCATGTCAAATTTCCGAAAATCTCCCAAAAGCTGCGATAACTCGAGGACCAAAAAAAAACTTTAAAAAAAATAAAACCGACTTCAAAAATATTTGCCTATAAAATAAACTCTGAAAAGGAAAAAATAACAAAAATTTCCCAACTTCGCAGCAACTCACTTCACATTTTAAGGACTACTTTACTACTCATATTGACCTGACCACTTCCTCATTGGTTGAATAACCTCCCCTAATAATATAAAAATTACTATTTCTCATTTCCCAAATGATTAAAAGACTTTCCTTTCGCCTCTGAATCACCTCCAGATTGATCATCTTTTGGAGACGGCGCCTCTCTTATACTGTATTGGAGAAGCCTATAGATTCCGAATTAGTAAGAATATAAATATCAAGAGTTTTCATGATTCTTGAACAGAGCAAATCAGCATTTATGAGAACCGATTTTTAACAATATCGATTTGACGATGGCTATTCACGCCTTTTCCTAAACTCACAAATAACTAATTAGTATCCATACAAAATAAAAAAACGCTTGCATACGAGTCTGCAACGCATTGAGACATTTTCATGTCTTTCCCCTCCTCAGCTACCAAATTAGGTACCTACCTAATTATAAAGTCGCCATCTTAGTTGTAGTGTTCATCATAAAAGAATTGGTAATTAGACTTGATGACCATGATCAGTTAGTCCTTGCGTTGGTGCTCGACGACAAAAAAGTGGAATTTACTCAATTTAAATGCCACGGCAAAGACATGAAAATGTCAAAACGGCAAATCAAACGGAGTCAAAAAGTCTAGTTTAGTTGCAACGCAATAGTTGCAAGTTATATTATTTTTGGTTTATTATTCAATAATAACCCATTGTAATCGCCCAAGAAAAAAAAAACGCTGCAAATGATTGTACAGTGGTTTATAATTCCTTTAAATCAATAATGATTTAAGAAGACTATCCATTTGCGATAGAATATAATTATGTGAACGTTCCCACCGAAAATTAGATTGGTAACTATAGAAGAGAACTTTGTAGCTACTATTGTATATGTATATAACTACTATTTCGCCACGTAACGATTTTTAGGTTGTGTGCCATAGCAAAGACATAAAAATGTCAAAATCCATCTTGGCCTGACAATGGATCTGTAGTGGCAACTACAGTGGCTACTACAATTCCCGACAGCTGGAGTACTTTTAACCAGGGGACGCGTTATAAAAATTTCAGTTCAGTTCTGTAAATTCGCTCGAGTCATATTTTGGTTTATTAATAATAAACCATTGTACTTAATCGCCCAAGAAACCAGTGGTGTGCATAGATCACACAGTACTTCCATGTTTGAGTCGGTAACAGTTATAACCATGGTATAGTATGGTATGCGTCTTTCACTCGCCATTACAATGTTAAATACCTCTAGCGTCAAATATATTGATTTTTGCAGCCTGTAAAAAGCTCAACAGCGATAAACGGCGTAAGGCGGAAGTACGGTGTGTGATCAAAACAAGGATTTTGAACATGGTCGAAGTTGGTCATATTTAAAGCAAAGAGACGCGAAAGTTACAAAAGCGCTGGAATAAAATAACTGAAAATGCGTTTTACGAGGAAGTAATGCAGCTGCATGTGACCCCGATAATAAAAATCAAGCAATATTCAACTGTCATAAAGAAAACTTTAAAATCTAAAGTATATTCACTCTTGCAGCCTATAAAAATCTCTAAAGCAAAAAAACGGCACAAGGCGGAAGTACTGTGTGTTATCCAAACTATACAAAACAAGTTTTGTGAACTTGGTCAAAGTTGGTCGTATATAGAGCAAAGAGACCCAAAAGTACTATAAGGCTTGAATAAAATAACTGAAAATACGTTTTACGAGGAAGTACTGCATGTGACCCGGAAATTAAAACTCAAGCAATATGCTGCTTTCATATACAAAAATGTAAAGTCTCCGAGCCTTCATATATATTCACTCCTCCGGTCTATAAAAATCTCTCAAGCAAAAGAACGGCATGCGGCGGAAGTACTGTGTGTTATCCAAACTATACAAAACAAGTTCTGTGAACGTGGTCAGAGCTGGCCAAATATAGAGCAAACAGCCCCAACAAGTCCAATAACAGAAAATGCGTTTTACCAGGAAGTACTGCATGTGACGCTGATAATAAAAATCAAGCAATATATTCAGCTGTCATATAGAAAAATTTAAAGTTTGAAGTATATTCACTCTTCCGGTTTATAATTACTCTCAAAAGTCAATAAACGGCATGAAGCGGAAGTACTGTGTGTTACCCAAACCATGCAAAACAAGTTTTGTGAACGAGGTCAAAGTTGGTCATATTTAAAGCAAAGAGACCCAAAAAGTACAATAACGCTTAATAAAATAACTGAAAATCGTTTTACGAGGAAATACTGCATGTGACCCTGATAATAAAAATCAAGCGATATTCAGCTATCATATAAAAAATTTGCGGTCTAAAGTATTCACTCTTTCGGTTTATAATTAGGCTCAAAAACCAAAAAATGTCATAAAGAGGAAGTACTGTGTGTTACCCAAACTATACAAAACAAGTTTTGTGAACGAGTTCAAAGTTGGTCATATTTATAGCAAAGAGACCCTAAAAGTACAATAACGCTTAATAAAATAACTGAAAATTCGTTTTACGAGGAGGTACTGCAGGTGACCCCAATAATAAAAGTCAAGCAATATTCAGCTGCCATATAGAAAATTTAAAGTATAATGTATGTTCACTTTTGCGGTCTATTAAAATCTGAAAAGTTAAAAAATGGCATATTGCGGAAGTACTGTGTGTTATCCAAACTATGCAAAACAAGTTTTGTGAACGAAGTCAAAGTTGGTCACATTTAAAGCAAAGAGACCCAAAAAATACAATTAAAATAACTGAAAATGCGTTTTACGAGGAGGTACTGCGTGTGACCCCAATAATAAAAATCAAGCGATATTCAACTGTCATATAGAAAAATTTTAAGTCCTCCAGCGTTCAAATATATTCATTTTTGTGGTCTATAAAAATCAAAATGTAGCAAATGTGCAAATAACGCGGAAGTACTGCATGTGACTCATTTGATAAAAATCAGGCATCATTCAATCGCCGACCCCATCATTTTAAGACCTTGAACGTTCAAATACATTGAGTTTTGCGGCCTGTAAAAATCAAAATACAAAACGTGCACTAGTGAAATCGTGAAAAACGCTCATAACGTGGAGGCATTGTATGTGAACCACTATACAAAAAATCTAGTGTTTTCTGCTTGCCATAACCGACATTTCAAGCCCTCAAACGTAGAAAAATATTGACTCTCATAGCCTGTAAAAATCAAAACAGAAAAAACTTTGAACGCTTATATCTCGGAAGTTCTGTGTGTAAACCGAAATTCGGAAAACCCTAATTTTGCACAATCACTGGGAAAACATTCCCTTAAAATTTCATAAAGTTTCATCCATTTTTCAGGGAGATATGGCGATTTATGTCAGTTTGTGACCACAGACAGACGGACACACAGACACACAGACACACAGACACACAGACACACAGACACTTGTTCAGAAAGTGTTTCTGAGTATACTACTATGAAAATTTCTTCCATCAGGACCTCGGTTCCGAATTCGACTTTTCGGACGATCTCAATACTTCCATTTACTACGTAAACATGGAAGTAAAAACGCTGCAAATTGTACGGTGATTATTATTCAATTTCTTGTTTGCGCATTGAATGGCAGTGGCATTTTGTATCAAGCCCACCCTAGACAATACAGTCACAAAAGTAGTCACGAGACTCACTAAGCCGGGGTGCACACCGGAGAAACGCGTTTCGTGAAACACCTTTCATGAAACTTGTTTCATGCAATCCGTTTCACTCGCTCATGCATACAGAAGAATTGGTTTTCCCGTCAGTTTCACGATGGATTCCGATGACGATGTGGTCGTTTTGTCGTGGTGGCTAAACAAAAAGAAAAAACGAAAATACTGGGTACACCCACTGATCAGGGATCGAGACCATAGTTCCCTCGTTGTTGCGAACTTGCTCATAAGTGATCCTATGAAATTTAAGGATTTTTTCCGAATCTCTAAGCCACTTTTTTATCGTTTGGTGGCATTAGTCGGTGCACAAATAACGTTTTATCTCTTGGAATGAAATTCCTGCCATAATTTTCTGTCAGATCATACAGTTTCTCGACGCGAAACGTGAAACTACAGCTAGAGGAAACCGATAATTCGAGTTTCACGAAAACTGGTTTCAAGCAATCAATGAAACTGGAGTTTCATGAAACGCAGTGCTCACAACCCTGCGTAATCTTATCAGTCTGTTGCGAGCAACTTTCGTTTCACGTTACCTGAAAACCCGTTTCTCCGGTGTGCACCCCGCCTAATCATGTGACCCGAGAGCAGTATCTGCGACATGCCCGATCATGTCTCCGAGTGTCCCCAGTCACGAGTGGACATGCGTATTCCTGCTCTCGTATTGTCCGTGCATGAAAATGTTTAATCGTTTAATGCTCTCGGAGACTTCCATTCGAGTACCTAGTAATTTCATTCGAGCGTCTTCCGTCTTCTGTTGCGTTTCGGTTGTGAAAGTGCTTTTTTGTTCGCGTTGTGAATAGTTTTAAAAACAAGTGGATTTCTCTCTACGATGGACAAGAATTTCTTTGGAGTGTAATACATAAATTTTACGGGAATCGCGAAAAAATGAACGTGTTTGTCGAAATCGGGAAAAAATTCGATTGCGGCGCAAGATTCATCGGTTACGGAACTAGGTGTGTACCGAGCTACATATTTTTCAGAATTTCATTAGGTAACAAACGTAAATTGAACTTAGATAATAATACCTTCCTATTTCTTCATTTCTTGCTTTATTATTGAAGGAATATCAGTGCATTCGAGCACTGCATGTATTAAACTATACTAGCTGCGTCAATTTAGCCTCGAACTTCCCCTGAAATCACTGACAATATCCCCGACATTGGTAACCCAGTGGCTTTACGTTCTGAACACTTGTGAGAGATCATGATCACCGCACGGCCTTAGCAGGTAGGCCTGCCCTGACCTGTCTAAGAATATATTCCGCAAAATTTCGAATTCTTAGACACCCCATTGCAGGGTACCGCAATTTGAAACTTCAG
Source organism: Tupiocoris notatus (assembly GCA_037159825.1). NCBI lineage: Eukaryota > Metazoa > Arthropoda > Insecta > Hemiptera > Miridae > Tupiocoris > Tupiocoris notatus. The sequence goes on from JASJUZ010000082.1 coordinate 357,285, forward strand.
ATCTATCAGCACAGAGTATTATCGTATTATACTTTGTAAATTTGTTTAGATACTTTTATCTCAGATGCAAGTAGTTCCCCAAGACAGATTACTTCAGAATACCAGTTTCCGTGATCAAGAGAACCTGGAATCTACGCCGTCCACCGAGAGGTAACCGCCACGAGATTCAAGTATAATTCGAGAGTTTTGAAACCGCTCTTTAAAGGGTATATTTTGTTATTTCCGAAACATCCGTATAAATTTGAAATAAAACGTTGTCACATACCGCAAGATTTGACCATATACATCCGCAAGTATTTGACGCCCTCTATTTTGTGCTGATGATCTTAAGTATTTCTCGTGAATGATCCGCAATCGACCAAAGAAAAACGCCGTGGGGAAACCGCTAAGTTTTTACAGAGCAACTCCGCATTCATGGATCGCGCAAATCCATCGAATTCTCTTCCGAACTTCCGTCCACACGGAGAGTTGCGTCACCCAGTCGAGTCGCACAACTGACCGGAGTTTTTACCAATTGTATGCTGCCCGATGGAATTGGAAAGAACCTGCATATCTCTCAGCAAGACCCCGGAGCAACATACATATGGCCACTCCTCGCAACTAAAATAACGAACGAACTGAACCAGAATTTGCTCTATCCGAACTTGCCGTCTCCGCAAATTTTCATGGGTGAAATCGCAAAAGAAACATGGGCTTTATTTATGTGGATGCATCCCTAACCGCCCGATCGATAAATGACGAAGCCAAGACCCATTCCATCTCCGCAATAAAATCTGACTTGGACTTCCCCGCTCAACAGTTCGTTACATATCCCGTAATTTCGCAACACGGATATTCCGCAATAATAGGAAATTCTACGATCATGATTTCTCACAAACCGCTTCAGAAAAATTGGCAAAAACGCCCGAACGAAATTGTCATTGAATATTCCTAAACCACTGCCAGCATGAAGGAATATCAGTGCATTTGAGCACTGCGTGTATTAAACTATACACTCACCGAATTCGCCGTGAAGTCGCCTAGGATTATCTTCAATTCGTAATACCTACCTATTAATTGGTTGCAATGTCATCATCTACCTCCGCTGATTTCAACAAAATTGTTTTTGAGTTACCGGAATATTGAGCTCACCAAAAAGTAGTCGGGATTAGCTCTTGCAGTCGGCCAAGAAGACGGTAAGAATTTTTTATTATTAAAATTATATACACCTAATTCGAGTAACTATTTTTTGGCCTCCAATTTACCATGCTATGCTGTTTTTAACCGACTTCAAACAAGGAGGAGGTTACTATGGTCGTCTTGCGGGACTCCAAAAGATGATCAATCTGGAGGCAATTCAGAGGTGAAAGGAAAATCTTTTAATCATTTGGAAAATGAGAAATAGTAATTTTTATATTATTAGGGAAGGTGATCCAATCAATCAGGAAGTGGTCAGGTCAATACGAGTAATAAAGTAGTCCTTAAAATGTGTAGTTGGCGAATGAGTTGCTGCGAAGTTGGGACATTTTTGTTATTTTTTCCTTTTCAGAGTGTTTTTTTATAGACAAACTTTTTGAAGTCGGTTTTATTTTTTTTTTAAAGTTTTTTTTTAACTACTGGGGCCGGCGTTGAAAGGAATTCGTATTACTATCTCGTCATTTCTCGATATTCCAAGTGAGCTAGTGAAAATGAGGTGGACATCAATTAGAGATCGTTTTATGAAAGAAATGAAACGAGAAAAAGGGTTTCTCGTAACATGAGGGGGGTTTTGAGGGGGAAAAAATTCATATTTTCCAGGGGTTATCAGAAAAAGTGTATTTGGTGTCAAATTATTTTATAGATTTTTGGACGCTGAATCGAATGAGACCATCGCCGGATCGATAGCTTTATTGGTTCTCGAGTTATCGCAGCATTTGTGCCGAATTTGGGAGATTTTCAGAAATTTGGCATGAGGGTATAACTCGAGAGTTCTTGGAGTTATACAAACCGTTCTATACTCATTAGAATGGTTGTCAAACACTCTCTCCAGCTGTACCGTTAGGCAAAAAATTTAGCTTTTAATTAGGAAATTAAGAAAAATAAAATCGATTAAAATTACAATAGGTGCTACGGAGTTTTCCCCTATAGTCACCATCTGTTTTTCGGTGGGATTGTTCAGAAATGTTCGAAATAATTACTATCACAAATGGATAGTCTTCCTAAATCATTATTGAAGCGAAGGAATAATAAACCACTGTACAATCATTTGCAGCGTTTTTTGGTGGGAACGTTCACAAATGTTCGGAATAATTACTATCACAAATGGGTAGTCTTCCTAAATCATTATTAAAGCGAAGGAATAATAAACCACTGTACAATAATTTGCAGCGTTTTTATATTTTCCTTCTCGTCGCATTCCTTGATGTCCGGGGGTTGTGAGGTGGAGAAAAACCAGGCGATTCAAATCGTTTAACGACAATGCAATGGCTAACGTAGTTTTTTTTTTCTACAAGCATAAATATTCCAAAAAACGTGATTTTGAAACAAATCTTTTAGAAATACGGCCTAAAAAGTATTTAAATTTTGTTCAATCAATACCAAATTTGGATCACGAAAACTAGACTCTCCGACTTTCCGATCGAATTCAATTATGAAGTCATCTTTCCTCGAACGCTTCATAGTTGAAGTTCCCGTTGAAAGTAATGAAGCGACGAAGCAGTCGCAACGGGAATCGCTCTCATCTTCGTCCGATCTCATCATCACCTTTCGTGACCTCTGACGTTCTCATCCTTCTTCTCCCCTTTGCAAGCCAATTCACCATCGTTTCGATAAATTACCTAAATCAAGAGGAGCACTTCGCGTTTCTTGTTCTCAGCTCGCAAACTTGAAGAACGCAGTTTAAATTGAATTCTTGAGCCAAAAGTGAAGCAAGTTCGAACGTTGGGTGGGAGATACGGAGGCAACCGTCGATGGTTGGGCGGAAGTGGATCCTTGTTTATTCTCTTATAATTGCACAAGGCGCTTGGCCAAACTTCGGAAAGCGTCCGTTCTTCTCTCTTCACCTTCCGCCAGAAGCCACCGCATCCAGCCTCTGCAACGATTTTCTTGCGTTTTTGGCAACAGGAGAAGAAGGGGCCATGCTGCGCCGTCGACTTGCCCCTCTATGGAGCCCAAGTTTACCTCTACCGAAGAAGAGGAGGCCGCGAGTTGAGTCGAGCGGGAGTTTGGACGGAGTTAATGTACGGAATAGCACGGGCGGGGAGGTAGGAGCAGCGAAGCAGGAATGTTGATTGCTCGAGGAGGAGATCCCATGGGAATGGGTACAGGCGCTTCCTCCCCTCAATCTCACTCCTTCTCTCCGACATTGTCCGCTATGTTCCAATAATTTTCACCCCATCTCGTTCAACGCTAAACATCATTTTCCCCGCTTTTTCATCCTTTTACCCTTTCCCACATACCTTAGCATATTTTCTAACGCGCGGTCCAACTATACTTTTTCGCCCGATTGATAGCACCCGCCCTACTATGGATTTCGCTACGAGCATTAATCACGGAACCATTTGTCACGAACCGCTCAGATTCGATCATTCATTGTGACCGTCACGCTCCATCAGTGAAAAAGTGATTCACACCAAAAATGAGATATACAGCACGGAATCTGAAACGGATTGAGTCGGATACACGTCGATGCGCGGTGATGACGCGAATTGATCGACGTCGATATAAGATGCATACGTACATAACATAATAAGTTGCTTGGAATAAATTTCTTACCATCGGCCGTACGCCTTCATCAACACAATGACTCAATCCTTACAAGACAAGATAAGATAAGATGCTAGCAATGTGGTTCGAGAATTGGGCCGTCGTAGGATCGAGATTGATTTTTGGTGAAAATTTCAAGAATGTAGCTATTATAGTTTGGCCGGAAATGTGTTGACGGCGTACGGCGGACAGACAGAATTTTTTTCATTGGATATTCGGATTCTACGTGCCTTGAAATGTAAAACATCAAATTTAGTGGGGGGTTAGAAAAATTTTTTTCTTGGACGATTACAATGGTTTATTATTGAATAATAAACCAATATTATTGAATAATAAACCAAAAGATGTATTTGGTTTCAGTTTCTATAGATTTTTCGACGCTTAATCGAATGAGGGGGATCGATAGCTTTATTAACCGACTTCAAAAAGAGGAGGTCACTATAGTTGACTTGCGGGTTTTTTTCGGTATATCTGTTGCCCGCTGGTGTTCAGCTCCTGTAAGTGCGATCGGGCTACTTTTTTCCTCCCTTTGTTTTGGAAGCGTTGAAGGTAATCGCGGTACTTTGTCCATTCAAACTCGGCTTTTCTTAGTAAGTTTAGTGCGTGGACAAATGCTTCTGGTCGAATTTTAATTAAAATCCTAATATTGAAGCGTAAATTCTTATAAACTCAGCCGAATGGTCAAACATTGTTAATTTTTTCAGTTTGAGCGAGCCAATTGGAGATTGCCTCCGGCACCGTCGTCCGCCAGACGATAACATTATCTAGTATCGCCAACTTTGAAATTTCAGGGATGAAATTCTGTCAACTCTGAGCTTCCGAGACGAACCAATATTATTGCTTATTTAAAGCTGGGAAACCCCTGGAGCGGGAGTAACCCGTTAGGGCTGTCATAACAGTTATGCGCTGCACGACCCGTTTCATCCATCGTACCGTCGCTTTCCCTGGGACAACAGCATCACCCTCCGTTGGTTGCTTCATAATTCACGGAGGGATCCTCATCCTCGTCACTGCTGCAGTCTGCATCACTATATGTGGCCGGTCTGAATTAACCCTTTATACGGCCAGTCCATTCGGTGCAGAACAATGCGGAATGCAGTTCCCTCCGTGTGGCATATATCTCCATAATTTAGGATCTTCATAGACCTGATAGCAGTGTGTAAGAACAATAATTCTTGGTTCTGTTGTCACATCTTTTACTGTGTAGGACTGATAAGGGTTAGAAAAATCGTGCGAACGCTCTACGAACTATAATCAACTGGACGAGTAATTTGGCCACTTCAGACATCCTTCGGGGTTTCAGAGCAATGTGGAACCGTAGTTTACCGCAACCGTCTAGGCTCTGGCTCGGTTTACCGGTGACTTACTACTAACGCCGATATTCGGAAGCGGATTGAGACTGAAATTTACCAGTCGTCATTGGCGAAAGTAGTCGACAGAGAAATGATCTGGGACTATTAGCAGGCAGTAAAGCGTGCTCTGTTTGTGAAACACAATCGGGAGAAGCGAAGGGTTGTGTGCAAACTCTGTAATGGATACGAGCCGTTGGGGTTCATCAAGTCCATCTCTCCCACGACCAATATTCAGTCGCCAGGTTCCACTATCTGATCGGATGGTTTCGCATTCGCGTTGCAACGACCGTGTCGAAACAATAGCAATCAAGACTTGATCAGCGACCGTTCATGGCTCTCATCATATTCTCTCGATGGTAGTCGAATGCTTTCATTCGCGAACAGTTTATCGTGAGTCAACGATCAAACGGAAATGCCTAATAAAGTACTTCACCTGCGGATCAAATTTTCCACGGAGAAAGCCTGCACTGTATCGACCAAAGGCTTGAACGCAATAGAACATCGATAGCATTCGTACAGCAGTACAGCATTCGTACAGTTTCACCGAAAAGTCATTCAACCTTGGAATATACGAATTTTCTCCCCTTCAGAAATACCCTTAAAATTGAGCTAGCAAGGTGGTTCAAGAATTGGGCCGTCGTAGGACCGAGATAGATTTTCGGTGAAAATTTCAAGAATGTAGCTATTATAGTTTGGCCGAAAAAGTGTTGACGGCGAACGGCGGACAGGCAGAATTTTTGTTTTATTATTCAATAATAAACCACTGTAATCGCCCAAGAAAAACGCTGCAAATGATTGTACAGTGGTTTATTATTATTTCGCTTCAATATTGATTTAAGAAGACTATCCATTTGTCATTTTAAATATTCCGAACATTTGTGAACGTTCCCACCGAAAAACAGATGGTAACTATAGGGGAAAACTCCGTAGCAACTATTGTAATTTTAATCATTTTTATTTTTCTTAATTTCCTAATTAAAAGCTAAACTTATTGCCTAACGATACAGCTGGAGAGAGTGTTTGACGGCCATTCGAATGAGTATAGAACGATTTTTATAGCTCCAAGAACTCTCGAGTTATACCCTCATGTCAAACTTCTAAAAATCTCCCAAATTCGGCACAAAAGCTGCGATAACTCGAGAACCAATAAAGCTATCGACCCGGCGATGGTCTCATTCGATTCAGCGTCCAAAAATCTATATAATTTGATACCACGTACACATTTTTCTGAAAAACCTTGGAAAATATGAATTTTCTCCCCCTCAAAACCCCCAAAAATACCCTTAAAATTGAGCTAGCAAGTTGGTTCAAGAATTGTGCCGTCGTAGGACCGAGATTGATTTTTGGTGAAAATTTCAAGAATTTCGCTATTATAGTTTGGCCGGAAAACTGCTAACGGCGTACGGCGTACGGCGGACAGACAGAATTTTTTTTATTGGATATTCGGATTCTACATGCCTTGAAACGTAAAACATCAAATTTTGAGGGGGGTTATAATTTTTTTTTTTTCTTGGGCGATTACAATGGTTTATTATTGAATAATAAACCAAAATCAGTTATGCATTATGTTGTAAGTTAGTAGAAACTCTCCATTAAACCTCTACCGTAAGCGCTTGCATACAAGTCTGCAACGCATTGGGACATTTTCATGTCTTTCTCCCCCTCCTTCTTTCCCTTCCAACTTCCTTCTAGCCTTCTTTCCTTCCTCTCGTGAGTTTCCATTAATTCTTTCAATGTAGAGAAAACAAAATGAAACAGTATTTATTTTATTTTATTTAAAGTAGAGCTCAAAAAGTCTTACTAAATTGAATTGAATCTTTTGAATAAATTGAATTGAATGTTTTGAATTTGGCGATTGTAGACAGACTATCCATTAGTGATTGTAATTATTAATAAAACAGATGGTAACTATAGGGGAAAACTCCGTAGCAACTATTGTAATTTTAATCAATTTTATTCTTCTTAATTCCCTAATTAAAAGCTAAATTTTATGCCCTACCATACAGCTGAAGAGAGTGTTGGACGACCATTCCAATGAGTATAGAACGATTTTTATTGCTAGACAAACCCTCATGTCAAATTTCTGAAAATCTCCCAAATTCGACACAAAAGCTGCGATAACTCGAGAACGAATAAAGCTATCGACCCCGCGATGGTCCCATCCCATTCAGCGTCCAAAAATCTATAGAATTAGATATTAAATACACATTTTTCTGAAAAACCCTGGAAAATATTATATTAAAACTCTACTGGGAACAATGTCACGTTACGTAACATAACACAATTTTGGTTGTGTGCCATATCCAAGACATGAAAATGTCAACAAAAAAAATTCTAACCCGCCTAAAAATTAGATGTTTTACGTTTCAAGGCCGAATATCCAATAAGAAAAAATTCTGTCTGTCCGCCGTACGCCATCAACACTTTTCCGGCCAGACTATAATAGCTAAATTCTTGACATTTTCACCAAAAATCAATTTCGTTCCTTCGACGGCCAACCACATTGCTAGCTCAATTTTAAGGGTATATTTGGGGGGTTTTGAGGGGGAGAAAATTCGTATTTTCCAAGGTTTTTCAGGAAAATGTCTACGTGGTATTATATTATATAGATTTTTGGACGCTGAATCGAATGAGACCATTGCGGGGTCGATAGCTTCATTGGTTCTCGAGTTATCACAGGTTTTGTGTCGAATTTGGGAGATTTTCAGAAATTGGACATGAGGGTATAACTCGAGAGTTCTTGGAGCTGTAAGAATCGTTCTATACTCATTGGAATGGTCGTCAAATACTCTCTCCAGCTGTACCGTTAGGCAAAAAAATTAGTTTTTAATTAGGAAATGGTAAATTGGAGGCCAAAAAATAGTTACTCGAATTAGGTGTATATAATTTTAATAATAAACAATTCTTACCGTCTTCTTGGCCGACTGCAAGAGCTAATTCCGACTACTTTTTGGTTAGCTCAATATTCTGGTAACTCAAAAACAATTTTGTTGAAATCAGCGAACGTAGATGATGACATTGCAACCAATTAATTCACAATCACAATCGCGAAGAGCGCACATCAAGACGGAAAAATGTAGATCGGCCATTAAAGATAACGCTATTAGGCAACTGGAGGACGCTAGTTGCGCGAAGCCCCGAGCGCAGATCCGTTCGTCCGTTATTGCGGAAAATATTTAATGAAAGTAATCGAACGCATTTGCATTTGCGGCAGAAACCACGCCCACATCGAAATTACGACAGCCAATGAATAGGCCGAACGCATTTGACGTACTTGACGCAATACGCATGAAACGCATTTGACGGACACAAACATGTGAACCAAGCTGTAGAGTTCTAATATAATAACCTCCAGGGTTTTTCAGGAAAATGTGTATTTGGTATCAAATTCTATAGATTTTTGGACGCTGAATCCAATGAGACCATCGCGGGGTCGATAGCTTTATTGGTTCTCGAGTTATCGCAGCTTTTCGGTCGAATTTAAGAGATTTTCAGAAATTGGACATGAGGGTATAACTCGAGAGTTCTTGGAGCTATAATAACCGTTCTATACTCATTGGAATGGTCGTCAAACACTCTCTCCAGCTGTACCGTTAGGCAAAAAAAATAGTTTGTAATTAGGAAATTAAGAAAAATAAAATCGATTAAAATTACAATAGTTGCTACGGATTTTTCCCCGATAGTAACCAATCTGTTTTTCGATGGGAACGTCACAAATGTTCGGAATAATTACTATCACAAAAAATGGATAGTCTTCCTAAATCAATATTGAAGCGAAGGAATAACACATAATATTATATACACATTTTTCTGAAGAACCTTGGAAAATATGAATTTTCTCCCCCTCAATACCCCCCGAAAATACCCTTAAAATTGAGCTAGCAAGTTGGTTACAGAATTGGGCCGTCGTAGGACCGAGATTGATTTTTGGTGAAAATTTCAAATTTTTAGCACTTACAGTTTGGCTGGAAAACTGCTAACGGCGTACGGCGGACGGACAGAATTTTTTTTATTGGATATTCGGATTCTACATGCCTTGAAACGTAAAACATCAAATTTTGAGGGGGTTATAAAAATTTTTTTTCTTGGGCGATTACAATGGTTTATTATTGAATAATAAAACAAAATCGTTGATAAATATGAAACATATTTTTCTCCTTGAGAGAAAGTTGCAATGGAGTCAGAGAACATCGAAAAAAACGTGTACGTAATCTAGAGAAATAAATTGAAAAATCGTATGTAAACATACAGTGGCTAACGTTTGATTGCGTTATGAACGCACCGCCGCGAATCTATGGCGGACGGACAGAATTTTTTTTATTGGATATTCGGATTCTACATGCCTTGAAACGTAAAACATCAAATTTTGAGGGGGTTATAAAAATTTTTTTCTTGGGCGATTACAATGGTTTATTATTGAATAATAAACCAAAATCGTTGATAAATATGAAATATATTTTTCTCCTTGAGAGAAAGTTGCAATGGAGTCAGAGAACATCGAAAAAAACGTGTACGTAATCTAGAGAAATAAATTGAAAAATCGTATGTAAACATACAGTGGCTAACGTTTGATTGCGTTATGAACGCACCGCCGCGAATCTATCCGACTGATGAGAACTCCGAGCATGGAGTTCGCCGCCCCTGCCAATAATAAATCATAGGTCATCGCTGCCGCTGGTGTCAGTAGGATAGAGAAGAACGGGAACGTCGAGGCAGAATGCTAACGAACCGTTCGGCCACCTGTTGATTTCCAAGCTTAGTTCGCTAGGGAACGATACAAGAGAAGCCTGGTACACGCCCATTCAGCCAGACCGAATCAAGAATTATATTATACTTACTCTAATAAAGGAACGCTTTATGGGTTTTAATAAACACAGCCACCTCCACTCCAGCAAAGTTCACTGTACTTTTAGCTGCCACTCTGGCTCCCCTGTCATTTTGGTTGGATTATTTTTTCAATATTTTTTTTAAGCACTTCAAAAACAGGAGGTTAATATGGCTGACTGGGTGGCGCCCGGCCCTCGGTGCAGGTACAGTGGCTTGATAGATACAGCCACTGTAGGTGCAGGGGATGCGTCGCACCCCGCACTATGGTAGGAGGCCTTTGGCCTACATTACTTGCAACGTTTTGACCTTTGCTTTGCGTATGTGAAGGCAAATAAAAAATTGTCTTGGAGAAGCCTATAGATTCCGAATTAGTAAGAATATAAAATATCATGAGTTTTCACGATTCTTGGACAGAGCAAATCAGCATTTATGAGTACCGATTTTTAACCGACTTCAAACAAGGAGGAGGTTACTATGGTCGTCTAGCGGGATTTTTTTTTTTTTTTTTTTTTTTTTTTTTTTTTTTTTTTCGGTATGTGTTGTCCACCGGCGTTCAGCTCCTGTACGTCCGATCGGGTTACTTTTTTTTTTGTTTGAAAGGGTTACTATCCAGGTAGGTCCCATAATTTTTTCAATTGAGTCCATCCAGTAGTTACGTCTCCAGACGCGGAGAAACGCCGGAAAACGTGATTTTCGCGAAAAAAGGAAGTTTTGACTTTGCTAGCTTATAACTTCTAGAATACTTGCTCGATTGTTTTGTTTCTGGTGTCATTTTGTTCATAATTTATCTGCCTACAAGGGCTTAGCTCCAATTTTTCGTTCGGCATTCTAATATAGCGTGTAGAGAAGAAAGTGTAACAAAAAACGTGATGCCAATTTTCACTTTTTTGAGGTTTTTCGAGCACCGTTCCCAACCACGTCGAGAAAAAAAATATGAACACTATTGCACTTGAAAGCACTTAGCTAGAGCTTTCTAACGATGGTAAAAAATCAAGTTTAGGTGGCATAATAAGGGAGCAATCAATGTTTTAATGGACCTGTGTTTCAGACCTCATAACTTCCAAACCAAAACTGTTTTTCCATCGTTTTTAAACTTAAACTGTTCAAATTTGAGTCTAGTTTACGTGATTCAAATTTGGTATTGATTGGACTAAAAGTAGATACTTTTTAGGCCGTATTTCTAAAAAATTTGTTTCAAAATCACGTTTCTTGGACTATTTATGCTTGTAGAAAAAAAACTACGTTAGTCATAGCATTCTCGTTAGAAGATTTGAATTCAGCGTTAAATTTTCAATAAATAACATGGTTTTGAAGGCCAAATAACTTCATTTTAATGCACAAACGATTGGCGAATTTCTGAAATTTGGTTCGGATTCTCTCATTCAGTGTGAATGCGGATACGCTTCAGGAAATCATCACTCTATTATCGTTAGAGAAATAAAGAAAGAGTGAATTGGTGCAATTTAGTAACCAGCAATGGTGTAGACAATTATTTGAGTTTTCTAAGGTGTATCAATGGGATCAAAGTATCCGGTATGTTGACCAAGAGACCCAAATCAGTGGATGGATTATTCCAAACGTTCAAACTCACTCTCAATCAACATAATAACATTGAAAATAGTTAGGTAATCATTATACTTTAGAACTTCAACGTTCAACGGACTTATGAATTGAGTTTGGACGGTTAGTAGTAAGTGACAAGAACACAATAATGAAAGCTTGGGAAAATTCTGTAAAGAGAGCTGTCCATAATTGTAAGTCACTAAAAAGAGAAAAATAAAAAAAACTTTTAAAAAAAAAAATAAAACCGACTTCAAAAAGTTTGTCTATAAAATACACTCTGAAAAGGAAAAAATAACAAAAATGTCCCAACTTCGCAGCAACTCATTCGCCAACTACACATTTTAAGGACTACTTTACTACTCGTATTGACCTGACCACTTCCTGATTGATTGGATCACCTTCCCTAATAATATAAAAATTACTATTTCTCATTTCCCAAATGATTAAAAGATTTTCCTTTCACCTCTGAATTGCCTCCAGATTGATCATCTTTTGGAGTCGGCGCCTCTCTGGCAAAATGACTACCTGATGGTTACAAATAAATATGAATTTACGATAAATTAGTAGGTGCCAGGTAATAAGTCTGGGTCTGGACGTAAAGATTCTTAGAGAAATCTGAAATGGTTTTTAGGAAAAGGCGTGAGTAGTCACCTTCAAATCGATATTGTTAATAATCAGTTCTCATAAATGCTGATTTGCTCTGTTCAAGAATCGTGAAAACTCATGATATTTATATTCATACTACTGGTAATTCGGAATCTATAGGCTTCTCCAATACAATATAAGAGAGGCGCCGACTCCAAAAGATGATCAATCTGGAGGCAATTCAGAGGTGAAAGGAAAATCTTTTAATCATTTGGGAAATGAGAAATAGTAATTTTTATATTATTACGGAAGGTGATCCAATCAATCAGGAAGTGGTCAGGTCAATACGAGTAGTAAAGTAGTCCTTAAAATGTGTAGTTGGCGAATGAGTTGCTGCGAAGTTGGGACATTTTTGTTATTTTTTCCTTTTCAGAGTGTATTTTATAGACAAACTTTTTGAAGTCGGTTTTATTTTTTTTTTTTAAAGTTTTTTTTAACAATATCGATTTGACGATGACTATTCACGCTTATTCCTAAAAAACCATTTCAGATTTCTCTATGAATCTTCATGCCCACACCCAGACTTATTACCTGGCACCCACTAATTTATCGTAAATTCATATTCATTTGTAACCATCGGGTAGTCATTTTGCCAGAGGCACCGACTCCAAAAGATGATTAATCTGGAGGCGATTCAGAGGTGAAAGGAAAGTCTTTTAATCATTTGGGAAATGAGAAATAGTAATTTTTATATTATTAGGGGAGGTAATCCAATCAATCAGGAAGTGGTCAGGTCAATACGAGTAGTAAAGCAGTCCTTAAAATGCGTAGTTGGCGAATGAGCTGCCGCGAAGTTGAGACATTTTTGTTATTTTTTCCTTTTCAGAGTTTATTTTGTAGCAAATATTTTTTAAGTCGGTTTTTTTAAATAGTTTTTTAACCGACTTCAAAAAAGGAGGAGGTTACTGTTGACTTGCGGGTTTTTTTTCGGTATGTGTTGTACGCTGGCGTTCAGCTCCTGTACGTCCGATCGGGTTACTTTTATTTTGTTTGAAAGTGTTACTATCCAGGTAGGTCCCATAATTTTTTCAATTGAGTCCATCCAGTAGTTACGTCCCCAGACGCGGAGAAACGCCGGAAAACGTGATTTTGGCAAAAAAAGGAAGTTTTGACTTTGCAAGCTTATAACTTCTAGAATACTTGCTCGATTGTTTCGTTTCTGGTGTCATTTTATTCATAATTTATCAGCCTATAAGAGGCTAGCTCCAATGTTTGTTCGGCATTCTCATATGGCGTGTAGAGAAGAAAGTGTAAGAAAAAACGTGATGCCGATTTTCACTTTTTTGAGGTTTTTCGAGCACCGTTCCCAACCACGTCGAGAAAAAAAATATGAACACTATTGCACATGAAAGCACTTAGCTATAGCTTTCTAACGATGGTAAAAAATCAAGTTTAGGTGGCATAATAAGGGAGCAATCGATGTTTTGATGGACCTATGTTTGAGACCTCATAACTTCCAAACGAAAACTGTTTTTCCATAGTTTTTAAACTTAAATTGTTCAAAGTTGAGTCTAGTTTACGTGATCCAAAATTGATATTGATTGGACTAAAAGTAGATACTTTTTAGGCCGTATTTCTAAAAAATTTGTTTCAAAATCACGTTTTTTGGACTATTTTTGCTTGTAGAAAAAAAAACGATCGAAAAACGAAAAAACGAGTCATAGCATTCTCGTTAGAAGATTTGAATTCAGCGTTAAATTTTCAATAAATAACATGGTTTTGAAGGCCAAAAACTTCATTATAATGCACAAACGTTTGGCGAATTTCTGAAATTTGGTTCGGATTCTCTCATTCAGTGTGAATGCGGATACGCTCCAGGAAATCGATTTTTACAGGCTATAAGAGTCAATCTTTTTCTACGTTTGGGGGCTTGAAATGTCGGTTATGGCAAGCAGAAAACACGAGATTTTTCGTATAGTGGGTCACATTCAGTGCCTCAACGTTATCAGCCTTTTTTACCATTTCACTGGTGCATGTTATTATTTTGATTTTTACAGACCGCAAAACTCAATGTATTTGAACGTTCAAGGTCTTAAAATGTTGGGGTCGGCGATTGAATGATGCCTGATTTTTATCAAGTGGGCCACATGCAGTACATCTGCGTTATTTGCACATTTGCTATATTTTGATTTTTTTAGACCACAAAAATGAATGATGAATGAATCTGGATGGACTCAATTGAAAAAATTATGGGACCTACCTCTAAAGTAACAAGACGCAAAACAAAAAACGCTGCAAATGATTGTACAGTGGTTTATTATTATTTCGCTTCAATATTGATTTAAGAAGACTATCCATTTGTAATTTTAAATATTCCGAACATTTGTGAACGTTCTCACCGAAAAACAGATGGTAACTATAGGAGAAAACTCCGTAGCAACTATTGTGATTTTAATCATTTTTATTTTTCTTAATTTCCTAATTAAAAGCTATACTTATTGCCTAACGATACAGCTGGAGAGAGTGTTTAACGACCATTCCAATGAGTATAGAACGATTTTTATAGCTCCAAGAACTCTCGATTTATACCCTCATGTCCAATTTCTTAAAATCTCCCAAATTCGGCACAAAAGCTGCGATAACTCGAGAACCAATAAAGCTATCGACCCGGCGATGGTCTCATTCGATTCAGCGTCTAAAAATCTATACAATTTGATACCACGTACACCTTTTTCTGAAAAACCCTGGAAAATATGAATTTTCTCCCCCTCAAAACCCCCCAAAAATACCCTTAGAATTGAGCTAGCAAGTTGGTTCAAGAATTGGGCCGTCGTAGGACCGAGATTGATTTTTGGTGAAAATTTCAAATTTTTAGCTCTTACAGTTTGGCCGGAAAACTGCGTACGGCGTACGGCGTACGGCGGACAGACAGAATTTTTTTTATTGGATATTCGGATTCTACATGCCTTGAAACGTAAAACATCAAATTTTGAGGGGGGGTTATAAATTTTTTTTTCTCGGGCGATTACAATGGTTTATTATTGAATAATAAACCAAAATGGGATAATTTTTATGAACCTTCAGCGTCAAACATACTGACTTTTTCGCAGACTGTGATTATCGAAATAGTCAATAAAGGGCATGGGGCGGAAGTTCGGTGTGTGATCAAATCGATACAGAGCAAGTTTTGTAGAATGGAGTGATTTTGGTTTATTATTCAATAATAAACCAAAATGACAAATTTGATTATTCAACAGTAAACCATTGTATCGCCCAAGAAGAAATTTTTTCTAACCCCCCTTCAAAATTTGTTGTTTTACGTTTCAAGGCATGTACAATCTGAATATCCAATTTTAAAAAAATCTGTCCGTCCGCCGTACGCCGTCAACACTTTTCTGACGAAACTGTAAAGCAGCGTTATTGTAACAACCCAAGTAGGTAGAATCATTCTCTTCAAAAATATATCAAATGAACTGCTTCGGTGGGTAGTTGAGAAATTTGCTGGTAAGCGAGCTTATTTTCCGCGAGTGAAAACCGCTGTATGATTTCACCATACGATATTCGCCATTTTCACAACTGCGCGGCAGCAAGTAGCCAGAAAGGAAGCCACATTTCCTTTCGACGGACAATCAATAATACGAACGCGTTCTTCTCGGCGTTGAATGATGAAGGAATCCGACGGAGAGGGTGAAACGCAGGCGTGACGTTCGTAAAACACTGGCACTGACTACGATGGAATACAAATCGGCGACGATTCGTCCGCGTCAGATCCGAACGACGACCGAAGCTATCAAACCCTTCACCATCAATTAGAGTCAGCAGGGCGCCAGCCAACCGGGGAGCCTTGAACGGCTCGTACTACCCCGCATGAGAAGCCTATTTCCTGGGGCGGTTACTTGAACTCGGCTACTACCGCTGCCCTTATTTCGAACAGTTTCTAGAAGGAGAAGCCTATCCGTCACGACGATCGAGTTCCTGTTGATGCAGTCTTAACCGGGCCACTATTTGTTCTTCTCCGTCAAATCTGGTGCGGAAAATTGGTGAGAAACGTCGCCGTTGAACTCACGATTGAATAAATAATACCACCCCTTAAGTTACGAAAATTACTTGTCTCCTCGCGGGTGGTTATTTGTGTGGGCCGTACCTGATTTAATTGAGATTGCAATTCATTGATCATTGTTATTTGGATACAATTATATGGATTGTATGGAAATGGTTTAAGCTCATTTCGACTCGTTCTCGTATATTATACCTTCCTATCCTTTCAAACTTTACCCGTGCATGGGTCACAGGGGGTCAACTACAATCGTGAGCGAATCTATGGTTACCGCCAACTCCGAACTAGTTTCAAAATCACGTTTTGTGGAATATTTATGGTTGTAGAAAAAAAACTACGTTAGTCATAGCGTTTTCGTTAAAATATAGCAGCATTAAATTTCCAACAAATAGTATAGTTTTGAGGGCCAAATAATTAAATTGTCACAAAGAATCGGAGAATAAGTCGCCTGCTTTTCTCCTCCTCACCATTCATCGACAGTAATTTTTGAATTATATGGGGAGGTGGTCCAATCAGTTAGGAAATGGTCAGGTCAATACGAGTGGTCCTTGAAATGTGTAGTTATTGAATGAATTTCTGTGAAGTTGGAACATTTTTGTTATTTTTTCCTTTTCAGAGTTTATTTTAAGGCAAATAGTTGTGGAGTCGGTTATATTATTTTTGGTTTATTATTCAATAATAACCCATTGTAATCGCCCAAGAAAAAAAAAACGCTGCAAATGATTGTACAGTGGTTTATTATTATTTCGCTTCAATATTGATTTTAGAAGACTATCCATTATTTGTCATTTTAAATATTCCGAACATTTGCAAACGTTCCCACCGAAAAACAGATGGTAACTATGAGGGAAAACCCAGTTGCAACTATTGTAATTTTAATCATTTTTATTTTTCTTAATTTCCTAATTAAAAACTTTTTTTTTGCCTTACCCTACAGCTGGAGAGAGTGTTTGACGACCATTCCAATGAGTATAGAACGATTTTTATAGCTCCAAGAACTCTCGAGTTATACCCTCATGTCAAATTTCTGAAAATCTCCCAAATTCGGCACAAAAGCTCCGATAACTCGAGAACCAATAAAGATATCGACCCGGCAATGGTCTTATTCGATTCAGCGTCCAAAAATCTATAATATAATTTGATACCAAATACACATTTTTCTGAAAATCCCTAGAAAATATGAGTTTTCTCTCCCTCAAAAAATACCATTACAATTGAGCTAGCAAGTTGGTTCAAGAATTGCGGTGTCGTAGGACCGAGATTGAATTTCGGTGAAAATTCCAAGAATTTAGCTAGGTATTATATAGTTTGGCCGGAAAACTGCTAACGGCGTACGGCCAGAATAAACCATTGTAATCGCCCAAGAAAAAAAAGTTTATAACCCCCCTCAAAATTTGTTGTTTTACGTTTCAAGGCATGTAGAATCCGAATATCCAATAAAAAAAATTCTGTCCGTCCGCCGTACGCCGTACGCCGTTAGCAGTTTTCCGGCCAAACTGTAAGAGCTAAAAATTTGAAATTTTCACCAAAAATCAATCTCGGTCCTACGACGGCCCAATTCTTGAACCAACTTGCTAGCTCAATTCTAAGGGTATTTTTGGGGGGTATTGAGGGGGAGAAAATTCATATTTTCCAAGGTTCTTCAGAAAAGTGTGAACGTGGTATCAAATCATACAGATTTTTGGACGCTGAATCGAATGAGACCATCGCCGGGTCGATAACTTCTTTGGTTCTCGAGTTATCGCAGCTTTGGGAGATTTTGGCAGAATTTGGGAGATTTTCAGAAATCTGACATGAGGGTATAACTCGAGAGTTCTTGGAGCTATAAAAGTCGTTCTATACTCATTGGAATGGTCGTCAAACACTCTTTCCAGCTGTATCGTTAGGCAATAAGTTTAGCTTTTGATTAGGAAATTAAGAAAAATAAAAATGATTAAAATGACAATAGTTGCTACGGAGTTTTCCCCTATAAGTTACTATCTGTTTTTCGGTGGGAACGTTCACAAATGTTCGGAATATTTTTTAAAATGACAAATGGATAGTCTTCTTAAATCAATATTGAAGTGAAATAATAATAAACCACTGTACAATCATTTGCAGCGTTTTTTTATTGGATATTCGGATTCTACATGCCTTGAAACGTAAAACATCAAATTTAGAGGGGGGTTAGAAATTTCTATTTTTTGGGCGATTACAATTGTTTATTATTGAATAATAAACCAAAAACTAAGATGAGCACAAAATATGCGTGTGTGAGAGAGTTGCGTAATCCTACGCAGCTCTTTGCTTCTTTATTTGTTTTTTTTTTTTTTTTTTTAATCTGCGTTCAAATGTAAAAAAAATTATGTAAGTTACCTAAATTTTTTGAGAGTAATGAACATTTATCTCAATTCAATTTAATTGTAAATAGTAATACATCTTTTTACATAATAGCATGCTTTATTATTTGTATACCAACACCTTACTTCAAATTAAATTCGGCATACTTAGAGAAGGGGGCGACATGTGTAAGTCACCCTCCAGAAAGGGGCGATCGCCCATAAAAGGTTAGGAACCACTGTCCTAGCTAGTTTTTCATTACCAGTTGTAGAGTAATAACGTTGCACCCTTAGTCAGAGTTTCTTGGTTACCGGCTCAAACAGTGAAGTACTAGTACTGTGTTATCTATGCGCACCACTGGTTTCTATCAATTCGATGAATGAACTATCCTAATTAAGCATTTTCATTTGCTCAGTATATATTATGCTGAGTATATTTTTCAGCCATTGGGCGTTTTCGGCTGTTGGGTACAACATGTACTCATCACTATTTGAAACTATCATCGAATTTGGTTTGGGTAAAGCCTTTGCGACGGGACTTGTCTGGTTTCCTAGATGGCGGTTCCCAGTCACCCTCTTTCTTTAAATAAAACGGCAACTGAAACAGCTCTATCGTTTTCTACCACGAAGAATTTCTTACAAAAAATAAATAATTCAACTTTCCCAACTTCCTCAACGCTTACTCTTTTCACATTAATACAGACGCCTAAAAGTTCATGCCTAAATAGCCAGATTATATTCAATGCAAAACGGGATTCAAAAAAAATCGTAAAGAAATCCCATTTCAAACTTTCACGAACTCATTAAAGAGGATGTTATATGGCAAAGCATCCGCGTGAAAGGGAATTTGAAAGGGCGTTTTTACTGCAGGCCGCTCTGTTTTCCCTTCTTAAGTAGATTTTTATGCTGAATCGTTTCTCGGCCACTTACCCAATGGAATCAGAATTGCAACGACGCGACTTAAGTTCGAAATACAAGCCTGTCCTTTCGTTGGCTAAAGTAAGGTTAAATCGAGGCTAATAAGGCTGTTAGGAAGTTATTTTGATGGATAAGAAACTAAGAGAGATCCGAGATTTATAACCAGTCCATATTGAAATATAGTTGACTGCCGACATCACAAAACCCAGGTTGTTTCGATAGCTCATTCTTTACCTGTAGTAAATTCCTCAAAACTAATATTTTGTTCGAAAACGAAATCAACGATTCCGAAGATCAAGGACGGAAAAGGAATACATCATCAAGTACCCTTATCTGATGTTTGCGAAATTCAAGGTCAATAAAGGTTCAAGGTCTTAAAATGTTGGGGTCAGTGATTGCATGATGCCTGATTTTTATCGAGCGGGCCACTGAATATATTTGAACGCTGAGGGTTATATGAAACCTGAATATCGCTTGATTTTTGTTATTGGGGTCACACGCAGTACTTCCTCGTAAAACGTATTTTCAGTTATTTTATTGGTAGTTTTTGGGTCTCTTTGCTTTAAATATAACCAAATTTGACCTCGTTCACAAAACTTGTTCTGTATCGTTTGGATAACACACAGTACTTTCGCCTTATGCCATTCTTTAGCTTTTGAGATTTTTATGGGCCGCAAGAAAGAATATAATGAACGCTGGGAGACTAAAAATGTTCCTATAAGACAGCTGGATATTGCTTGATTTTTAACCGACTTCAAACAAGGAGGAGGTTACTATGGTCGTCTAGCGGGATTTTTTTTTTTTTTTTTTTTTTTTTTTTTTTCGGTATGTGTTGTCCACCGGCGTTCAGCTCCTGTACGTCCGATCGGGTTACTTTTTTTTTTGTTTGAAAGGGTTACTATCCAGGTAGGTCCCATAATTTTTTCAATTGAGTCCATCCAGTAGTTACGTCTCCAGACGCGGAGAAACGCCGGAAAACGTGATTTTCGCGAAAAAAGGAAGTTTTGACTTTGCAAGCTTATAACTTCTAGAATACTTGCTCGATTGTTTTGTTTCTGGTGTCATTTTGTTCATAATTTATCTGCCTACAAGGGCCTAGCTCCAATTTTTCGTTCGGCATTCTAATATAGCGTGTGGAGAAGAAAGTGTAACAAAAAACGTGATGCCAATTTTCACTTTTTTGAGGTTTTTCGAGCACCGTTCCCAACCACGTCGAGAAAAAAAATATGAACACTATTGCACTTGAAAGCACTTAGCTAGAGCTTTCTAACGATGGTAAAAAATCAAGTTTAGGTGGCATAATAAGGGAGCAATCAATGTTTTAATGGACCTGTGTTTCAGACCCCATAACTTCCAAACCAAAACTGTTTTTCCATCGTTTTTAAACTTAAACTGTTCAAATTTGAGTCTAGTTTACGTGATTCAAATTTGATATTGATTGGACTAAAAGTAGATACTTTTTAGGCCGTATTTCTAAAAAATTTGTTTCAAAATCACGTTTCTTGGACTATTTATGCTTGTAGAAAAAAAAAATACGTTAGTCATAGCATTCTCGTTAGAAGATTTGAATTCAGCGTTAAATTTTCAATAAATAACATGGTTTTGAAGGCCAAATAACTTCATTTTAATGCACAAACGATTGGCGAATTTCTGAAATTTGGTTCGGATTCTCTCATTCAGTGTGAATGCGGATACGCTTCAGGAAATCATCACTCTATTATCGTTAGAGAAATAAAGAAAGAGTGAATTGGTGCAATTTCGTAACCAGCAATGGTGTAGACAATTATTTGAGTTTTCTAAGGTGTATCAATGGGATCAAAGTATCCGGTATGTTGACCAAGAGACCCAAATCAGTGGATGGATTATTCCAAACGTTCAAACTCACTCTCAATCAACATAATAACATTGAAAATAGTTAGGTAACCTTTATACTTTAGAACTTCAACGTTCAACGGACTTATGAATTGAGTTTGGACGGTTAGTAGTAAGTGACAAGAACACAATAATGAAAGCTTGGGAAAATTCTGTAAAGAGAGCTGTCCATAATTGTAAGTCACTAAAAAGAGAAAAATAAAAAAAACTTTTAAAATAAAAATAAAACCGACTTCAAAAAGTTTGTCTATAAAATACACTCTGAAAAGGAAAAAATAACAAAAATGTCCCAACTTCGCAGCAACTCATTCGCCAACTACACATTTTAAGGACTACTTTACTACTCGTATTGACCTGACCACTTCCTGATTGATTGGATCACCTTCCCTAATAATATAAAAATTACTATTTCTCATTTCCCAAATGATTAAAAGATTTTCCTTTCACCTCTGAATTGCCTCCAGATTGATCATCTTTTGGAGTCGGCGCCTCTCTGGCAAAATGACTACCTGATGGTTACAAATAAATATGAATTTACGATAAATTAGTAGGTGCCAGGTAATAAGTCTGGGTCTGGACGTGAAGACTCATAGAGGAATCTGAGATGGTTTTTAGGAAAAGGCGTGAATAGTCATCTTCAAATCGATATTGTTAATAATCAGTTCTCATAAATGCTGATTTGCTCTGTTCAAGAATCGTGAAAACTCATGATATTTATATTCTTACTAATTCAGGATCTATAGGCTTGTCCAATAAGAGAGGCGCCGACTACAAAAGATGATTAATCTGGAGGCGATTCAGAGGTGAAAGGAGTCTTTTGATAATATATTATGGGAAATGAGAAATAGTAATTTTTATATTATTAGGGGAGGTGATCCAATCAATCAGGAAGTGGTCAGGTCAATACGAGTAGTAAAGTAGTCCTTAAACTGTCCTTAAAATGTCTAGTTGGCGAATGAGTTGCTGCGAAGTTGGGACATTTTTGTTATTTTTTCCTTTTCAGAGTTATTTTATAGGCAAATATTTTTGAAGTCGGTTTTATTTTTTTAAAAAAGTTTATTCTCGACGTGGCTGGGAACGGTACTCGGAAAGCCTCAAAAAAGCGAAAATCGGCATCACGTTTTTTGTTACACTTTCTTCTCTAGACGCCATACCAGATTGTTGAACAAAAATTGGAGCCAGGCTCTTATAGGCAGATAAATTAGGAACAAATTGACATAAAAAACAAAACAATCGAGCAATTATTAGAGAAGTTATAAGCTTGCAAAGTCAAAACTTCCTCTTTTTGCGAAAATCTCGTTTTCCAGTATTTCTCCGCGTCTGGGGACGTAACTACTAGATGTACTCAATTGAGAAAATTATGGGACCTACATGGATAGTAACCCTTTCAAACAAAAACAAAAGAAGTAACCCGATCGGACTTACCCGGAGCTGAACGCCATCGGACAACACATACCGAAAAAAAACCGCAACTCAACCACAGCAACCTCCTCCTTTTGAAGTCGGTTAAACAATTAATAAAACCGACGCCAAAAATATTTCCCTATAAAATAAACTTTGTAAAGGAAAAAATAGTAAAAATGTCCCAGCTTCGCAACAACTCATTCACCAACTACACATCATAAGGACTACTTTACTACTTCTATTGACCTGACCAGTCCTTTTTTTTCTTCATTTATATCTGTATTGAGTATACATTTATTGTACATCGTGATTTAACGTTTTTCACATTGTATGTTGCAGTACTGGGTCAAGAGCCGGATTTCCTTTACCCTCTCGAAAACCTGACCATTGCCCAAGGCCGTGATGCGATGTTCACTTGTGTCGTGAATAACCTTGTTGGGTACAAGGGAAGTGGAGAATCATCATCCCCTAGAGTAAGTGCATGCGTATTTCCGTTTCAAGAAGGAACTAATACAATACCTCTCATTTCTATATATGTATGGCGTAGAGGCGGGGAACAACTTGACGACTTCGTATCCATTGCTCTATCCTGCCGAGATCATTCTCTCCTTCAGGCATTCTCAGGGCAACATAGGCACATTTTACTCTACCCAATGAGAGGAGAAGAAGTCGACAAGTTGTTAGCTCGTATAAATATAACTCATACTCTCAAATGATTCGAGCTGAGCTTAAATTTATCTACTTTTCGGGCTCGGTCACAAATTAAACATTTTTGTGAATTAATCAAATTGTAACTATGGCCAGAAATATACTCATCTTTACTACCAATATTTGCGAAGTAAATGGAAGTATAATGATCGTCTGAAAACTAGAATTCAGAACGAAGAAGAATTTTGAAAAAACTTTTATAACACTACGCTCAGAACCTTACAGAACTTTAAAACCAGTGGGATGGTCCGTCTGTGTGTGTGTCTATCGTCAAACCAGAGGTGCGCATAGAACACACAGTACCTCCATGTTATAAAATCAATAAACTCGTACGAAGGCCACAACGAGATCATTTTTTAGCAACGACACCTAAAAATGTGTTACCAGCGATCAAGTGCCATTCACTCATCGCTTTTGTGTTGAATTTGGGAGCTTCTCAGCAATTTGGCATGAGGGTATAACACGAAAGCTCTTGGAACTATAAGAATCGTTCTATGCTCGTTGAAATACTCGTCAAACACTCTCTTTAGCTGTCAAACAGACGAAAAATTTAGCTTTTCGTTGAAAATTAAGAAAAATAAAAATGATTAAAATGACAATAGTTGCTACGGAGTTCTCCCGAAAAACTCCCAATCTGTTTTTTTTTTTTTTTTTTTTTTTAATATTTTGATTCTACATGTCTTGAAACGTAAAACATCAAATTTTGAGGGGAGCTAGAAAAAAATTCTTAGTCGATTACGAGCTCGTGCATGGTTTATTGAATAATAAACCAAAAATGCAGCAAATGATTGTACAGTGGTTTATTATTCCTTCGCTTCAATAAGGATTTAAGGAGACTATCCACTTCTGACTTTAATTATTCCTAACATTTGTGAACGTTCCCACCGAAAAACAGATAGTAACTTATAGGGGAAAACTCCGTAGCAACTATTGTCATTTTAATCATTTTTATTTTTCTTAATTTCCTAATCAAAAGCTAAACTTATTGCCTAACGATACAGCTGGAAAGAGTGTTTGACGACCATTCCAATGAGTATAGAACGACTTTTATAGCTCCAAGAACTCTCGAGTTATACCCTCATGTCAGATTTCTGAAAATCTCCCAAATTCGGCACAAAAGCTGCGATAACTCGAGAACCAATAAAGTTATCGACCCGGCGATGGTCTCATTCGATTCAGCGTCCAAAAATCTGTATGATTTGATACCACGTTCACACTTTTCTGAAGAACCTTGGAAAATATGAATTTTCTCCCCCTCAATACCCCTCAAAAATACCCTTTAAATTGAGCTAGCAAGTTGGTTCGAGAATTGGGCCGTCGTAGGACCGAGATTGATTTTTGGTGAAAATTTCAAGAATTTAGCTATTATAGTTTGGCCGGAAAAGTGTTAACGGCGTACGACGGACGGACAGAATTTTTTTTTTATGGGATATTCATATTCAACATGCCTTGAAACGTAAAACATCAAACTTTGAGGGGGGGGGTTAGAAATTTTTTTCTTGGGCGATTACAATGGTTTATTATTAATAATAAACCAAAATGAATTTAAAACGGAGACAGTATGTCTCTTTAAGTTTCTTTAACACAAAACAGTGCTTAGAAACGCTATAATAGCTATGAACTCAAATGTAGAAGCGAATTTCACCACATTCACCCTACGACTATGAGAATACAGCGGCTTCCAGATGGGCTTTGAGGGAGCGGTCCCTTGAAATCTATATTCAGTCGTTCAAATGGTCTTATCGCTTTGATATTGGAACGTTGATGTTCAGTCCTGTACAACTGAATAATGAAAATAGGGACCCCTCACCTAATTAGTTTCAATAAAAGTGGTCTGTGCAGAGAATGTCACTTCGGCGCCTATGTTCAAGCTTCCGCTGCAGACGCAAGTAACTAGGCAACGGCTTCAAGGCGAGCGCAACTATCACGGATCAAACCAGCTGTTACCCTGAATTGTGATTTTCCTTTTTTTCTGAGTTACGTGTCTTAATATCAGTTGCAATATAGTTATAGAGGGGTTGTGAGGGGGAGAAAAACCAGGCGACTTGTTCTCCAGATTTTTAATGGCTGGCCCAGCACAGCCTGTGGACCTCATGGTTCTACATCGCCCTGAAGATGCCCGAATTGGCAAAAGTCCCTTTTTTTGTCCAAAACTTACCCTACCATATTAGATCAATTTCCAAAGAGCCTCATTTCTAGCGATTCGAAAGAAAACCCCCCACTTTTAGTGAACTGAATTCATCGTGCCCGGCCAATCAAACGAATTTTGAATCCCTAGACATACGCCCTTTTCTGCAGCACAGGATTGGCTTGTGGGGTTTGCTGACGCCTCAGAAACTCCGTAAGCCGCTGTCGTCTACCATGTCAATTGTTCATCTACACCGTCTACAGTAAGTCTCGTCTTTTCCCGAGCTCGGATGGCCCCAATCAAAGTTGAATCTCTTCCCAGGTTGGAACTCCTCGCAGCAGAACTTCTCAGCAAAGTTTTTGTGAAAGTTTCCTCCCTTTTACCTCACACACCTTGGGAACAAAAAGTTGCCTTTAGTGAAAGCACTACAACCCTCTCTTGGCTGACTGCTGACCCAGCTCCAGTCTGGAAAGTATTCGTTGGGAACAGAGTGTCTAAGACCTTGTCAAACGTTCGATCTGATCGCTGGTTCCATGTCAAATCTTCAGAGAATCGTGCAGACGTAGCTAGCCGAGGAACTCTACCCTCTCATCTTGTAATGTCCTGTAAGTGGTGGAACGGCCCCTCTTGGCTTAGCTCATCTCCAAAGGAATGGCCCCTGAACAAAGTTCGTCCAGACCTTAGTGAATCCTCAGTTGCTTCAGAGCAGAGAACAAAAAGTCCATCTTCGTGCTCTGCAATCACTGAAATCAACCAACTCAATTTAGAAGAGAAGTTCAGCAACTATTCCAGACTTCGAAGAACTACTGCATGGATGTTGAGATTTGCTCTAAATTCATCAGCACCAGCTAATCGTGGCACAGGATCTCTTTCATCTAACGAACTGCAAAAAGCTGAACTGTGCTTAGTTCAAAGAACTCAACGTCGGCCTTTGATTGACCTTATCAAGGACGCCTTGGTTCAACGCCCTAAGAACCGTCTGACTAAGACTCTTGGCCAATTCGTGGATACAGAAGGAACACTACGAGTAGGAGGACGTCTCACAAACAGCAGTCTGGCCTTTGAAATGAACACAGAATCCAGCTCTTCTACCTAAAAATTCGCATCCTACCAACATTATTATTCAGTCTGCTCATGAAAACCTTCTACACGTAGGACCAAGAACTACCTTTGCATGGCTTAGGCAGAAGTTTTGGATAGTAAATGGAAGAAATACTGTCCAGCGATTACTTTCTAATTGCATTTAATGTTTTTCGATCAAGCCGAAGCCGTTTCAGCCTGAGATGGGACAGCTCCCTTCGAGTCGTACTGAGCCAGTCTTCCCATTCATTCAGTCCGGCATTGAATATTGTGGACCGTTTTCTGTGAGCTTTACTGGGCAACGAGGGACAAAAATACTCCAAATTTACCTCTGTGTGTTCGTATGTTTCACTACTAAGGCCATTCATTTAGAGCCTGTGATGGATCTCCTGAACAAGCTGATATCACGTTTTCTGTTTGTGACTCGACTCTAGAAAGTGCATCGGCAGCGTGGTTGTTTTTCGCTGATCGATATATGATGTCGAATTTGAAATTACTTAATTCAAGGCGCCAGCGCATGATTTTTTCATTTTAAATTTTGCTCTTGTGCTCTGAAGAAAACATGAATGAAACTGATTTTTGGTCTGTGATGATATGAAAATACCGACCCAACAAATAATGCCGCCACTTTTTGACAGATTCAACGATTGCGTACGCCTCCTTTTCGATTGAAGAATGCCGCCTCTCACCGTCAGACAGTGTTCTGAAGGAAATGAGACAGGTCTACCTAGTTGAGAAAGTGTGGCGGATATAGCGAAATCGGAGGCGTCTGTTTCCTGATAGAAAAGTGTATCATTTTCTATACTTTTCAGGATTGAGTTGGCTAGGTTGTTTTTTAGGGTTTGAAAGGCGGAAGTAGCTTCGGAAGATATTGGAAACACGTCTGCGTGGACCAAGAGACGAATTTTTTCGGAAAATTGAGGAATCCATTTAGAACAGTGCGAAAATATGCCGGTTATTCGCTGCAGCGAACGCTTATCGTGCGGAGGAGGAAGCTCTAGGATTGGACGAATGCGTTCTGCATCTGGTTTTATAGAGTTTGTTCGAGATTCTATAGCCAAGAACAGATGATATAACATTGGATGAAACATACATTTTTGCTCATTCAAGGTTAAGTTAGTAGAGGGGTTGTGAGGGGGAGAAAAAGCAGGCGACTTATTCTCCAGATTTTTAATGGCTGGCCGAGCACTTTCGCCCATTCGAGCATCTTCAGGGCGACGTGGACCCATGGTTCCACGTCGCTCTGAAGATGCCCGAATGGGCGAAAGTTCTCGGCCAGCCATTAAAAATCTGGAGAATAAGTCGCCTTGTTTTTCTCCCCCTCACAACCTCTCTACTACAATAAATGCGACGACAACCAAACCAAGGTTAAGTTGTACTTTTTAATTGTTTCCATGAATTTCTTCAGGTTAGCATCATGGCCTGCTTGATTAGTCCCACAAACCGTGATATCGTCCAAGTAAGCAGACTCACCTTAAATTTTCGATCGAAATAAAACTATCTATCTGCCTTTGGAACGCAGGTACTCCATTAGTTATGCCAAATGGTATTCGACGATATTGATACAGCTTGCCTCGCGCTTCAAAAGCAGTGAAAAACCTTCTCGTTGTCTGGGATCGGAAGCTGGTTATAAGCACTACTTAAATCCAAGGTGCTATAAACGTCAAATTTAGAAAAACATTTCCCGAGGTCATCAATTCGTGGAATTGGATACGCATCAAGTAAGGTAAATCGGTTGATAATTAGGAACGAGTAAATAAGACTCAGATTGTTTTTGTGTCATTTCCGAAGATCGAGCTTGGTTAAATGCAGCGTTCTACGAATCGAAAAACGTTTGGTGCACTGTAGTTTATTAGTTACTGCAGCTTGTCATCTTCTTTGGCGTCTATGATCTGCGAGATGAAATTATCGAAATTTCTTTTCCAATGTTTCCATTGATGAGAAACAGACGAATTTTCGGAGACAGGTTCAACGTCCAAGCGTTCTGGTCACAATAGCTAGTCCATGGCGTATGTTAATCACCAAATTCGGATTTCGTCAATTTAAATGTAGAGGCGAATTTCACTTGAATACCCTCATGCCAAATTTCTGAAAATCTCCCAAATTCGACACAATAGCTGCGATAACCTTGAAACGTAAAACAAAACATTTGAGGGGGGTTACAGAAAAAAAAAATTCTTGGGTGATTACAATGGTTTACTAGTGAATAATAAGTCAACCACCTCCTTTTGAAGTCGGTAGAAAAGAAAAATGTAAGGCTCAGCTCTTCTCATTACCAAGGTCGAGTACGAGAGAAAGCAACTAACGGTCAGTCTCGACTGTTACAAAAATGTCCGAAGAAAAACGAACCAGAATGAAGAACTGCAGCCGCATCTGTAGCAGAGCAAGCTCTCCACTTACCGGCAACCTACGATCACATTTCTCTCTTCAGAAGATTATGAACAGTTGTTACCCCTGGCCGAAGAGGATGCTCTCAGGAAATTGTTTTTTCTACGCGAGTCCAGGGAAGGCAATAGCATCAGGAACCACGTACGCTACGCTACGCTACACTGCCGCGCTATGCCTGCAGCTCCATGACATGGCCATATTGCGCCTTTTTCGACCTTTTCTTGTGCCCAATAATCCATTTCTAAAACGCTAGCCGCATCTCGTCCTTGAAACATCGTATAACCACGTCAAATATCTGGTATTTGAACCGAAAATAAAAGGATCTGGTTACACAAGTTGACATTCGTTTTTTAACCGACTTCAAAAGGAAGAGGTTACTATGGTTGACTTGCGGGTTTTTTACTTCCATGTTTACGTAGTAAGTGGAAGTATTGAGATCGTTTGAAAAGTCGAATTTGGAACCGAGGTCCTGTTGGCAGAAATTTTCATAGTAGTATACTCAGAATCACTTTCTGAACAAGTGTCTGTGTGTCCGTCTGTCTGTGGTCACAAACTGACATAAATCGCCATATCTCCCTGAAAAACGGATGAAACCCTATGACATTTTAAGGGAATGTTTTCCCAGTGATTGTGCAAAATTAGGGTCGCATATTGGCTACATTTTGGTTTTTATAGATCGCGAAAATGAATATTTGAACGCTGGAGGGCATCAAATGTTCTATATGACAGCCTAATCTAACAAATTCTTCCTTCAATGTTTTCTTTAAATTATTTTTAAAGGTCATTATGTTCACATCGGTTTTGATTTTGTTTGGTGATTATTGTACAACTTGATGCTTTGTATCAAAAATATGATCTGTGATGCGCAGCCATATCACATTTAGGGAATACCATTCGCATGTTTGCAGATCGCGTATATTTTTCTTGGAAACTTCCAAAACTCTTATTCTAGTGGGACGGAGTGAAATGGCTTTCTGTATAGCTCATCCTTTATTTTCCTAGCTCTTAAGACCCTTCAACTATCTTGTGGTCATTGGTACCTATGCTACCCTCGAGATGCGCGAAAGGGTAAATAAAAATATTGGGTGAAATGGTCACGCGGCCAATCCATACATGTGCTATAATCGTTGATCATTGTTGGTTTGATGGGGCCTACTATAATAATCCCAAATGGATTATGGATGTTGTCTGACAACGAAAATTACTTACAACAGCTTTCCTGTACATTCCTTCAGTTTTTCTTGGTTGAGTCGTCGCATCTCTCATCATACTGGGTTGGTGAGGGGGAGAAGAACCAGGCGACATGTTCTCCGATTTTTTATTAACTGGCCGAGTACTTTCGCCCCTTCGGGCATCCTCAGGGCGATGTGGAACCATAGGTTACCACAGCCCGGCTGTGGTAACCTATGGTTCCACATCGCCCTGAGGATGCCCGAAGGGGCGAAAGTACTCGGCCAGTTAATAAAAAATCGGAGAACATGTCGCCTGGTTCTTCTCCCCCTCACCAACCCAGTATGATTCCTTCAGTTTGTAGTATACGGGCGTCTGAAACGTCGCCATCTTCCAAGTAGCAATTAATATGAGTGGCAGAGTGCCGCAAACCGAAGAACGACTCAAGCCAAGCCAGCGCCCTCGGCACGATGGATGGGAGATGTTGCGCAGGCCGAACGTTCGCAGTTAGTGCGACAAACTGTCATCTTAGTAATGGCAGGTGGAAGATATGAGTGCTACCTCTCCAGAGAAAATTTCGAGCAATCGTAGCCTCCTAGGCACCCATGTGAAAGGGGCAGGTTAGTTATGGTGCCGCGAGAGACAGGGGAAGTTCAAAGCTGTTACGAAAATTGCCAACGACAATTACAGGGGTACGAGACACATCCGCTAAACACCCTCTTAAAGAAATGGCTTGCAATTGCTTCACGGGTGGCAGAATATAGACAGGACGAAATACATCATAACGTTTAAACGAAAGGTCTGCCTTATCCTTTGCGACTATTTCCCCTTTCGTTTTTTCGAAACTAGAAGAACCACTATTTCACCCAAAGATCATCTTTAGATTATGCTCCTTACTATACCAAGAATCAGTTCTTCATAGACAATCATCAGTGCTCATAGATCTCTGCTACAGGAAGATGAGAAATTTGTTTTATTCATATACGAAGGTATATTCTACCACATGAGTTTATGGTAAGCAAAACCTTCAACTAAAGTTAAGCATGGTTCACAGGCAAACGACAAAGCGTTTGCGTTGCTGCGTTTTGCATTCTGATTGGCTAGGTGATAGCATTCCCAGCTTTCAGCAAAATGCTGAACGCAGCAACGCTGACGCACTCGACGGATGCCTGTGAACCGTGCTTTACTCATCAGAAAACCTTTCCAGTTGTACTCCAGTTACTTCGAGTCTTAGGTTTTGAGTTATACGTAGGATTGGTTGGCAGAGAAGCCCTTTCATCGGTTTTCTGCCGAAACCTTCAGCTTGCAAACCCAGTTATGTACCCGAATACCCTTTCAAGACGGCCTTCCTCGTCCCGTGCTCCAGCTTCTATTGTGAACCGATACCGGAGGGGGTAGAAATCTTTCTGATGCTAATGTACCGGAGGTGGGAGCCTCTTCCACGGATAGTGCCATCGAATGGGGGAAAGAGAACTAAAGGAATACAGACGGCCGCACGAGATAAGACCCCAGCACCTTCACAGGCAGTATATTTCCTCTCCCCTTTCCAAAAGTTGCACTGCGTACATTTTCTATTCCATTCGGCCATCCTACCGCGTCTCTTGCTCAAGGCGATCTCACGTTGTCTTTAAAGGGTTTTTTAGTGGAGGTTGTGACGAGTAGGTTCACTTAGGTAGAAGATGGTGCAACAAAAAATGGCGCTGGTAGCTTACATGTGGAAGCAATTTTGATTAGAGTAGGTAAAGACTCAGACGACCCAAAAGACTCAGACGAGGAGCTTGATACTAAAAATAAGCTTCTGCATCAACGTTTAGAAAACCCACTTATATTTCCTACTGATACTTATTTTCCTAGTGATGCTTAGCCGTAGAAATCATTCCATGATCAATGATGATTTTTAGTCATCTCCCAATCCAAAAATACGGAAATGCCTACTATTAACTCTTATTACTTTCATGCTTACCTAGTCCGCCAATTCCCTAATTAAGATATTAAAATAGTATATCAATACCGCTAGTGGCATTGCTTTCCCTCGAGATAAGTGTTGCGAATCGCTAACGGCTCGCCCTGGGATTCATTTTGATAGTCCCTTCTTCTTCTTAATTAACCTCAAAGAAGAGTTCTTGAATGTTAGTGTTAATAAGAGGGTTGGGCCAATGTTCATGATCAGACTTCTCAATTTCAATCACTGGTTTGGTTGAATCCAGCAAAACATGGAGGGAACACATAAGCACGGCTTAGATTCTAAATGATGAATTCGATCTTGGTAGCGAACCGGTGGGATTTTGGTAGGAGATTGCACCTCCTCAGAACAAAGGTGGCGATCTTTGTTATCATTTAAGGGTAATTTTGCACATTCATTGGGTGAACATTTTCTGAAAATTTCATTGAGTTCCATTGGTTTTTCACGGACGTATGACGATTTTGTCGCTTTTTGACCAAAGGCAGACAGACACTCAGACACTTGTTCAGAAAGTGTTTCTGTCTATACCAGGGGTGCTCAAACTTGAACTGTTGGCGATCTACATCAATATTGTTAGACTTCGATCGATCGACTCTGAGAGGCCCAAAATTCGTACATTTAACACCCTCCTCCCCCCGCTCATCACCTAGGAGTCAGGACTTTTGATATGTAAACAACCTAAGCCCCCTAAACAAGTTTCTGAAGGAATCGCTTAGTTACCTGCTCACGAACTCTACACCTCATTCCTTGACTGGACTAGAAACATCGGCAGGAATCAAAGACGCGGCTTTTCTCTGACAAGTACCACACGTTCCTCTGATAAAGCCGTCTTTTGCCACTAGCAAAAGGTTATGTCGATCAAAGAAAGTGATGAAGGTGTTATTCTGGTCTAATTGCGGATCGAATAAATGTTAGTAGGTAGTTTATTCATTTATTTTGTTCTAGTGACCTATATATTGTACAGTGTATAGGTCCACAGCTGGCCGAAGGAGCTCGGCCAGCAAATATAAAGAATAGGAGAATGAGTAGCCTGGTTTCTCTCCCCGTCACACCCCCGAGACAGTAAACTTTTGTGAACCTTCGCTTGAATTCTGATTTGAAAGGGAACAAGAGTAATGATGAAATAATATGGCAGAAAAAAAGGGCTCGCAGTTATTTCTGCGGGAGCCAAAATATGAGAATAAATTTCTGTATAACGCAGTATTTATCTACGTTTTATTTACCATGGGCGGTGAATGTGGGATATTAGAGCCCCAAGGTTCCATCACTTCGAGGATTTTTCAGCCGTCTCGGAATCTGAGTGTGAATGAACTGGAGGTCTTGGTCAGCAATAGGGAGTGGCTAGCTTCCCGACCGTCTCCTTAATCATCTGGGTCATCTGCTCGCCTTAGCTATAATTTATTTTAATACCGCAACTGTTCAAAAATAATGGCTCTTACAGCTTGTAAACATCAAAACAGAAAAAAACTTCGAACGCATATATCTCCGAAGAACTGTAGATACCGCGGCTCATGAAAGATTAATCAACTACAACATATTGTCTGGATGAGGGGGTCATAGGTACCAGATGGACCTATGCAGCCCTGAAGATGCCCGAATGGGCGAAAGATCTCGGCCGAGAAATAAAAATATGGAGAAAAAGTCGCAATATGAATCTCCCCCTCATCCTGACAATATCAGAAAAAGAGCGACACCCAAAAGAAGAACTACAACATAGGTTAATTCGAGATTATTCAAAGTTCAGCGCATGCACACTGGGTAGATACTGTCTTCTAAGTGGCGTGCTGCCTTTGAGCTTCTCCAGCTCCTGTTGCCTGCTCCATATTATTCCTCCACACAACCATCTCGTTACTAACTGCAGTGTAAATTAAGAAGATACATTTGCAGGACTCAATTTGTTTGTATGTGGGAAGCCATAATTCAATAAAAGTTTTACTTGATATCGCCGTTAAATGATGTGACCTTGTACAGGTCGCATGGATCAAGGCGGACACCAAAGCCATTCTGGCCATTCACGAGCACGTCATCACCAACAACCAGCGGCTCTCCGTAACGCACAATGACGACAACACATGGACGCTCAATATGCGAGGAGTCAAGAGAGAGGACAGGGGCACTTATATGTGTCAAGTTAACACGGACCCCATGAAGAGCCAGGTATAATCTATTATAATTGCATTTGTGTAATGCATCAGGAACCACCAGAACGGCGTCGCCATGGTAGTCATACCACACGTGTGCTTTTGATGCAAATGCCTCTTCGGTTACGCCAAGGTGAAGTACAACCGCTTGACGGTGAACACTTGAAACCTCTCATTTTGCGTTGAGTGAAGATGTATTTTGGTTCATTATTCATTATTAAACCATTTTAATCGAAAAGGAAAAATTTTCTAACCCCGCTAAAAATATGATGTTTTACGGTTCAAGGCATGAATATTCCGAATATATAATGAAAAACGCTGCAAAAGATTGTACAGTGGTTTATTATTCCTTCGCTTCAATAATGCTTTAAGAAGACTATACATTTGTGATGGTAATTATTCCGAACATTTGAGAAAGTTCCCCCCGAAAAACATATTGGGAAACCTCCGTAGCAACTCTTGTAATTGTGATCATTTTTATTTTTTCCAAATTAAAAGCTAAATTTTCAGCCTAACGATGCAGTTGGAGAGAGTGTTTGACGACCATTCCAATGAGTATAGAACGAATTTTATAGCTCCAAGAACTCTCGATTTATACCCTCATGCCAAATTTCTAAAAATCTCCCAAATTCGACAAAAAAGCTGCGATAACCTCAAAACCAATGAAGCAATCGACCTCGCGATGGTCTCATTCGATTCGGTGTCGAAAATTGTAAAATTCACAGAATTTGATACAAAAGAAAAAAAATCCGACTTCGGAGTTAAATGCCTAAAAAAAATTAGCTAGCAATGTGGTTCAAGAATTGTGCCGTTGTGAGACCGAGATTGATTTTTGATGAAAATTTCCAGAATGCAGCTATTATAGTTTGGCCGGAAAAGTGTAATACGCCGTACGGCGGACAAACAGAATTTTTTAATACAATATCGGATTCTACATGCCTTGAAACGTAAAACATCAAATTTTGATGGGGGTTAGAAAGTTTTTTTCTTGCGCGATTTCACTGGTTTATTATTGAATAATGAACCGAAATTCTGTCTTTCCCCCGTAAGCCGTACGCCGTCAACACGTTTCTGAAGAAACTATAACAGCTAAATTCTTGACAATTTCACCAAAAATTAATCTTTTTATCAAAATCGCTAACTAAATTTTAAGGGTTGGGTTGGGGAGTTTTGAGAGGGAGAAAATTCCTATTTTCAACCATCGCGAGGTCGATTGCTTTATTGGTTCTGTAGTTAACGCAGCTTTTGTGTTGAATTTGTGAGATTGTCACAGATTTCGCATGTGGGTATAACTCGAGAGTTACTTAGACCTATAAAATCGTTCTATACTACCTAGTTAGAAATCGCGTAGAAGATTCTCTTCAACTACTCCTTGAACAAAAATTTAGCTTTTAATTTAAAAATTAAGAAAAAAAATGATTAAAAAAACTTTTAAAAAAACAAAACCGACTTCAAAAACTTTGTCTATAAAATACACTCTGAAAAGGAAAAAAAACTTAAAAAAATAAAATAAAACCGACTTCAAAAACTTTGTCTATAAAATACACTCTGAAAAGGAAAAAATAACAAAAATGTCCCAACTTCGCAGCAACTCATTCGCCTACTACACATTTTAAGGACTACTTTACTACTCGTATTAATTGACCTGACCACTTCCTGATTGATTGGATCACCTTCCCTAATAATATAAAAATTACTATTTCTCATTTCCCAAATGATTAAAAGATTTTCCTTTCACCTCTGAATTGCCTTCAGATTTATCATCTTTTGGAGTCGGCGCCTCTCTTATATTGAGATTCCGAATTAGTACGAATATAAATATCATGAGTTTTCACTATTCTTGAACAGAGCACATCAGCATTTATGAGAACTGATTATTAACAATATCGATTTGAAGGTGACTATTCACGCCTTTTCCTAAAAACAATTTCAGATCTTCTAACTATGAATCTTCACGTCCAGACCCAGACTTATACCTGGCACCTACTAGTTTATCGTGAATTCATATTTATTTGTAACCATCGGGTAGTCATTTTGCCAGAGGGGCACCGACTCCAAAAAATGATCAATCTGGAGGCGATTCAGA
This sequence comes from Tupiocoris notatus, assembly GCA_037159825.1. Taxonomy (NCBI): domain Eukaryota; kingdom Metazoa; phylum Arthropoda; class Insecta; order Hemiptera; family Miridae; genus Tupiocoris; species Tupiocoris notatus. The sequence continues at coordinate 393,568 of JASJUZ010000082.1, forward strand.
GGTGAAAGGAGTCTTTTGATCATATGGGAAATGAGAAATAGTAATTTTTATTTTTCTTCTCCAGGTGGTCGTATTACTTCTTTCTGCAGGTTGAGGGGGAGAATAACGAGACGACCTCTTCTCCATTTTTTTCTCCTTTATATTCCGCCGAGTACTTTCGCCCGTTCGGGCTTCTTCAGGGCATTATAGGGCCCAAGGGTACCTATGGCCATAGGTATTGGCTCGCATGCGCTTTTGTTGTTGCTATCTTCTACTGCGTTGATATATTTGAACGCTGGAGGTTTTTGAATGTTTGTAACAATGAGCGAATGACACTAACTTAAGACACATTTTAGGTGTCGTTGCTATAAAAATGATCCTATTTTACAAAACTTGGCTTTTATTGTAAGGCTCACATACTGCGGATGCATTGTCAACAACCTAAGTCGTGCGTTTTTCTATTTTTGGGTCTCCTGGCTTGTTTTTCCATAACAGCTGTTGTAAATTAACGTTTCGGCCTTCGTACGATTTTCTTGATTTTATAATTGGTTATGCCCTTACCGACTGAAACATGGAAGTACTGTGTGATCTATGCACACCACTGGTTTCATCTCTGAACATTGCGTGCGCTTAGCGTTGCAAAATCAGTTCAAGTTTTCAGCTGCTCTTTTCATTACCATCCGCCTCCATTAAGAGGAATCTTAGATCGGGACGGTCTGACCGCACGAATCCAATAACTCCAATTTAGCGACGAGCCGAAAGCGAGAAATGTGTTGAAAATGGAAAGGGTGGTTGAAATTCAGTTACTACACCTTCTAGAAGGATGTTCGGCTCTGAGTTCCTTCCATTAATCACGACAGTTGTAGAGGCCCATTCAAATCCTGTTAATAGCTTGAAGGCAATATCCGACGGCGAGAGAGGGTCGCTCATATTACTAATGTCACCTACGCCCCATTTCTGGTAGCAACCACTGTGGCCCGTCTTTCCTACGTTGGAGTATTTGTTGTAAGCTTTGTCGTTGCTATTAAATGCGGAGCTGAACAACGCTGTGGCTTGCACAGTCAAAGCAGTTGACTTCCACCTTTTGTTTTGAAGAGTTTCACCAAGTACCCTGTATATGGAACCCTCGTATTTGAAATGGGACAAGGGCATGCTCTTCCGGCGAATTAGTATTTTCTCATCATCGTCCATCAACTGAGAGTGATATAATATGTTCGTGAGGATAAAAGACGTTTAACACTATGAAATATTATTACATTAATTTGGAGGCCAACAAATGTCAAACGTTTTCCTCATCAGTGCGAGAACGCGAATTTATCACGAAGAAGAACCCGAAAATTCTTAAAACTTGGTAGCGAACGGTACATTCCGGAATTTTGAACGGTCGAATCGATGGTGATCGGGTGAATACGGGGTTGTGAGACGAGATACTATCTTGTGCGAGTAAAACAACATTTTTACGAGTAACTCCCATGTGAGCTACTTGCTGCAAGTTACCTCCCAACTGGGTTTTGCATGGTTTCTGCAAGGAGCAAATAAGCTCGCCTGCTTGGCAGGGTTCGCAGGCCTCGGTTAATGCGTTTACGTTTCTATGTTTTGCTTTCTGATTGGCTAATGATAGCATCCCTGCGTCGAGTAGTCAATCAAAATACTGAACGCTGACTTATTTGACGGATGCCCTGCTTAGCACAGGCATCCGTCAAACGCGTTGATGTGTTTTGCGTTGGTTCCGGCAAAACATGGTTGGGACTTGTAGGGTACGCCTATTTCTTGATAGCGAGTTGATAAGCGACTGATGAGGAAGTTTTCAGAAACGCTCTTCCGTTGCTATCAGCAATTGCTAGTTGCCGAGAGCAGATCCGTCAGCGCCGGAAAATATTTAATGAAAGTAATTGGATGCGTATGCAATTGCCCACTACGCCCACTTCAAAATTTCGACTGCCAATCATAAAGCCGAATGCATCAACGCATTTGACAGAGGCCTGTGAACCCCGCTTAACTCGTGTGAGCTACTCAGACGTGTAAACGTGTCTTAACTCCGTTCACTCATTTACAGCATCGATGTCGAAGTGTAACTTTACTGGAGTTATATAATATATATTGGCAAGCATTTTATGACGCTGATGGGATGTGAGAACTGGATTGGTCTAGCCGCCGGAGGAGTATATCAGATCAAAAGTTAAAGGGTAGTGAGTGGTGTCAAGAGCTGAGGGAAATCTCAAGGGGCAAGTTGCCTCCATTCGATTCAACCGAACGCGTCGTTTCAGTTACAGACGAAGAGTAACCCGTTTCGGCTCTCCGTTCACAGATTGCCCCCGGTTATCCATAGCAGGGTGTAAGCGAGGAATTGAGAAACAACACCCCCAATGGAATCGCTGGCAATAAAGAAAAAACCCTTCGGTGGTCAGTGACTTGGTTCGGGAGGAACTGCTCTGCTTGCTTAGCCGCTGCTCCTTTCGGTTTCGATATCCATCTCAGTCTGTCCTTTTCTTACTCAACGCTCATTCATCATCCACGGTAATGCTTGTCCCTACTGCATTATTCTCATCCAAACAATAATATAGCAATTTCAGAGACGTTTCAAAAAGTGCTGATTTCTATGACAATATCGCTGTTGGCAATGACCTCCCCGATATAACACAAAATTTAAAACGGGACCCAAGTTGAGTTGGTTTTTAGACTCGGGATCAACGGAACATTTGTGCGGAAGTAATTTGCTCTCCATAAATCGGAAAAAGTTGTCGCATCCTATTCGAATTAAAGTTGCCAGATCCAGGGAATACGTTGATGCAAATGGAAGCGATGGTATTAAGGTTGTTTCACTTATAATAGACGAGAATTCGTACAATATCACCCTGATGTTTTGTATGTACCAAACCTGCAATTTAACTTATTGTCTGTGAGGAAGATGGAAATGAAAGGTTTTACAGTAATATTTGAGAACGGTAAAGGTTGTATGAAAAATTCAACCACAGTACAATTAGTTGCATCGTTTTGACATTTTTATGTCTTTGCTATGGCACCCATACTCGAAACCGTTATAAATTAAGGCAGGGGCATGTAAAAATGCTTACAAGTGTACAACTCAGTTAGACAATTTTATGTGCTCGCCAGCACCTAGCGTACATACGAACAGAACGGCGACATACCGCTCGTCATGGTTGAACTTTGCCAATAAGTAACCAGTGGTGTGCATAGATCACACAGTACTTCCATGTTTGAGTCGGTAACAGGTATAATCAATACCTAATAAAATTAAAATAATCGTACGGAGGCCGCAACGTTATTACAACAACTCAAATTTCAGGAATTTTTCTGGGAGATATGGGAATATTTGTTACTCAAACAATAGACAGATGGACGCGAGGACAGACGGACACTCTGAAAGATAAACAAATGGACGTACACAGACACTTGTTCAGAAAGAGAGCAGAGCGCTCTAGGAGCAGGCGGGCGAAACGGTCAGTTTCAGATGAAGCTGAGAGAGGATTTCTAAGGATACACTTCTATACAGTGGCTTGATAGATACAGTGCGGTCAAGCGGTGTCCTCTTTTTGATTGGTCGAACGTCCGAGCGCCATGTTTAAGCTAAACTCGGCTGATATAGCATTGACTTACATAGGTTCGTCTCACAATAATGCTTATAAAATCGTAATTTATATTCTCAAATACTTAATCATAAACTTTTCAATTGCTCAATGGTATTTTGAACTAAAATAAAATACGAAAATAATTTATTTTGTGTCGTAGAAGGTGTAAATTAATAAATACTGGCTGTGTGCCTAACTCAACTTATTTTCATTGAAAAATATTTTCTTAACAAATATTCATGTTCTTTAAAAACTTTACTTTCTCAAAAATAATTAAATAATTTAATGCTATATTTAACTATGAGAATAAACACTGCGAATTTTAAACATGATGTGGGCGCTGCAACTGACCACGTTTGATAGCTGTCGGTTGGGCCCTGTTGATGACGAGGGAACCAACTAACTACCAAACGCTTTAAATTCAAGTATTTATCGAGACTTCCTCAGGGGAAGTCCTTTCGCAAAAATATTGCGAACTTGGCCAAGCTCAGAAGCTAATGGTTGCAAACGGGCCGACCTAGCAGGGAGGTGGCGCTGTGCGTATCAACCGAACCTGTCGAGAAGGTAGCGGTAGCGAATTTGAATCAATCCTTTGTCATTTCTCAAGAAGATAGTGGGTGTTCCCCACAGGGCTCCCCTCACGTCGGGGTCACCAGATGTGGGCGCTGCAACTGACCACGTTTGATAGCTGTCGGTTGGGCCCTGTTGATGACGAGGGAATCAACTAACTACCAAACGCTATAAATTCAAGTATTTATCGAGACTTCCTCAGGGGAAGTCCCTTCGCAAAACTATTGCGAACTTGGCCAAGCTCAGAAAGCTAATGGTTGCGAACGGGCAGACCTAGCAGGGAGCTGGCGCTGTGCGTATCAACCGAACCTGTCGAGAAGGTAGCGGTAGCGAATTTGAATCAATCCTTTGTCATTTCTCAAGAAGATAGTGGGTGTCCCCACACATGACTTTATTATTTTCACTATATAGGCGAAAATCCAAAAAATCGTCAAATTCATTTCTAAGTCAGTCTTAATGTTCACTTTATATTTCATCATTTATTTATTAATTTTGTTTTCATTTTGTTTTTCTTGTGAGCACATTTAAGGTGGGACTGGTTATTTCAAAGCTGTAATTTAGAACTGAACTTAAGTCTTATATGTTTATAAAGAATTTCAAGACAAGCGAATGAAATATTTATAATTATTTTTTTCCATTCTGTTCTAAAAATTATTCTAGACATTCGATGTCCTGTAAGAAGCATTTTACATGAACGTATTTGTGATTTTTTTTTTTTTTGGGAGAAATGGATTTTTAACATTTTCGAAGGAGATTTAATTTTCAAATTTGTTTACAAATTTTTTGACGTATATTCGATTTTCTTTGGGGAAGTGTGATAAGTTAATTCATATCCCAGGTGACCATTATGTTTTTTATCATTCAAGAGAAAAATAAATTTGACCTTGCAAAATTTTTACAAACATGCTTATTGAAGGAGAAAAAAACTTGAGAAATTTCTTGTGAGAAGTTATGAGAATACGAAATATTATTTGTCGATTTATTTACATATATTTAGGCATTCAGCTTTTTATATTTATTATCTTCAATAAAGAAACATTGTGATCTTCAGCAGAAATTTTTTTTACACAATTTGACATTTTAGTGTAATGTAGAATTAGAAAATCAAAGAAAAAACATCACCCTTACTTCCTTTGTGGCTTTTACCCGAAACCAATAGGCTGGATTTTTATGAAATTTGGCATATATAAATCAAGGTTTATCCAGAAATGATCTTAGAATTTCGGCATCATAATACACCATTTAGGAAAAAATGCTGCCCATTAACTGCAATAAACGGAGGAATCCACAAGGTAACTAAAAAAATGGACATAAAAATATTTAGAAAATTTCCGGACTTGGAAAAAATGAGAAGTTCTTATTTATTTTTTTTAATTCCTTTAAAAAAATTTGGAAATTTTTATTTATACTATTTTTTTGGTGTTTTTTAATAAATATTTTTTGACAATTTTTTGTATTTGAAAAATTTCGAAATTTTTTGGACTAAGAAATACATTTGAAGATTTTTTAGACTTTCGTCTATTTAGTAAAATAAACATGTGTTAACATTTGGAGCGCTTATTCTCATGGTTAACTAGCATTAAATTTTTTTTGCATTAAAGGTCTTGAAGAACATGAATATTCTTCAAGAATTTAATTTTTTATGAAAATATGTTGAGCTAGGCACACTCCCGTTATTTATTCATTTACACCTTCTATGACACAAAATAAATTATTTTCGTATTTTATTTTAGTTCAAAATACTATTGAGCAATTGAAAAGTTTTTGATTGAGTATTTGAGAATATAAATTACGATTTTATAAGCATTATTATGAGACGAACCTATGTAAGTCAATGCTATATTAGCCGAGTTTAGCTTAAACATGGCTGCGATTCTCGCTTGACCGCACTGTATCTATCAAGCCACTGTACACTTCTACAGTGGCTTGATAGATACAGTGCGGTCAAGCGAGAATCGCAGCCATGTTTATCCTAAACTCGGCTGATATAGCATTGACTTACATAGGTTCGTCTCATAATAATGCTTATAAAATCGTAATTTATATTCTCAAGTACTCAATCAAAAACTTTTCAATTGCTCAATAGTATTTTGAACTAAAATAAAATACGAAAATAATTTATTTTGTGTCATAGAAGGTGTAAATTAATAAATAATGGGAGTGTGCCTAGCTCAACATATTTTCATTAAAAATTAAATTCTTGAAAAATATTCATGTTCTTCAAGACCTTTAATGCAAAAAAAAATTAATGCTAGTTAACCATGAGAATAAGCGCTGCAAATGTTAACACACATGTTTATTTTAATAAATAGACAAAAGTCTAAAAAATCTTCAAATTTATTTCTTAGTCCAAAAAATTTCGAAATTTTTCAAATACAAAAAATTGTCAAAAAATATTTATTAAAAAACTATCAAAAATAAATAAATAAAAATTTCCAAATTTAAAAAAATAAATAAATAAAAAATTTCTAATTTTTTCCAAGTCCGGAAATTTTCTAAATATTTTTATGTCCATTTTTTTTTAGTTACCTTGTGGATTCCTCCGTTTATTGCTGTTAATGGGCAGCATTTTTTTCCTAAATGGTGTATTATGATGCCGAAATTTTAAGATCATTTCTAAATAAACCTTGATTTATGTATGCCAAATTTCATAAAAATCCAGCCTATTGGTTTCGGGTAAAAGCCACAAAGGAAGTAAGGGTGATGTTTTTTCTTTGATTTTCTAATTCTACATTACACTAAAATGTCAAATTGTGTAAAAAAATTTCTTCTGACGATCACAATGTTTCTTTATTGAAGATAATAAATATAAATAGCTGAATGCCTAAATATATGTAAATAAATTGACAAATAATATTTCCTATTCTCATAACTTCTCACAAGAAATTTTTCAAGTTTTTTTCTCCTTCAATAAGCATGTTTGTAAAAATTTTGCAAGGTCAAATTTATTTTTCTCTTGAATGATAAAAAACATAATGGTCACCTGGGATATGAATTAACTTATCACACTTCCCCAAAGAAAATCGAATATACGTCAAAAAATTTGTAAACAAATTTGAAAATTAGGTAAATCTCCTTCGAAAATGTTGAAGATCCATTTCTCCCAAAAAAAAAAAAAAATCACAAATACGTTCACGTAAAATGCTTCTTACAGGACATCGAATGTCTAGAATAATTTTTAGAACAAAATGGAAAAAAATAATTATAAATATTTCATTCGCTTGTCTTGAAATTCTTTATTACCATATTATAAGACTTAAGTTCAGTTCTAAATTATAGCTTTGAAATAACCAGTCCCACATTAAATGTGCTCACAAGAAAAACAAAATGAAAAGAAAATAATAAAATAAATGATGAAATATAAAGTGAACACTAAAACTGACTTAAAAATGAATTTGACGATTTTTTGGATTTTCGCCTATCTAGTGAAAATAATAAAGTCATGTTTAAAATTCGCAGTGTTTATTCTCATGGTTAAATATAGCATTAAATTATTTAATTATTTTTGAGAAAGTAAAGTTTTTAAAGAACAGAATATTTGTTAAGAAAATATTTTTCAATAAAAATAAGTTGAGTTAGGCACACAGCCAGTATTTATTAATTTACACCTTCTACGACACAAAATAAATTATTTTCGTATTTTATTTTAGTTCAAAATACCATTGAGCAATTGAAAAGTTTATGATTAAGTATTTGAGAATATAAATTACGATTTTATAAGCATTATTGTGAGACGAACCTATGTAAGTCAATGCTATATCAGCCGAGTTAAGGATAAACATGGCGCTCGGACGTTCGACCAATCAAAAAGAGGACACCGCTTGACCGCACTGTATCTATCAAGCCACTGTAACACTTCTACTCAGTCAGTTTCCTCTAATTTAACGATGTATTGTGGGTTTTATATTTTTTCTGCTTTTGAAACCTTGTTGAATTATACAAAAATCAACGGACGAAATAATTTTCACTTTTCTATGGACAATGTTATGATTGAAAATAAATCCAGTTTCATTCTCCAAAAAACGTTTTCGGCATGTTGGGTTAGTTCAAATCAAGATAAAACCCACGTATTTATAGTATACTACCTTATGCTATATACTATACTATATAGCACCTTGAGTGTTCAAACAATTTTTATGGCCAAAAAGAATTTTAGATGCAAACAATATTTTAATAACCGGGAATTACGTTATGTGACTTTAACGATAAAAATCTATCTTCATCCCCCCCCCCCCCGAAACATTTCTTGACCTCTTAAACTTTCACCTGTATTGACATTGGGGCAATGTGAATATTTCTGCTCCGAAAACTAATGGGTAGCACGGTCGTACGGCGTGTGACCCTAGCGGTGAAGATAAGCGTCATTCCCTCGCCATTACAAATAATATTAAAGACCTCTAGCGTCAAATATATTGATTTTTGCGGCCTGGAAAAAGCTCAATAGCAAACAACGGCTTAAGGTGGAAGTACGGTATGTGATCAAAACCATACCAGACAGCTGTTCTGAACGTGGTCGAAATTGGTCAAATTTAAAGCAAAGTGTCTGAAAGTTACAAAAGCGATAGAATAAAATAACTGAAAATGCGTTTTACGAGGAAGTAGTGCATGTGACCCCAATAATAAAAATCAAGCAATATCCAGCTGTCATATAGGCCCATTTTTAGTCTCCCAGCGTTCATACATTCATTCTTGCGGCCCATAAAAATCTCAAAAGCTAAAGAATGGCATAAGGCGGAAGTACTGTGTGTTATCCAAACTATACAAAACAAGTCTTGTGAACGAGGTCAATGTTGGTTATATTTAAAGCAAAGAGACCCAAAAACTACGAATAAAATAACTGAAAATGCGTTTTACCGGGAAGTACTGCTTGTGATCCCAAAAATAAAAATGAAGCGATATTCAGCTGTCACACAGATAAATTAAAAGCCCCCCAGCGTTCAAATATATTCATCGTACTGGGTTGGTGAGGGGGAGAAGAACCAGGCGACATGTTCTCCGATTTTTTATTTACTGGCCGAGTACTTTCGCCCCTTCGGGCATCCTCAGGGCGATGTGGAACCATAGGTTACCACAGCCCACCACATGGTTATAGTTCCACATCGCCCTGAGGATGCCCGAAGGGGCGAAAGTACTCGACCAGTAAATAAAAAATCGGAGAACATGTCGCCTGGTTCTACTCCCCCTCACCGACCCAGTACGATGAGAGATGCGACGACTCAACCAAGAAAAAAATATATTCATATTATTTGCGGTCTGTAAAAATCAAAATGTAGCTAATATGCAAGTAACGCGGAAGTACTGTATGGGACCCACTTGATAAAAATCAGGCATCATTCAATCGCCAACCCCAACATTTTAAGACCTTGAAAGTTCAAATACATTGAGTTTTGCGGCCTGTAAAAATCAAAATACAAAACATGCAGTAATGAAATCGTGAAAAAGGCTCATAATGTTGAGGCACTGTATGTGACTGAAAATACAAAAAATCTGGTGTTGTCTGCTTGCCACAATCTACATTTCAAGCCCTCAAACGTAGAAAAATATTGACTCTTATAGCCTGTAAAAATCCAAACAGAAAAAACTTTGAACCCTTATATCTCAAATGCACATGTGTTATTCAAATTGTGAAAAAACCTAATTTTGCTCATTCACTAGGAAAACATTTCCTGAAAATGTCACTGAATTTCATTCATTTTTCAGGAAGATATGGCCATTTATGTCATTTTTGTGATCACGGACGGACGGACATCGGACAGACGGACACACAGACACTTGTTCAGAAAGTGATTTTGAGTAGTTATAGTGCTATGAAAATTTCTTCCAACAGGACTTCGGTTCCAAATTCGACTTTTCAGACGATCTCATTACTTCCATTTACTACGTGAACATGGAAGTAAAAAGAAAGACAAAACATTTTAGTAGTCAAATAAAAGAATACGTACTGGGTTGGTGAGGGGGAGAAGAACCAGGCGACATGTTCTCCGATTTTTTATTTACTGGCCGAGTACTTTCGCCTCTTCGGGCATCCTCAGGACGATGTGGAACCATAGGTTACCACACATGCTGTGGTAACCTATGGTTCCACATCGCCCTGAGGATGCCCGAAGGGGCGAAAGTACTCGGCCAGTAAATAAAAAATCGGAGAACATGTAGCCTGGTTCTTCTCCTCCTCACCAACCCAGTACGATGAGAGATGCGACGACTCAACCAAGAAGAATAAAAGAATAGCTAATAATTATTTTAATTTTTAACGACTTCAAAAGGATGAGGTTCCTATAGTTACCTTGCGGGTTTTTTTCAGTTTTTACTTCCATGTTCACGTAGTAAATGGAAGTATCGAGATCGTCTGAAAAGTCGAATTTGGATCCTAAGTCCTGTTGGAAGAAATTTTCATAGCAAGGGACCGCCGGCTTTCTGAGAAGCGCGACGTGAGAAGGTTCGAGAAGCGGGGGCGAGCTGGACTGGGCTCTGGACCCAAGGTAGATAGATATCTATCTATATATCCTATATCTATCTACCTTGCTCTGGACCGACCGCCCGTCCCTATTATAAGCTGGCAAGCGAACTTAAGTTGTCTCGGTGCTCAACCAGTGATAAATCGCGTTATAAATCGTGTTATAAATCGACTGTGCGTGTTATAAATAGACTGTGCGGGTTATAAATTAACTGTGTTTGTGATAAATTAAGTGTTTACTGTTGAGTTAATAATTGTGTGTCGTTAATAAATTAGGAATCGGTTCTTGAAGTGTGTATTAACTTCCAAGTCTGACCCAAACGAATGCGCGTGGTGTATAAACGTAACAGTACTATTATACTCAGAATCACTTTCTGAACAAATGTCTGTGTGTCCGTCTGTCCGTGGTCACATAATGACATAAATGGCTATATCTTCCTGAAAAAAGAATGAAATTTAACGACATATTCAGGAATTGTTTTCCTAGTGAATGTGCACAATTAGGTTTTTCAAAATTTGAAAAACTCCGCATTTAAGATATAAGGGTTCTAGGTTATTTCTGTTTGGATTTTTACAGGCTACAAGAGTCAACATTTTTCTATGTTTGAGGGCTTAAAATGTCGGTTATTGCAAGCAGAAAACACCAGATTTTTTTTTCCTTTGGGTCAGTTTCAGTGCCTCCACGTTATGAGCCTTTTTCACAATTTCACTAGTGCATGTTTTGCATTTTGATTTTTACAGGCCGCAAAACTCAATGTATATGCACTTTCAAGGTCTTAAAATGTTGGGGTCGGCGATTGAATGATCCCTGATTTTTTATCAAGTGGGTCACATGTAGTACTTCCGAGTTACTTGCATATTGGCTACATTTTGATTTTTATAGACCGCAAAAATGAATATATTTGAACGCTGCGGGGCTTAAAATGTTTCTATATGACAGCTGAATAGCCCCCTTTTTTATTTTTGGGGTCACACGCAGTACTTCCTCGTAAAACGCATTTTCAGTTATTTTATTTGTAATTTTTGGGTTTCTTTGCTTCAAATATAACCAACTTGGTTGGACTTTTGGTTTATTATTCAATAATAAACTATTGTAATCGCCCAAGAAAAAAATTGTCTAACCACCCTCAAAATTTCATGTTTTACGTTTCAAGACATAATATTTTCCTTCTCGTCGCATTTCTTGATGTTCACGGGGTGGGGAGTCGGAGAAAAACCAGGCGACTCATTCTCCAATTCTTTATTAGCTGGCCGAGCACTTTCATCCATTCGGACATCCTCAGGGCGACGTGAAGCCATCCGGTGGTCTCTCACTCTCAATCAACATAATAAAATTGAAAGTAGTTAGATAATCATTATAGTTTAGAACTTCAGTGTTCAATGATTTATTAAGTTTGGTTCTGTGAAGAGAGCAGTCCATGATTGTAAGACACTAAAAAGAGAAGAAAGACTTCATAAAAGTAGTATAAAAGTCCGACTTCAAAATTATTTTCCTATAAAATAAACTCTGAAAAGGAAGAAGTAACAATAATGTCACAACTTCCAGCAACTCATTCACCAACTACACATTTTCAGGACTACTTTACTACTCGTATTGACCTGACCACTTTCTGATTGATTGGACTTGGATTGATGATTTTTTTTTCTAAGCAATCAATTTTGAAGTCGGTTTTATTTTTAAAATGTTCTTTTATTTCCTTTTCAGAGTTTTTTTTATAGGCAATTAATTTTGAAGTTGGCTTCATTGTTTATTGTTTTTCTAAAGTTGTTTAAAGTTGGTTATACCTGCTACCGACTCAAACATACTGTGTGATGCACATCACTGATTTATTGGATATTCGGATTCTGCATGCCTTGAAACGTGGAACATCACATTTTTAGGTGCGTTAGAAAATCTCTCTCTTGGGCATTTACAATGGTTTAATGATAAACCCAAATCAAGCTAAATTCAGCTAGCATAAAAAACATTTCAAGTCTCTCCCATTGTTCAAATTTAATTATTTTTGCAGTCTGAAAAAAATCAAAATAATATGTAACCCGGGTGATAAAAATCTTACCCTTTTCCTATGAACCGTTTCCAAAGAATATACAGCTTACCTAAGGATATTTACATACCTACTTAGGCACCTACTAACTTATTATAAATTCAAATTTATTTGTAACCATCACCTCAGTGTAACAATTCGGCAGTCATTCTGACAACGTCTACTCCAAAAAGAGGGCATTCTTGAAGGAATGACGTTCAATCATTTGGGCAGTAGTAAAATAGTCCTTAAAATGTGTAGTTGGTGATTGAGTTGTTGTTAAGTTTGTCATTATTCCCTTTTCGGAGTTTTTTTTTTTTTTTTTTGGGGGGGGGGAGGTAAATAATTTTGATGTTGGTTTTGTTATTTGTTAAGAACGTATTTTACCACGAGAGTTGTCAAAGTCTCTATTTTTTTTAATGATCGAGTAATAGTTCTTCTATAAGATAGGAATAAACAAGCTTTCGTATTCAATTTGCATCGTGACATAACCACGCCCCTATTATTTAGGCTGGAGGAACGCCCCCCCCCCCTTATAAATGTTTCGATTTCTTAATTGGTACGTAAATCTGTGGCCGACTCAAACATTGGAGTCTGATCTGTACTCCCCTATTTCTGTGTGTACCCTCCTGTTCTTATCCTCATCTCCTTTATTTTTACCTCACCTTTCTACCAGCTATAATAGCCCCGTGTCCTTCTCGGGTTCAATCAAAATGCAAAAAAATGGTTGTTTCCTTATGGAGAAATATTCAAGAGTTCGTCGATTTGCACACAGTTCTTTACTGCCAGTTGATGTATCAACATCTGTCGCATTAAAAGTCAACTCAACCTGCTGCTGATACAACGGTCCGTTAGTTGAAGGAGATGAAAATATTCCAACTCAAGTTTTTTTTCTATTGATTAATCACCTTTCCCAACAAACCTTCACTCCAACTTGATTCGAATTATTTATACATTCAGTATTCTGTAGCATCCATTGAATCCATACGAATAGAATTTCGATAGAATTACGGTTGAACTCCCATAACAGCTGATGGACATTCGCTCAGCTCCGCCAGTTCGAATCGATAACGAAATTAGTATAGGGGTTGTGAGGGGGAGAAAAACCAGGCGACTTAAATATTCTCCAGATCTGGAGCATAATCCTATAAGTCGCCTGGTTTTTCTCCCCCTCACTACCCCTCTACTACAACAAAAATGCGACGACAACCAAACGAAGATAACGAAATTGATTAGTTTTCGATGTATACTACTGTATACTGTATACTATACAGTTGCATAGTGTTGTGTAGGGAAATTAGGAGGGATATTTCATTTGAACACAGACTGATCACGAAGAATAGGTACATCGTACATCGTACGCATTCGATATTTTGATCAAGGCACCTGTGTCTACTGTCTCTGTCTGTGTCTAGTTATTTCGCAGCACGTGAGCACGGTTCCTCTTCAAATTTATTATCCACGGCGGATTCATATCAATTTGCGACGAGGAATAATATCGTTTTTTGTTACCATTTTTTTCTTGACCCCGTTTAGTGACGGTTGTAGTTCGGCTAAAACGTTTCGTAATTCGTATTATTTCATCATCCGTATTAGCGCGAACAGTTCGGGCTCAGTTGAAGGCTGTCCCGATCCAGCCGGTTTCTTTTGTTCGTCAAGACGGTCATAAGTTGATTTTGTCGGTCGTCCAACACGCGTACGTCGAGAGTTTCAATAACTCGCGTAATAGATCTTCGGATTTCGCGAAACTCGATAGAACCTTTCTTTGTTCGAATAATCCTAGGCCACGGAGGCCAGGGTTGACACGTGCTGTTCAGATTCGAATACCATTTAAAATTAAGGCGCCGCGCGCCCCGAGCCGATTTATTACGGTCATTTTGCATAAATCAAGACGATGCCGACTGATCCGGCAACGCTCTGGCTTAGACCTCAACTCGTTACTCGCAGATGATCGGCAGCCCGCCTGAATTCGACATCGGGCAACGGTGGAACAGTTACATTGAACGTCTCCAACAGTTTTTTGAGGCAAACGACGTCAGCCCTAGGAAGAAAACGTCGGTTCTGTTAACGGCAATAAGTGCTCGCGTTTACGACAATATTTATATTACGCGAGTTGTGCCATCCTAATCGGCCGAAGGACAAGACGTTTGAAGAACTTTGCGAGGTTTTATCGTTGCAGTTCGACCCCGTTACATCCGCCTGGCGTTCTCGTAATACGTTTCAACACCTTTTCCAAGAATCGGGAGAAAGGATAAATGACTGGTACGTGCGCATTAAACGTCAGGCCATGGAATGTAAGTACGGCTCCAAGTTGAACGATTTTCTCGCCGAAAAATTTATCACGGGTCTTATAAAAGAGCCCATTTTAGATCGTCTATACGAGGAATTGTCTTTGTGTACCATTAAGACGATGCTCGAACTTGCTCTGAAGAAAGAATCTGATCAACGAACAGCAAGGCGCTGTGTCTGTCGATATCCATCGCTTGAAGGCTCGTCGTATGCCGTTAAAAGAATCCGACGGCCAGTTCAGCCGAGGCTTCCCAAGGAGGGGACCAGGAAGTGGAACGATAACAGATCGGCCAAGAAAGCACACGAACGACGGGAGGTATCAAATGATGCGACTTCCAGAAAAACCGGTAACGCTGTTTGTTTTGCGTGCGATAAAGGTGCACATAGTTTTAAAAATTGCCAATATCGTTGCAAGTTGTGTAAAAATGTTGGACATATTGCAGCGGCATGCAGGAACTTTGACAATAAATTTTTATTAGATGATATTAATTTTGGAAACGATGATGAATGTCAAAATTTGCTGAATTTATCGCTTGTAAGCGACGTTCATAACTTGAGGGGCAACAACCCCTACTTTGTTGAACTAATAGTTGAAGAGAAAGAAGTGTCTTTTGAAATCGACAGCGGATCTTCGCTATCTATTTTTCCGGAAAATGTTTAAAAATAATTTCGAACTTCAGCCAACTGATGTCTGATTGAAGTCGTATGACGGCTCGTTCATTGACCCCGTTGGCAAATTTGATGCCTGGGTTTGGCATAATAATCTCAAGGCGAGATGTACGTTTCTAGTGGTCCAGGGAGGACAGCGGCCTTTAGTAGGCCGAGACCTAATTAAAATTTTTGGGATCAAATGTGGCGCTGACGAACAATGTGTGCTAAACGTCAGCAATCTGAAGGATGTTGAGGAACAATTAATAAACAATTATTCGGATCTTTTTGATGGCACTCTGGGGAGGTACAAGTATTACAAAATTAACTTAACATTAAAACAGCAAGTACAGCCCAAGTTCTTCAAGCCCAGGCCTATTCCTTATGCTTTTAGGGATAGTGTTAATCAAGAGCTAACAAAGCTCGAGTCTATTGGCGTTATCACTAAGGTGGATACCGCAGCATGGGGAACCCCGCTAGTACCCGTTTTAAAACCCGATAATACTGTAAGAGTCTGCGCTGACTATTAAGTGACAGTCAACTCGTTTTTGGATGATATTGAACATCCGGTTCCTACAATGGAGGAGATATTTCACAAACTTCAGGGGGGTCAACTTTTCAGCAAGTTAGATTTTTCTTCCGCCAATAATCAACTAGAGGTGGATAGCGAAACGGCCATGTTACTAGCGTGGTCCACGCCCCAAGGTATTTACAAGGTCAATCGCCTACCCTTAGGAACTTGGCAAGCTTGCAAGCTATTCCAGCGCGAAATAGACAAAACTTTGCATGGTTGCAAAGGAGTTGCTAGCCTACTCGATGATTTAGTCATCACGGGCAAATCTTTACCAGAACATGATTGTTGCCAACTTGAAAAACGTTATTGTTGGAACCTTTGTACCAACTTCTGAAAAAGGGGCAACCATTTATCTGGAACGACAGTTGCGAAAAATCCTTCATCACCGTTAAGAAAGCGATAGCATCGGATATAACCTTAGTTCACTTCAAACCAAGTTTGGGACTAATTCTAGAGTGTGACGCTTCAGAATGTGGAGTTGGCGCGGTACTCATGCATCAGATGCCAGATGGAGAGGAACGGCCAATCAGCTTCTCATCACGAGTCCTTAACGGTGCTGAACGGAAATATGCCACCATCCATAAAGAAGCCCTTGCAATCTATTTCGGGTGTAAGAAATGTTATCAGTATCTAATGGGCGTTTGAGCTCAGCAGACATAATGGCCTCAGAACCGAAGGCAGAGGCAGGTAGGGTAGGTGATAATGGTCCAGTACTGCAGGGTAGGAAAAGCAGCGTGACTAACGAGTGCCCAGCTCCTCCCTTGACCACTGATCGTCCTCGCCGAAATGTAAAACCTCCAAAAAATTTATCTGTGAATAGGTTCTGTAATTTTTTTCCCTTCTTTCTTCCGGAGGATTGTGTTTACTTATTATTTTCAGTGGTTGAACAAAAGACTGTGTATATTTAAATTTCCTTTTCCTCTCTCGGAGAGCCCTCGCTTGGAGGGGAGATTGTGTAGTGTTGGGAAATTAGGAGGGATATTTCATTTGAACGCAGACCTGTGTCTAGTTATTTCGCAGCCCGGTTCCTCTTCAAATTTATTATCCACGGCGGATTCATATCACATGGTATTATTTTCATAGTTCAGTTTATGGTATTTTAATGTTTGTTAGAGTGGTAAATTTTATGCTCGGTGGTGCTTACGTTTTAAACAAATTTTCAGAGTGCATTCCTTGAAGTAGTCATACCACCGGATATAATTTACGAAGAAACGTCCGGCGACATGATGACAATGGAAGGCGGTTCAGTGAAACTAGTCTGTAAAGCCAGGGGCTATCCAGAGCCGAGAATAACCTGGCGTCGTGAAGATGGCGGGGACATCATCCTCAGAAATCCTGTTACAGGGAAAACAAAAGGTAAGTACTTCGCTTAGCTGTCGTCGCATTTATTGTAGTAGAGGGGTTGTGAGGGGGAGAAAAACCAGGCGACTTATTCTCCAGATTTTTATTGGCTGGCCGAGCACTTTCGCCCATTCGGGCATCTTCAGGGCGACGTGGAACCATGAGGTCCACGTCGCCCTGAAGATGCCCGAATGGGCGAAAGTGCTCGGCCAGCCAATAAAAATCTGGAGAATAAGTCGCCTGGTTTTTCTCCCCCTCACAACCCCTCTACTAAAAGGTAAGTAGATCTCCTCAACTTTTATTAGAACAAAAAAAAAACGCTGCGAATGATTGCGTCTTGCCAGTGGTTTACTTACTTTCTATTCTTCTTTTCCTTGTCGCATTTCTTGATATCCGGGAGTTGTGAGGGGGAGAAAAACCAGGCGACTCATTCTCCGATTCTTTATTGGCTGGCCGAGCACTTTCGCCCACTCGGGCATCTTCAGGGCTGCGTAAAGCCTTGGTGGCCACGGCTCGGCCAGCCAATACAGAATCGGATAATAAGCCGCCTGGTTTTTAACCCCCTCACAACCCCCGGCACTATTCTATCGTTTCTATCATGACTTGAGAATACTATCCACTTTACCAACCCACAGTAACTAATCAAAACACTAGTGACAGTTTCCATCTTACGACAGATGACTGGTAACCATGAACAAAATCCTTGGCAAAATGAGTAACTGTACGTACCTACATATTTTTACCCAACTTCAAAAAGAGGAGTTTACTATGGTTGACTTGTGATTTTTTCTCGCTTTATGTTGCCCGCTGGGGTTTAGTTCCTGTACGTCCGATCGGGTTATTTTTTTTTGTTTGAAAGTCAATCCAGGTAGGTCCCATAATTTTTCCAATTGTGTCCATCCAGTAGTAACGTCCCCAGATCCGGAGAAATGCCAGAAAACGTGATTTTCGCGAAAACAGGAAGTTTTGACTTTACGCGATGCCGATTTCCACATATTTGAGGTTTTTCGAACCCCACTCCCAACCACGTCGAGAAAAAAATATGAACATTATTGCACATGGAAGTGATCAGCAAGAGAGTTTCCAAAAATGATGGAAAATTAGTTTTACATGACATAATTATGACATAAATTTGAAAAGGAAATGTAACAAAACTGCCCCAACTTCACCACAACTCATTTACAAACTACACGTTTTAAGGACTACTTTACTACTCGTATTGACCTGGCCAGTTCCTGAATGATTGGACCACCTCCCTTAACAATATGAAAATTACTATTTCTCATGTCCCAAATGATTGAAAGACTTTATTGTATGATTGAAAGCCGTACGCCGTACGCATTTCTGACGAAACTAAGAGCTGAATTCTCGAAATTTTCACCAAAAATTAATCTTGGTCTGACAACGGTCAAATTATTTAGCCAAGTCACTACCTCAATTCGAAGGGTATTTTCGAGGGGGGGAAGTTTGTATTTCAACTTTTTCCAGATAAAGGTGTATTTGGTATCAATTTTTTATAGGTTTTTGGACGCTGAATCGAATGAGACGATCGCGGGGTCGATAGCTTTATTGATTCTCGAGTTATCGAGTCAAAATTTCCTCTTTTCGCGAAAATCACGTTTTCCGGCATTTCTCCACGTCTGGGGACGTAACTACGGGATGGACTCAATTGAAAAAATTATGTGACCTACCTGGATGGCAACACTTTCAAACAAAAAAAGTAACCCTATCGGACGTACAGGAGCTGAACGACATCGGACAACACATACCGAAAAAACCCCCGCAAGTCAACCACAGTAACCTCCTCCTATCGAAGTCGGTTAATAACTCGAAAGTTCTTGGAGCTATAAAAATCGTTTTATACTTGTTGGAATGGTCGTCAAACACTCTCTCCAGCTGTACCGTCAGGAAAATAATTTAGCTTTCAATTTGGAAATTAAGAAAAATAAAAAAATTTAAAACTACAATTATATTTGCTACGGAGTTTTCCCCTATAGTTACCAATCTGGTTTCGGTTGGAACGTTCACAAAAGTTCGGAATAATTACTATCAGAAATTGAGAGTCTTCTGAAATCATTATTGAAGCGAAGGAATAATATACCACTGTACAATCATTTACAGCGTTTTTTTTCCTTTTCATTGTTTTCTTAAAGGCAAATAATTTAAAAGTCGGTTTTATCATTTTTTAAAAAGTTTTTTTTGGTTCTCGAGTTATTGCAGCTTTTGTGTAGAATTTTCGAGAATTTCAGAAATTAGACAAGATGGTATGACAGAGACTTACTTGAGTCATAAAAAATGTCCTATACTCGTTGAGATGCTCGTCAAACACTCTCTTTAGCTTTATCATCTGGTCAATTATTTAACTTTTAATAAGATGTACAAAAAATTGTTAAAATTATTTTAGCTGCCTTGGATTATTTATAGGTTATAGATGTTTGGGATGGTTGCTATTGCAAGTGGATCGTAGTATTGAGTCATAATTTGTTCAAGGACATGGCTAGTGATAACTACTGTACAATCATTTGCAATTAGTTTTTTCGAAATTGATTCTAAAGGATTTAACAAAAATTTCAGTGTGTGCTCTATGAGTGATTGCATTCAAAGAAATTTCAAATATAGAGCATGTTTTGTTCTTTTTTCAGTGACGTCGGTCGAGGGGTCGGTTTTACTTCTAACAAAAGTAACAAGGTCAGAGATGGGTGTTTATATGTGCATAGCCAGCAATGGCGTTCCTCCGACGGTCAGCAAAAGGCTGATGCTTCATGTTCATTGTGAGTAAATCATGAAACTGTTAATTACTGACATAATTACATAGATACCTATTCATTAGTCTTACCGGTCGCTAGCTGTCTAAACGATACGACGACAAATTTAGAATATTGGAACTGATAACTATTGCCTCACATTAAATTAACACTAATCAAGCAATACATTTTTTCAGATTTTAGTAGCAAGCGCGGGAAAAACTTTTTTAGAAAATATGAAAAACCAATTGGTAGTAAAAAATTAATGTTATTGTAATATTAGCTATATTTTGGTTGGTAGGTACTCCCGTCTGTTTTGTTAACCGACTGCAAAAGGAGGAGGTGACTATGGTTGACTTGCGGAGTTTTTTTTCTGTATGTGTTATCAGCTCCTGTTAGTCCGATCAGGTTAATTTTTTTTGTTTGTAAGGGTTACTGTCCAGGTTGAAATTGAGTCCATCCAGTAGTTACGTCCCCAGATGCAGAGAAATGCCGGAAAACGTGATTTTCGCAAAAACGGCAAGTTTTGACTTTGTGAGCTCATAGCTTCTACAAAAATTGCTCGATTGTTTTGTTTTTTAAGTCATTTTGTTTATAATTTATCTGCCTTTGAGGGCCTAGCTCAATTTTTTTTTTTTTTTTAGCATTCTGATATGGCGTGTAGAGATGAAAGTGTAATAAACCAGTGGTGTGCATAGATCACACAGTACCTCCATGTTTTGAGTCGGTAACAGGTATAGGGACAGGTATAGGGAGGTATAGGGTAGTTTGGGACTGCGATGGGCTACTACAAGACGGTTTTCCTGCCCGCGATCTTGTACGCTGCGGCAACTTGGTGGAGCCGACCCTCAAAGAGCGCCAGGAGTAGGGTGCAGTCAATCCAGCGGACGGCCCTTGTGCCGATGACCAAAGCGTATAGAACGACAGCAACCGCGGCACTTCAGGTCATTGCCGGGACTCCACCGTTGGACCTGGTCCTTGACGCCAGGGTGGCTTACTCAGCGATCAGGTGGCCGCAAAGAACGACGGCGACGGTGCACCACGATCTCGCGGCGGCGATTGGACAGAACGAGGGGGAACCAGAGAAGCTCGCAGCAATCGAGGAATGGGTAATGCAGCAGTGGCAAGAGCGCTGGGACACCGGCAACACGGGGCGGCTTACGTACGAATACCTTCCTAACGTCCGGGAGAGGATGCGGCAGTCGTGGCTGCTGCCGGGGTACGTGGTCACCCAGGCCCTGGGCGGACACGGCAATTTCAACGCGCGATTGACGTACTTCAAGCGGAGGGAGGACCCTATTTGCCCCTGTGGTGGGGGCGAGGAAACCGCGGAGCACGTGGTGCGGGCTTGCACTCTCTACACGGAGGCCCGGGAGGAGGCGTTTGGCGCGCCAAGCTACGACGGCGAGCTCCGGGCCCTAGTCGGCAGCCCGGAAGCATTTAGGGCGTTCAGCACATATGCGCAGAGGTGGCACGCGGCGCGCGGGGAGGGACCGATTCCCGTCGGCGACCATTAGTGAACCGGGACCTGCAAAAACCTGTAAAGGAAACCTGAAAGGAAAACGAGCCGCGTACAAGACGCAGCCCGCTGTGAAAGAAAACGAGAAATGATACTTACCCGATGGACGATGAAGATCCTGCGACCCTGCAACGAGGGTGGCCCTGCGACGGAGACGACGATCCTGCGACGGAGACGACGATCCTGCGACGGCGGTGATCCCGCTGTGGCGATGATGACTGCGCAGACACGACTCTGCAATGACGGCGGCCTGGAAGAAGAAGAAGAATACTTTGACGCAGTACCTGTTAAGGAAACCTGCAAAGAAAATGAGCCGCGTACAAGACGCAGCCCGCTGAGGAGGGATACTTACCCTATGGACGACGAAGATCCTGCGACCCTGCAACGATGGCGACCATGCGACGGAGACGACGATCCTGTGACGGAGGCGACGATCCTGCGACGGAGACGACGATCCTGTGACGGAGACGACGATCCTGCGACGGAGACGGCGATCCTGCGACGACGGTGATCCCGCTGCGGCAACGATGACTGCGCGAAGATGACTCTGCAATGACGGCAGCCTGGAAGCATTCTGCGCGTTTAGCGCGTGTGTGCGGAGGCGGCACGCGGTGCGGGGGGAGGGACCCATCCCCGTCCGCGACTATCAGTGAACCGGGACCTGCAAAAACCTGAAAAAGAAACCTGTAAAGAAAACGAGACCAACCACGAAACCACGTACAAGACGCAGCCCGCTGAGAAAGGAAACGAGAAAGGATACTTACCCAGAAGGACGACGAAGACCCTGCGACCCTGCAACGATGGCGACCATGCGATGGAGACGACGATTCTGCGACGGCTGTGACCTCGCTGCGGCGACGATGACTGCGTGGAGAAGACCCTGCGGAAAAAAAAAAAAAAAAAAAAAAAAAAAAAAAAAAAAAAAAAAAAAAAAAAAGAAGCTGCGATAAACTAGATGTGCAACGATAGACATAAAATATAGCGGAATTATGCAGCAATGATATAATTAAAGTAATTCCTGGCCTCAAATAAGCCCTGTAAAAGCGGATGCCGCCAAGTGGACCAGCCTGGGCATGACGTCTATGAGTCATGGCTAAAATCCGTTGAGGCCGGGTTGCCTGCTATGCTGAATTTAAAGAATCTGAAACTAAATGGAAGGGAAACGAGCGCAGCAATGTTGTGAAGGGCCTGAAGGCCTAAGTACAACAAGAAAGAGAACAGCGCATAGCAGGTAACAGGTATAGCCAATTATGAAAATCGTACAAAGACGGTAGTGTTAATTCACAAAAACAAGCCAGGAGACCCAAGAATAAAAAATGCACCAGTTAGGTTGATAATGCTTCCGCAGTATGAAAACATGCGTCATTCGTAAGTGTCATTCACTCATCGTTACAAACATTCAAAGACCTCCGGTGTCCAAATATATTGATTTTTGAAGCCAGCAGAAGATTCCCACTAAAAGCTCATAACATGGAACTACTAGGATGTGGCAATATCTGTCACTCAGACCATGGACAGATGGACGTGAGGACATACGGACACTCTGACAAACAAACAAATGGACGACACTTGTTCAGAAAGTGAGCAGAGCGCTTTAGGAGCAGGCACGTTCAGATAAAGCTGACGTAGGTTTTCTAAACCTCTACTCAGGCACTTTCCTCTCATCTAACGATGTATAGTGGGTTTTGTATTTTTTCTGCTTTCTAAACCTTGTTCAATTATACAAAAATCAACTAACAGACTAAATTATTTCCACTGTTCTACAAACGATATAATGATTGAAAATGAATCTACCTTCGTTCTCTACAAAACGTTTTCGGCATGTTGTCATTGTTTATTATGTTGGATTAGTTCGAATCGAGATAAAAACCCATTGCATTCATAGTATATTATCATTTCTGAGTATCAATTTAGTTTTATGAAATCAAGGGTGATTCCCTGCCATTAACAAACGTTCCTAGACCTTAAGCGTTCAATCAATTTTTGTGGCCAAAAAGCATTCTAAATGGAAAACATTTGTGATAACGGGGAATTACGTTATGTGACTTTAACGATGATTATCTATTGTCATTCACCCGCCAAAGAAAACGTTTCATGACCTTGTAAACGTTCAACTATATTGACTTTAGGGCAATGTGAATATTTCTGATCCAAAAAACGCGCTAGAATAAAAGAACTGAAAATGCGTTTTACGAGGAAGTAGTGCATGTGACCCCAATAATAAAAATCAAGCAATATCCAGCTGTCATATAGGAACATTTTTAGTCTCCCAGCGTTCATACATTCATTCTTGCGGCCCATAAAAATCTCAAAAGCTAAAGAATGGCATAAGGCGGAAGTACTGTGTGTTATCCAAACTATACAGAACAAGTCTTGTGAACGAGGTCAATGTTGGTTATATATATACCTAAGAGGCCCAAAAAGTACAATAACGCTTGAATAAAATAACTGAAAATGCGTTTTACGAGGAAGTACTGCATGTGACCCCAATGATAAAAATCAAGTGATATTCAACTGTCGTTTAGAAAAATTTCAAGTCCTCCAGGGTTCAAATATATTCATTTTTGCGGTCTATAAAAATCGATATATAGCTAATATGTTAATAACGCGGAAGTACTGTATGTGACCCACTTGATAAAAATCAGGTATCATTCAATCGCCGACCCCAACATTTTAAGACCTTGAACGTTCAAATACATTGAGTTTTGCAACCTGTAAAAATCAAAATAAAAAACATGCACTAGTTAAATTGTGAAAAAGGCTCATAACGTGGAGGCACTGTATGTGACCCTCTATACATCTGGTGTTTTCTGCTTGCCATAACCGTCATTTCAAGCCCTCAAACGTAGGAAAATATTGACTCTTATAGCCTGTAAAAATCGAATCAGAAAAAACTTGGACAAATGCACAGTTTTTCAAATTTTGAAAAAACCTCATTTTGCTCATTCACTGGGAAAACATTTAATTCATTTTACCATTTATGTCATTTTTTGCCCAGGTCAGACGGACAGACAGACACTTGTTCAGAAAGTGATTCTGAGTATAGTACTATAAAAATGTCTTCCAACAGGACCTTGGTTCCAAATTCGACTTTTCAGACTTCCATTTACTACGTAAACATGGAAGTAAAAACATGATAACGATTTTCCCTTTTTTGAGGTTTTTCGAGCTTTACTCCCAACTACGTACAGAAAAAAAATTATGAGCATTATTGCACTTGGAAGTACTCAGCAAGAGCTTTACAAAAATGAAAGAAGATTACTTTTATATGACATAATAAGGGAGCAACCGATGTTTTTACAGACCTATGTTTGAGACCGTACAACTTCTAAACGAAAACTGTTTTTTTTTTTTTTTTTTTTTCATAGTTTGTGTACTTAAATTTTTAAAATTTGAATCTAGTTTACAAGATCAAAGTTTGGTTATGATTGGGCAAAAATTAGATACTTTTTAGCCCCTATTTCTAAAAAAAATTGTTTTAATATCCCTTTTTGGGAATATTAATTTATGGCTGTAGAAAAAAATCTAACCAAGCCACTTTCACTTAAAAGCATTTGCACTTTTGTTAAAAGATTTGACTTTAGCTTTCTTAAATTTTCAACAAATGTCATGGTTTTGGGGGCCAAATAATCTAATTGTCATGCACTAACGTTTGGCGGATTGATGAAATTTTGTTCGGTTGCTCTCATTCAGTGTAATTGCGGATAGGCACAACTCTTTTATCATTTGAGAACTAAAAACTGAGTAAATTGGTGCATTTCAGTAACCAAAAATGGTAAGGTAAATTATTTGAGTTTTGTATGGCGGATCAAAGCATCCGGTATGTTGACCAAGAGTCCCAAATCAGTGGATGGATTCTTCCTAGCGTTCAAACTCACTCGCAATCAACATAATAACAATTAAAGTACTTAGGTAATCATTACAGTTCCGAACTTCAGATTTCAAATGATTTCAGTAACCAAAAATGGTTACTGGTGATAAATTATTTGAGTTTCGTAAGGTGGATCAATGGGATCAAAGAGTCCGGTATGTTGACCAAGAGTCCTAAATCAGTGGATGGATTATTCCAAACGGTCAAACTCACTCTCAATCAAGATAATTACAATGAAAGTAGTTGAGTAATCATTATAGTTCAGAACTTCAGGTTCTAATGATTTATGAAGTTTGATCGGTTAGTAGTAAGTGACAACAATACAATAAAGAAAGCTTGAGCTAATTGTGTGAAGAGAGATGTCCAAAATTACGCTAAAAAGAGAGAATTAAAAATATCTTAGAAAGAAAAATAAAACTGAATTCAAAATTATTTGCCTATAAAATAAACTGTGAAAAGGGACTCATTACAAAAATGTCCCAACTTCACAGCATCTCATTCGCCAACTACATATTTTCAGGACTACTTTACTACCACTTCCTGATTCATTGGACCACGTCCCCAAGTAATATGAAAATGAGTAATTCTCATTTCCCAAATGATTGAAAGGCTTTCCTTTCACCTCTAAATCACCTCCAGATTAATCACTTTTTGGAGTTGGCGCCTATCTGGCAGGATGATTACCGGATGGTTAAAATAAATACGAATTCACGATAAATTAGTACATGCCAGGTATAAGAGTGGGTTCGGACGTGAAGATTTATGGAACAACTGAAATGGTTTTTAGGAAAAGGCGTGACTAGTCATCGTCAAACTGATATTCTTAAAAATCAGCTCTCACAATTGCTGGTTTGCTCTGTTCAAGTATCATGAAAACTTATGATATTTATATTCGTACTATTTCGTTTTCTATAGGCTTCTCCAAGACATTATAAGAGACTCGAAAAGTGAACAATCTGGAGGCGATTCAGAGGTGAAAGGGAAGGTGTTATTAGGGGAGGTGGTCCAATCAATCAGGAAGAGGTCAGGTCAATACGAGTACTACTTTAATTGTTATTATGTTGATTGCGAGTGAGTTTGAACGCTAGGAAGAACCCATCCACTGATTTGGGACTCTTGGTCAACATACCGGATGCTTTGATCCGCCTTACAAAATCTTTTAACGAAAGTGTGGTGGCTTGGTTAGATTTTTTTCTACAGCCATAAATATTCCCAAAAAGGGATATTGAAACAATTTTTTTTAGAAATAGGGCCTAAAAAGTATCTAATTTTTGCCCAATCATAACCAAACTTTGATCTTGTAAACTAGATTCAAATTTTAAAAATTTAAGTACACAAACTATGGAAAAAAAAAACAGTTTTCGTTTAGAAGTTGTACGGTCTCAAACGTAGGTCTGTAAAAACATCGGTTGCTCCCTTATTATGTCATATAAAAGTAATCTTCTTTCATTTTTGTAAAGCTCTTGCTGAGTACTTCCAAGTGCAATAATGCTCATAATTTTTTTTCTGTACGTAGTTGGGAGTAAAGCTCAAAAAACTGGCTTCATGACATCAAGAAATGCAACGAGAAGGAAACGATGAGTATATAATGTTTAATCAATATGAAATTGAGCAATCTTTTGTACCTATTTCAGTTCGTCCGGTAATCCAAGTCCCTAATCAATTGGTTGGGGCACCAAGTGGAACAGACGTCACATTACAATGCCACGTCGAAGCTTCTCCCAAAGCAATCAATTACTGGACCAGAACCTCCGGTAAGAATCCTTCCTCAAACACAAGCGCAAAATGATACAGAAATTGAAATCATTTATGATATATACGCGGAAACATATTTAACTCAATACTTTTAGTTGTGGTTCTAATTCTTGCAATGAGTTTTTTTTCAACAAGTAGGTCATTATTCTAAATGCGCCACTATCATATTTTTGGCATGGTAAATTTTTACTGTTAATCCAAAACAAGAGAACACTATGACCAATTCCACCCCTTGCACTCCCTGGGGGGGGGGGGAGGCTGCAGATGATTGTACAGTGGTTCCTTCGTTTCAATATTGGTTTATTGTTCCTTCGTTCCAATAGTGATTTAATAATGACTAAGTATCCAGTTTTTATAGTAATTATTCCGAACATTTGTGAACGTTCCCACCGAAAAACAGATGGTAACTATAAGGGAAAACTCCGTAACAACTATTGTTGTTAGCAACTCAGTATTTAGTTAAGGCCACTGTTCGCCTCCTATAAAGAATTAAGGCCTCCAACCAAAAGCTTATTTATGTCGAATATTTTAAAAACTTTTAACGATTCAGTTAGTTTTGTCTTTTTGCCAACAGGTGAAATGATAGTGAGAAGCGGTAAGTACATAATGGATGAGCAATCGTCACCGTACTACGCAACGTTAATGCATCTCACAGTTAAAAATATCCACAAATCTGATCTTGGCGGATACAAGTGCGTGTCGAAAAACAGTATGGGTGACGCAGAAGGCACTATCCGTCTTTATGGTGAGTACTAGTCGCTTGAATCGGTTTCATACTGTTGATGATTGAAAATACACCTCTGTTCCTAATTTTTTGAAAAAATAGAAGTTAAAGCCAGTGGTGTGCATAGATCACACAGTACTTCCATGTCTGAGTTGGTAACTGGAATAACCAATTATAAAATCAAGAAGCTTGTATTAAGGGCATAACGTTATTACTCTACAACTGTTATTGAAAAACTACCTAGGAGAACCCAAAAATAAAAAAAAACTCACGAATTAGTTTGATAATGGGGAAGTGCAGGATGTGGACATAACATAACAATACAAGCCTAGTTATGTAAAATGGGGTAATTTGTATAGACAGCCAGCCTACACAGTGTGCACACCTAAAATAAAAATCAAGTCATCTAACAATCTGCTTGACATGAAGAACACTTTGAAATATCAAACATTTATTTGATGACCTCAAACGTAGATAAATGTATTCTTATATTTTAGCCTGTAAAAAATTGAAGCAGAAGAAACGTTGACCGTTATATCTCAGATTCAATAACAACTCAAATTCAATAAAATAAAATCTTGCTCATTTACTGGGAGAACATTCTCTGAAAATTTCATTGAGTTTAATTCATTTTTCAGGGAGATATATGACGATTTATGTTACTTTTTTACCACAGACACATTGACAGACACTTGTTCAGAAAGTGATTCTGAGTATAGTACTTCGAAATTGTCTTCCAACAGGACCTCGGTTCCAAATTCGACTTTTATGACAATCACAATACTTTCATTTACTGTGTAAACAAGCCTTATTAATAAATTACCTTGGACGCTTTTTTTATTCAAGCTATGGAATTAAACAAGAACGGACGGATTAACCTTGAAGAGGACGAAGATACTTTCCACGATGAGAACGATTTGGGCGACGATGAAGGAGAAAGTCAAGGGCCTCTGAGGGAGGAAGGGAGTGCCCTTGACAGACTTCCTAGCAGCCCTGCGCGGGGATTGGCTCCCTCTGTCAACAAGTTCTTCCAGCCATTGACCTTACCAGTCATCTTCCTTGCTGCTACAATTTTCTAGAGTGCCAACTAGTAAGAAATTTTAGTAGGTTCATATAGCATACTAGAACGCTTTATTTACGTTTTTCAAGAACTCAACTAACTCTCCACTGATTATAAAAGATGTTACATTGATGCTATTTTGCATAGGGAAAAACCTCAAAATTTGGTATTTGTCTCCTGTGGGGAACACCCAATATCCTCTTGAGAAATGACAAAGGATTGATTCAAATTCGCTACCGCTACCTTCTTGACAGGTTCGGTTGATATACATTAGTAAGACTATAACTATCATCAGTTTTCATGATATTTGACTGTGGAATTCAGCATTTATGAGAGCCGATTTGTAACAATATCAATTTTACGATGACTACGCATTTTCCTAAAAACAATTTCAGATTACTCTATGAGTCTTCAAGTCCAGACCCAGTCATATTACTACCTGGCACCTACTAAATTATTATAAATTCATATTTATTTATTACCATTTGGAAGTCATTCTGCCCGAGAGGCGCGGACTCAAAAATGATCAATATGGAGACGATTCAGAGGTGAACGGAAAGTATTTTAATCATTTGGGAAATGAGAAGTAGTCATTTTTATATTATTAGGGGAGGCGATCCAATCAATCAGGAAGTGGTCAGGTCAATACGAGTAGTAAAGTAGATAACAACAATACAAACAACAATACAATACAATACAATACAATACAACAACATGCTTCAATAAGGATTTAAGGAGACTATCCATTTGTGATTTTAAATATTCCTATCATTTGTGAACGTTCCCACCCGAAAACAGGTGGTAACTATAAGGGAAAACCCAGTTGCAACTATTGTAAATTTAATCATTTTTAATTTCCTAATTAAAAGCTAAACTTAATGCCTAACGATACAGCTGGAGAGATCAGTGTTTGACGGCCATTCCAATGAGTTTAGAACGATTTTTGTAGCTCCAAGTTATACCCTCATGTCAAATTTCTGAAAATCTCCCAAATTCGGCACAAAAGCTGCGATAACTCGAGAACCACTAAAGCTATTGACCCCACGATGGTCTCATTCGATTCAGCGTTCAAAAATCTATATAATTTGATACGGCTTACACATTTTTCTGAAACACGCTGGAAAATATGAATTTTCTCCCCCTCAAAACCCCCCAAAAATACCCTTAAAATTGAGCTAGCAAGTTGGTTCAAGAATTGGGCCGTCGTAGAACCGAGATTGATTTTTGGTGAAAATTTCAAGAATTTCGCTATTATGGTTTGGCCGGAAAACTGCTAACGGCGTACGGCGGACAGACAGAATTTTTTTTATTGGATATTCGGATTCTACATGCCTTGAAACGTAAAACATCAAATTCCGGCCAAACTGTAAGAGCTAAAAATTTGAAATTTTTACCAAAAATCAATCTCGGTCCTACGACGGCCCAATTCTTGAACCAACTTGCTAGCTCGATTCTAAGGGTACTTTTGGGGGGTTTTGAGGGGGAGAAAATTCATATTTTCCAAGGTTTTTCAGAAAAATGTGTACGTGGTATCAAATTATATAGATTATTATTGGACGCTGAATCGAATGAGACCATCGCGGGGTCGATAGCTTCATTGGTTCTCGAGTTAACACAGCTTTTGTGCCGAATTTGGGAGATTGTTAGAAATTTGACATGAGGGTATAACTCGAGAGTTCTTGGAGCTATAAAAATCGTTCTATACTCATTGGAATGGTCGTCAAACACTCTCTCCAGCTGTATGGTAGGGCAAAAAATTTAGTTTTTAATTTGGAAATTAAGAAAAATAAAATCGATTAAAATTACAATAGTTGCTACGGAATTTCCCGATAGTTCCCAATCTGTTTTTCGGTTGAAATGTTCACACATGTTCTGAATAATGACTATCTGAAATGGATAGTCTTCTGAAATTTTATTTGAAGCGAAGGAATAATAAACCACTGTACAATCATTTGCAGCGTTTTTTATTGGATATTCGGATTCTACATGCCTTGAAACGTAAAACATCAAATTTTGAGGGGGGTTAGAAATTTTTTTTTTCTTGGGCGATTACAATGGTTTATTATTGAATAATAAACCAAAATCCATCATCATTCACCCGCCTAAGAAAACATTGCATGACCTTTTAAACGTTCAACTATATTGACTTTCGGGTAATGTGAATATTTCTGATCCAAAAAAACTACCGGATAGCACGGATGTTCGGTGTGTGATCCTAGCAGTGAAGATCAGGCGTCATTCACTCGCGATCACAAAAATAGTAGATAATATTGACGGTAAAATATATTGATTTTTGCGAAAAACGGCTAAGGCGGAAGTACGGTATGTGATTAAAACAATACAAAAACAAGTGTTTCGAACGTGGTCCCCCAAAAGTAAAATAACGCTTGAATAAAACAACTGAAAATGCGTTCTACAAGGTAGTACTGCATGTGACCACAAAAATAGAAATCAAGCAATATTCAGCTGTCATATAGGAAGATGTTAAGTCTCCCGGAGTTCTTATATATTCACTCTTGCGGTCTATGTAAATAAAAATGTAGCCATTATGCAAATAACGCAGAAGTACTGCGTTTTTATGAGGTAGTACTGCATGTGACCCCAAAAATCAAAAACAAGCAATGTTCAGCTGTCATATAGGAAAATGTTAAGTCTCCCGGGGTTCATATACCTATATTCACTCTTGCGGTCTGTAAAAATCTCAAAAGCAAAAAAATGACATACAGCAGAAGTACTAAATGTTATCCAAGCTATACAAAAACAAGTTTTGTGAACGTGGTCAAAGTTGGTCATATATAGAGCAAAGAGACCCATAAAGTAAAATAACGCTTGAATAAAATAACTTAAATTTCGTTTTACGAGGAAGTACTGCATGTGGCCCCAATAATAAGAATCAAGCAATATTCAGCTGTCATATAGAAACATTTAATGTCCCCCTGCATTCAAATAAAGTCATTTTTGCGGTCTATATAAATAAAAATGTAGCCATTATGCAAATAACGCAGAAGTACTGTATGTGACCCACTTGATAAAAATCAGGCATCCTCCAATCGCCATCCGAAATATTTTAAGGCCTTAAACTTGATATACATTGAGTTTTGTGGCCTTTAAAAATCAAAATACAAAATAGGCCCTAGTGAGATCGTGGGAAATGCTCATAACGGGGAGGTACTGTGTGTGACCCAATATACAAAAAAATCTGGTCTAATCTGCTCACTTCAAAAAACATTCTAAGGCATTAAACATGGAAAAATATTGGCTCTTTCAGCCTGTAAAAATCAAAACAGAAAAAGCGTTGAACCCTTATATCTCAAATGTAAATCGTGTTTTTCAGATTTTAATAAAAGCTATATTTGCTCATTTACTGGGAGAACATTTCTGAAAATTTCGTTGAGTTTCATTCATTTTTCAGGGAGATATGGCGATTTATGTCAGGTTGTAACCACAGACACTTGTTTAGAAAGTGATTCTGAGTTATAGTATTATGAAAATTTCTTCCAACAGGACCTCGGTTCCAAATTCGACTTTTCAGTAACAAGTGCCTAATGAAATCATGGTATGAATATCAAGATAATTTATTAGGTTCAAATGCGTCTTGTTTTTATGTTACAGAACGCAACTCCGCCGTGCTCTCCTGTGAATACAGCTTTCAAAAATTCGAAGCATTTGACAAGCCACTGTCCTACGGAAGGCTTTGACGGAGTTAAAAATAGTACTCTTGTTATCTGATCCAGTTCTTTGTAAATATCCGTATAGGCTTGTAGATAGGTGAATGATCTTGTAAGTTTGAATTACAATCCTAATGTACTTTAACATTATTTATTACTTTAGTCGTTAATTAACAACATAATAAATCGTTCATCACGTCGTTTATTCGGTATAATTATTCAGAATATTCTGAAAATCATCACACTTCGTTATCCATGACCAATTCAAATGATGCCCTTTCCTACAGTAGTTGTTTCCTCTTTTCTTAGTGTCATATGAACTTTGACATGAAGAATAATAGAATTAAATTTTCCCCTCAAAGAATTTGCTCACATATTCTTTATTGCACTTGGGCCACTTACTACTAACAGACCGTAACAATCCATTCTTCTGTTGAGCAATAAAGCGAATAATTCTAAACTAAGAAAGAATGAGGTTGAAAGTATTGAATGATCACTCCATTGATTTGGGACCCTTGGTCAACACATACGATACCGTGATAACTATTGAAAATCTCAGAATGATGATGACTTTTATGTTCAAAATACCGCATTTCGCTCATTTTTGTCGTTTAAACTAACGTTGCTAATCATTCTTCACTTTCTCGAGTAATTATACAGTATATATTCTTACAAATTCGGAATCTATAGGCTTCTCCAATACAATATAAGAGAGGCGCCGACTCCAAATGATGATCAATCTGGAGGCAGTTCAGAGGTGAAAGAAAAATCTTTTAATCATTTGGGAAATGAGAGATAGTAATTTTTATATAATTAGGGAAGGTGATCCAATCAATCAGGAAGTGGTTAGGTCAATACAAGTAGTAAAGTAGTCCTTAAAATGTGTAGTTGGTGAATGAGTTGCTGCGAAGTTGGGACATTTTTGTTATTTTTTCCTTTTCAGAGTGTATTTTATAGACAAAGTTTTTGAAGTCGGTTTTATTTTTATTTTTAAAGTTTTTTTATTTTCTCTTTTTAGTGACTTACAATCATGGACAGCTCTCTTCACAGAATTTTCCCAAGCTTTCATTATTGTGTTCTTGTCACTTACTACCAACCGTCCAAACTCAATTCATAAGTCAGTTGAACGTTGGCGTTTTGAAGTATAATGATTACCGAACTACTTTCAATGTTATTATGTTGATTGAAAGTGAGTTTTAACGTTTGGAATAATCCTATGGCCATAGGTACCATTGGTCCTATAATGCCCTGAAGAAGCCCGAATGGGCGAAAGTACTCGGCTGAATAATAAAAAATGGAGAAGAGGTCGCCTCGTTTTTCTCCCCCTCAACGTACAAAAAAAAAAAAAAAAAAAAAATTTTCAAGTGTTGTAACAATGTTATTACCTAACGATTCCTCGCCCGATGTTGATAACATTGTCGCCAACAATGTTACGTTCGGTGTGAAAGG
Organism: Tupiocoris notatus; assembly: GCA_037159825.1. Taxonomy (NCBI): domain Eukaryota; kingdom Metazoa; phylum Arthropoda; class Insecta; order Hemiptera; family Miridae; genus Tupiocoris; species Tupiocoris notatus. Next base: position 427,827 of record JASJUZ010000082.1, read on the forward strand.
AAAGTTACTGAAAAATGATAATAACAATGTTTTCAACAATGTTATCGTCCGGTCTGTAAAGGCCTTTACAGGAATAGAAAGTAAGTGAATCACTTATTTAGAAACCCATGTGAAAGTGAAATGAGGATGTTATAGCAACTTATTTGTGTGTGGCGCTAATTTTCCGCCCATGGTTTGGATGATAGAAAATTATGAACAAATGTGGCACAATGATGAAAGAGAGACTCCTAAAAGAGACTATTCTGGAGGCGATTGAGAGGTGAAATGGAAAATCATTCAATCATTTGGGAAATGAAAAATAATTATTTTTTATTGGTATTACTGGGGGAGGCTTTTTCTGTATTTATCTTCCACTGGCTTCAAGAATCAATATATTTGTACGCTGGAGGTTTTTAAATGTTTGTTACGATGAGTAACGAATTTCTTGATTTTGAAATTGGTTACACCTGTTACTGACTCAAACGTACTTCTATGATATTTATGCAGACCACTGGTTTGATTTGAGTCTCGTTGCTTTAAATTTCATTCCACGAAGCTTACCTTTTATCATTAGGCTCACACATTGTAGTCCTCTGTTATTAATCACTTCTGTGTGTTTTTAGGTCTCCTGGCTATACCTAAAAATTTTAGTGCACTAACATTGCCGCCTTTGTATGAGTATCTTGATTTTGAGATTGGTTTTACCTATTTGCTGATTCTAATATGGAAAAACTGTGTGATTCATACAAACCACTGGTTTCGAGTACCTATACAATATCACAACTTAAATTAAATATGTTTTTTGAGGGAAATAACGAACAGAAATTTCGACCACATAGTTATGACTGTCATTTAATTAATTTACGAATCCGAGTACATAGATAACAGTTTGATTAGGAATGCCATATACTTCTATAAGTAGAGAAGAATACAAACGGTAACAGGGTTGACTAGAGCATGAACACAAGACATTCACACGAAGAGACAGGACATGAACTCACAGTTTGCAGAATATATAAGTATTACAATTATAATAAGTATTATAATTGTTAGCATCTAAACTGTCAAAATCTTGAGGCCCTCAAATCTGTTCTTGTAATAATAACTAAAAAATACCGCAATTTTCCAAAAAGCCAATAACTGGAGCTACACCTTCCAATTTGGATAGAATACAGATAAATTGATTGATCTAGTAGATAAAAATGCATTGCGTGAGGATTAGCGCCTAATAAATAGTTAATTGGAAAAACAGGATTTGAAGCAATACACGAGAAAATATTTATAGGAAACCTCGAGGGTTGTTAACCAAGCGTCTTTGCCACCCAATCCGATGTTCCTACCTAAGAGGTTCCTCTGCCGCACAGCCAAAACCAGGAGGTTATGACATGATACGAGGGTCGTCCCAAAAGTAAGTTTCCCTATTTTCTGGTACAACAAAAGAAAAAGGTAGACAGCTGTAGGTCACTAGATTTTCATATAGGTCTAGTGGTCGTGCTATAAAAATGTTAGGTTGCCATAATCTGCTGTTTGTAACTTGCTAAGTTGGTAACATGGCACTTACTTAGAGTAGGTGATAGCAAAATGTTGCGTCAAGAAGTGCTCGGAACGACTTGGCCACTATGATGAAAAATAGGTTTGATCCTCAACAACTTTCCGAGTAAGTAGATCTTTTCAAATATGTTTAAACAATATAGGGAAACTTATCTCTAGGATTACCCTCATATTTCCCAATCAACCCAGAAAACACCAAGAAGTTGGATAAACAAAGATAATTTTCCAAAAAAAGTGACAACTTGTAGGAGAAAATCAATTAAAAATTTAGCACAAATCAAGTGGCAAAGCACTGAGTTGATTGATTAGGTCATTGAGACTTGGGTATTGGGCGTGCCGATATGGTAGTACTGTTGAGAGTCATCTGCATCATCTGCAATGACAAGGTTTCGCAGTGCGTTCTGGATTGCATCCTCGTTGTTGGCATTTCGCTTTGTCACAGAGTCAGGAAATGCTTCACCCTCGCTGTCATAACTAGAAATGAAAGACTTATTGCAGAAACAATGAAAACGTACTGAGGCAATACCGTAACTCCTATTTCAACAAAGGAACCACTGTAACTGTCGACTATCCCTAGTTTCACGATGATAATTACAACTGATTGAGACATAAGTTTAAATGATCCAAGATTTTGATTGGTTGGCACTCTAGTTAAAGTATTGAGCATGGAACGAGAAATTAATTTACCAGCTCCAAGGGCGACTGCCTTCATCAGATTGCGGGTTGTTTGAGATGATCTCTATGTCGTCCAGATTCGACATTGTCATTTGAGACTCTGAAATCAAAAGGGAAGATGAAAATTTCAAGACCAGAGCCGAAGAAGAATCAACCAACTGCCTACCAGCTATGGACATGAAAACATCTCTCCAAGCTCGATGCAAAATTTTGAGAAACTGCAAAAATATATATACAAGTTACATATCCAGTATTATCTGTCGCCCTAGCCGCTCAGCCTTATACCGATGTCAGCTAAACATGCTATTAAATACGAGCTCTAGTTGTTTCGCACGTCTCTACAGTTAAAGAACGTTTATACCAGTGAGTTTTTACACAAATATTATTAGCAGCTATAAACTCACCAGCATTGAGTAGGAATGATTGGTTGAAATCATATGCGGGTATGGTGTCCCTGTAGTCAGAATCGAGAGTTGAAAGTGAAGACTCTAAAGCTTTATTCTCCACCATAGCAATCCAATGGCTGTTGTGGGATTGAAATTTTTCAACCTTGACACGTTCTTCGTACTCGTGATCATCCTCCTACAAGACATTGCCAGTATGTGGTGTTATGTTCAGAGGGACACATTTTTATCATTATTTGTCCAACAATATTTATTACACTCGATCAAATTGTCAATGTATTCGGCAAACAGTAAACATAGAACATTACTTATTAAGGTAAAAGGAACCACCTTGATTATCTCAACGCAAGCTTCGCAAACTTTTTTAATACTTGGATTCGTGTCATTCATCAGATCAATTAGGTAATCGATCGCAACTGAAAATTGAACAGACAAATATTGAAATATTTCTCCAGGCTGTCAATGAATTGAGCATTCCTTTCCATTATGACACGAATCATAACCATGACATACTCGTTTTGTGGATAAGATAGTTCCGAGAGTTATAATGATGAACAAGCTGGTAAAACGTGTAAATGATTTGCAGCACCATTTCATCATCTTCTTGCTTGCCTGTGAAAAATGTCGCAACAAAATTGTCACAAGACATCAATAGTTGGAATTGTTCTTGTACTCCCCATGTTTTTGTGCTGGATAGAAATTGTGGAGGTGGGAGTAAGTTCTGGAGTACATGCTGTGCTTTGAAAGAAGAAATCTTATAGTTGAGATGGTGACCAAAGTAAATCAATAACTTGAATAGGGCCTTCTGGTTTAGCCCTTGGACTGTCGATGAACAACCCAAGGAGACGAGGTACTCAAAATGTCCACAAATTAGGTTATATTATTATATCGATTTAGGTGGTTAGGACATCATCACTAACAAAATTACAAACCAATGACCTCGGATGGCAAAACCGATAGAATCAACGTAAAAATGTATCAATTTGTAGGCATTGTGACAACCTCATTTGGATGCTATTCTTCTGAAATGGGATTCCACAACTACAATGCGAAAAACTTAGTTCAAAGATGAGGGACTGCTTGGAGGGGAAGTTTGCCATGAGGGGTGCACTAAGTTGGACGCCCTAGTGAGGTTGCGTTATGTTGGACAGGTACTAGCAGTTTGTGTCTCTTGGATGGCCTCATTCCATGTATGCGCAACACGGGCCACCAAGTTAGCCCCTATATTATGTGTCAAAGGAGGGGAAGGTCTAGCATTCATCTTGTGGATGAGGAAAGGTCTGAAATAGGTCCATGTTTACCTAGTAAATGGAAGTATTGCGATCGTCCAAAAAGCTGAATTCGGAACAGAGGTGAATTTGGAAGAAATTGTTACATTCCTCATTGTTGGGGTTGAGGGGGAGAAAACCAAGGCGACTTGTTCTCCTGTTTTTTATTGTCAGCTTGCCCAGCCGTCAATAAAAAGCAGGAGAACAAGTCGCCTTGGTTTTCTCCCCTCAACCCCATCAATGAGGAACGATCGATGCGACAAAGCTACAACGAATTTTTATATTGGTACACTCAGAAACACTTTCTGAACAAGTGTCTGCGGTCAGAAAATGACATAAATCGTCATATCTCTGTGAAAAATAAATGAATTTTTCAGAGAATGTTCTCCCAATAAATGTGCAAAAAAAAAAAATAAAACCGACTTCAAAAACTTTGTTTATAAAATACACTCTGAAAAGGAAAAAATAACAAAAATGTCCCAACTTCGCAGCAACTCATTCGCCAACTACACATTTTAAGGACTACTTTACTACTCGTATTAATTGACCTGACCACTTCCTGATTGATTGGATCACCTTCCCTAATAATATAAAAATTACTATTTCTCATTTCCCAAATGATTAAAAGATTTTCCTTTCACCTCTGAATTGCCTCCATCTTTTGGAGTCGGCGCCTCTCTCATATTGTATTGGAGAAGCCTATAGATTCTGAATTAGTAAGAATATAAATATCATGAGTTTTCACGATTCTTGAACAGAGCACATCAGCATTTATGAGAACTGATTATTAACAATATCGATTTGAAGATGGCTATTCACGCCTTTTCCTAAAAACCATTACAGATTTCTCTAAGAATCTTTACGTCCAGACCCAGACTTATTACCTGGCACCTGCTAATTTATCGTAAATTCATATTTATTTGTAACCATAGGTTATTTTGCCAGAGAGGCGCCGACTCCAAAAGATGATAAATCTGGAGGATTTTCGTTTATTATTCAATAATAAACCATTGTAATCACCCAAGAAAAAAATTGTTCTAACCCCACTCAAAATTTGATGTTTTACGTTTCGAAGGCATGTAGAATCCGAATATCCAATAAAATAGAAAAAAAATATTAAAAAACGCTGCAAATGATTGTAGGTACAGTGGTTTATTATTCCTTGGCTTCAATACTGATGTGAGAAGACCATCCATTTGTGATAGTAATTATACCGAACATTCGTAAATATTAGCACCAAACAACAGAGTGGTAACTATAGGGGAAAACTCCGTAGCAACTGTTGTAATTATAACCATTTTAATTTTTCTTAATATTCAAATTAGAGGCTAAATGTTTAGCCTAACGCTGCAGTTGAAGAGTGTTTGAAGACCATTCCAACGAGTATAGAGCGATTTTTATAGCTCCAAGAGCTCTTGAGTTATACCCTCATGCCAAATTTCTGAAAACCTCACAAATTTGACAATAAAGCTGCGATAACTCGAGAACCATTAAAGCTATAGACTCCGCGATGGTCTAATTCGATTCAGCGTCCAATATCTATAGAAGTTGATACCAAAATAATATACCTTTTTCTGGAAAACTTTGTAAAATACGAATTTTCTTTCCCTCAAAAATACCCTTACAATTGAGGTAGCGATTTGGCTAAACAATCCAGCCATTGTCAGGCCAAGATTAACGTTCAGTGTAAAATTTCAAGAATAGCTTTTATAGTTTTGTCAGAAAAGTGTTGACAGCGTACGGCAGACGGACAGAATTCGTTCGTTTATAATTCAATAGTAAACCATTGTAATCACCCAAGAAAATTTTTTTCTAACCCCCTCAAAATTTGATGTTTTACGTTTTAAGGCATGTGGAATTTGAATATCCAATTTAAAAAAAAATTCTGTCTGTCCGCCGTACGCCACCAACACTTTTCCATCCAAACTATACTAGCTACATTCTTGAAACTTTCATCAAAAACCAATTTTGGTCTCACAACGACCCAATTCTTGATCCTCATCGCCAGCTCAATATCAAGGGTGTTTTTGGGGGTTTTGAGGAGGAGAAAATTCATAATCTCCAAGGTTTTTTAGAACAAGGTGTGTTTAGTATCAATTTCTATAGATTTTTGGACGCTGAATCGAACGAGACCTTCAGGGGGGGACGATAGCTTTATCGGTTCTCGAGTTATCGCAGCTTTTGTGTCGAATTTGAGAGATTTGATGAAATTTGGCATGAGGTTATAACTCAAGATTTCTTGTAGCCATAAAAATCGTTCTATACTTGTTGGAATGCTCGTCGAACACTCTCCAACTATACCATAAGGCAAAAAAAAAAAAAATCAGATTTTATTCAGGAAATTAAGAAAAATAAAAATGATCAAAATTACAATAGTTGCTGAGGTTGGTCAAACTGAGTGCTATTGAGACGTTATCAGTTTTTCAGCCACTATAAAATATGATTGTTCAATGTTTTTGTGATTTGTGTGATTTTCGGTCATTTAAAACATCATTTTTAATCATTCTACTCGATAACCTCGACAAGAGGGTCAGCAGTAAACCCGTATCTCGACTCACTTTCATCGCTCGTCAGCCGGTTCGTCACCTGAAAAACATCCTGCCATCTTAGCTTAATGATGTGAAGAGTCGGTTGAGCTAAAGTTTCCCAACAGTACGGTAATATTGGAGGGAAAGGGACACTTGCTGCGTCGATCAGTGTAACTGGCTCGGTTCTTGAATGCAGAACGGTGTGCGACCCTGAGGTCTGCCAGATAGCAAGATAACGCCCAACGCACACGCCCACATACATATCGCCTAGAACAAACTCACACTCAAGAGGTTACTTACTGTTGGACAAACAATAACAAACCCCGCTGTCTACTGTAGCCTGCTCATTCGATCAATCAACCATTGTTAGCTGCGAAAGTTTTTTAATCCTTGTAAAAATTGTTCTATACTAGTTGGAATGCTCGTCGAACACTCTCTCCAGCTGTACCGTTAGGCAAACAATTTAGCTTTTAATTAGGAAATTAAGAAAAATAAAAATGATCAAAATTACAATAGTTGCTACGGAGTTTTCCCCTATAGTTACCAAGCTGTTTTCAGTAGGAACGTTCACAAATGTTCGAAATAATTACTATCACAAATGGATAATCTTCTTAATCATTACTGAAGCGAAGAAATAAGAAAACCATTGTAAAATCATTTGCAGCATTTTTATTATTGATGTCACGCACGGTACTTCCTCGTAATTCGCATTTTCAGTTATTTATTCGTGCTTTTTGTATATCAGGGTTTCTTTGCTTACAAAACTTGTTATGTATCGATTGTATCACACACCGTACGTCGGCTTAATGCAGGTTATTGCTATTTTGATTTTTACAGGCCACAAAAAAATCAATATCTTTGACTGTGGAAGTCCATAAAAATTATCCCATTTTTACAAAACTTGAATTGTATCATTATGTTAGGCTCACACACTGCACTTCTGCATTATTAACATAATTCGTGAATTTTTTCTATTTTGGTTTCTCCTAGATAGTTTTTCAATAACAGTTGTAGAGTAATAACGTTGTGCTGTTAGTACGAGCTTCTAGATTTTATAATTGGTTATTCCTGTTACCGACTCAAACATGGAAGTACTGTGTGATCTATGCACACGATGAGAGAATATTATATACCTTAAGTCTACTAATCTATACTTACTCGGGGAAATCGCAATTTATATAGAAAATATCTTACGTTTAAGAATCTCGATCAATAAGGAGACGATGTTGTTTCCGCAAAATATATCCCCGCAAACCTCATCAGCTGATAGTGTACTTATCAGCATAATCAACTCCAACAAAAAATCGTCTTCTTTTCCTGTAAAGCAATACTATAATAGAACAACAGGTTAACCCTTTCTCCCCGACAGACGCCTAAAGGCGTTTGAAGAGTAACGTGCTCTGGGCCCTACAGACGCCTTTAGACTTCTGCCTCTTGTGTTTCCCCAGTCCCGCCGGACGCCTTTTGGCGTTTCATAGTTTTTCGCCCTTCTGATGCGATCTACGGCTTTATTTCTGAACTAATCTTTTCCATTCGGTTACCATCGTGTAGGGGAAAAGTATACCTTTCATTTTCACCCTCTTCCGACAGACTTCGCCGCAGTAACACTATCGAGGAGGGCGAAACTGTCACCTCAGCCTATATCTTCTCCGTAACCTCAGTGGCTCTTTTCCCCTTCGGTCTGACGATTGGGACGTTCCTATTATTTTTTATTTTTTATTTTTTTTTTTTTTGTACGGATAGCGTAACATGTAATAAACTCAAAAATAATTCAAAAGAGAAATGATGTTGAGTGAAAGTGGGCGAAAACAGGAGAGGAAGACAAAGAGAGCGAGCGGCCGGCAGACTGAAAAATCCTTCGGTAGGGAGTTCACAACAAGTCGCTAAAACGTCGGGAGGGGGGCCTCACTGTGGTCGGGCGCGCTTCGGAGAGAAAGGGTTAAAGAAAAAAAAAAAAGAAAAAATGAACAACAGGTTAAGTTTTGAATCTGGTCTTATCTAAAAAAAAAAAATACCCGGTAGGAGACCGTCTTGGATCCACTTCAAAATATCCTGATTTACAAGGATGTCTGATAGATTTTCAAGTTTAGCCAATGGAAGGTTAGCCAAGGTGCCCGTTAGTTCCAGCAAGAAATCATCATTTGGGCAAAGGGGAAGAACGTGGAGCAGCTCGTCAGCAAACACCTAGGAACAAAAAAGTCTATTAGTTCTGAGATTGGAATTTTCAATGAACATTTCAAGATTAGATTGTGCCCGATTTTCTCATCGTTGCATTTCTCAATGTTTTCAGCTAGTGACGGGAAGAAAAGCATGAAATACAAAGAACAAACAAGAAAAATTGTGTGATTCAATTGGCGACTCATTCTACGATACTTTATTTGCAGGCCGAGTACTTTCGCCTGGTTTTTCTCCCCCTCACACCCCCTGGACATCAAAAAATGTGACGACAAGGAAAATAAGAAAAATTGGGTAGTGGGATGAGAAACCAGGTGGCTCATTTTTCAAACTCTTATTAGCTGGCCTAACAGTGTGAAAATTCAAAGGTTCCTCATCACCATGCGTTTTAAATCTGACTTATTCTCTGCTCAAGTGAAGTTTCAAGTTTAGAAGGCAATTAATAAACCTTAGAATTTAGTTGGGGCAAAATATCTAACAGGTAGGTAGCAAATCTAAATAAACTATTATTATACCTTGAATATATAAATGTAAAAATTGAAAGCTATTTAATTTTTCTTATTCTGGCGCGCGAAGCTGCTTCCGATCTTACATAGCTCTGGTTTTTTCAAACCAAGCCAGGTTCTTGTTATTGTGCTTTGTTGTCTTGATCTTTGACTTGATATCAGTTGATCTTTGCTGTTAATGCTCTCCAATGGGTAGATCGGAAGTCACCCATTCCCCATTGACCTTAGGATTAAGAACGAGGCTGTCCAGATTTTCACTTCAAATCGTTTCGTTGCGCAGGCGTTGCCGATATCAAAGATGATTGATTAGACTTTTGCTATCCACAACTCCATCAATATCAACGACACGACGATTTCTCTAAGGAACATTGATGGAGTGAGAAGAAAATTCTGCGGGTCTTCAATGGTCAAGGTTAGAGGACGAGCGTTCACCAGCGATCCACAATCACAAATTAATGGCAAAAGTTCTGCACAATAAACTCAAAGGAGCAATAGTGTCCAGCCAGCTAATTAATAAGAGTTCTCTACAAAAAGGGTAATTTTATTGAGTTTTCTACAGACCGCAAAAAACAATATACATTTCAAGCCTCCAAGTCCTATAGTGTCCACACATGAGTAATTATTCTATGCAATTTATGTAGGTAAGTTAACACATTCACTGCGGTTCGCAAATCGGAAAAATTCCAGCCAACCTTCATTAAATACCGGTTAACTTTAAACCCTTTAATCTGCTAATATTTATTTGTGAAAATTAAAACTGAGGATACTTTTACACTTCAGAGACCCTCCAGCCCCCCTAAGGATAAAAACGGAGTCGATAATCGTACGAGCGTATAACAAAAATAGAAGGTGGCTCGAATCCGGGACGGCCGCACTGAATGTGTTAACGCAACTGTTCAACCATCTGATGACTCTACACTATCACAAGACTTACAAGAAAATCGGCCTTTGTCGCATCGTGAGTGGATAGGTTGCGCAAGACTTTCATCAGTAGGGGGTCACGGTAAGCCAACGTCCTTTGTTTTAAATGTTCCAAGCAGCCATTTTCACACATGGTTTCAGCACACCGCGAGTTTAGACCAACATTGATACTCAGGGCAACCAACGTCTTGTAATCAGGATTTTTATGATCGAAAGATATCAACATTTTCATAAGCTGAACAAAAAAGACCAACAGATGAGCATGATCAACCGAAATTGAAATGACATTAATGATGACAAGAAGCCAATTTATGTAGTGAGTCTCATTGAAATATGGCCAAATGTTACACCTAAGTTCCTTAGAAACTCGAATAGGGATACACCAGAAATTGAAGAAGTGATATCAAGTTGACCAGCAGTATGAAAAAACCACATAATGAAAAAATTTTTTTTAAAAGTTGATAGTTACAGATATATTTGAATTTATTAAATTAGTAGGTGCCTAAGTAATAAATTAATGGCACAAGGTTAGGTCTAGACGTAAGTATCCATAGAAAAATGTGTAATGGTTTTAGGGTCATCAAATTGATCTTGTTAAAAACCAATCTTTGTTCCATCTAATTTATTACTTAGGCACCAACTAATCGTGAATTCAAATTTATTTGTAACCATCGCCCCAGTGTAACCATCCAGTAGAAATTCTGCCAGAGATGTCCCGACTCCAAAATGTGACCTTTTGGAGGCAATTGAGAGATGAAGAGGAAAGTTGTTCAAATTATTTTTAATATTATTAAAGGAGGTGGTACAATTAATATGGAAAAGTGTAGTTGGTGATTGAGTTGCTGTAAAGTTAGGAGAGTTAGGTTATTTTTTCCTTTTCAGAGATTTTTTATAGGCAAATAATTTTCAAGTCGGTTTATTTCATTTTCGGTTATTTATATTTGAACGCTCCTTTTTTTCTTCAGGTTGAGGGGGAAAATAACGAGGCGACCTCCTTATTTTCCCCCTCAACCTGAAGAAAGAAGTAATGCGACCATCTGGGGAAGAAAAAGCTCCTTTTTTGTTTTTGAGTCTCCTTGCTTCGAATTTTATTTCACTAAGTCCTTGTACATGATCGAAAAGTAACATAAGTCGTTATATCTCTGTGAAAAGTCGAAGAAAAGTTAATCAGAAAAGAAAACTTGGCATTAGAATAATGATGTCTGATCATAATGAAATTCTTAGTACAAGTGCCTATTGTGCTCACATAGTGATTAGCAGATGCAAGGCCCACAACTACAAGTTTTGGACCGATTCTAAGTTTTATATCTTCAAAGCAGGGTTCACAGGCCTCCGTCAAATGCGTTTGCATTGCTGAGTTCAGCAATTTGATTGACAACATGATGCAAGAATGCTATCACCTAGCCATCAGAATGCAAAGCTCAGCAAACGCATTGACGGTGGCCAGTGAACCATGCATGATTCCTTGTTTACTGCTCATGCATCATGTTGCAGTAATGAGTACTGTGTGAGCCATGCACACTGCTGGTTTTTTCAGTATGTGTTGCCCGCTGGCGTACAGCTGCTGTAAGCTCAATAGGATTTTATTATGATTTGTTTGAAAGGATAACCATCCAGGTAGGTCACATAATATCCCTTAGATAATCATTATAGTTGAGAATTTGATCGCTGCACAGAAATATGAGTTTTACATTTCAGAGAGCCGATTTTGGTTTATTATTCAATAATAAACCATTGTAATCGCCCAAGAAAAAAAATTTTCTAACCCCCACTCAAAATTTGATGTTTTACGTTTCAAGGCTAGTAGAATCCGAATATCCAATAAAAAAATTCTGTCCGTCCGCCGTACGCCGTTAGCAGTTTTCCGGCCAAACTGTAAGAGCTAAAAATTCTTGGACGGCCCAATTCTTGAACCAACTTGCTAGCTCAATTTTATGGGTATTTTTGGGGGTTTTGAGGGGGAGAAAATTCATTTATTCCAAGGTTTTTCAGAAAAATGTGTACGTGGTATCAAATTATATAGATTTTTGGACGCTGAATCGAATGAGACCATCGCCGGGTCGATAGCTTTATTGGTTCTCGTGTTATCACAGCTTTCGTCCCGAATTTGGGAGATTTTCAGAAATTTGACATGAGGGTATAACTCGAGAGTTCTTGGAGCTATAAAAATCGTTCTATACTCATTGGAATGGTCGTCAAACACTCTCTCCAGCTGTATCGTTAGGCAATAAGTTTAGCTTTTAATTAGGAAATTAAGAAAAATAAAAATGATTAAAATTACAATAGTTGCTACGGAATTTTCCCCTATAGTTACCATCTGCTTTTCGGTGGGAACGTTCACAAATGTTCGGAATATTTAAAATGACTAATGGATAGTCTTCTTAAATCGATATTGAAGCGAAATAATAATAAACCACTGTACAATCATTCGCAGCGTTTTTACAAGATCAATTTGACAATGACTATTTACGCATTAACTTAAAAAGCATTTTAATTGCTCTATGGACATTTACGTCAACTTTCGAACCAGATCGTTACAGTTGCTACACTATTTGTAAACTTTGAGGAGACAAAAATATTTTGGGTGCTAAAAGTCATTGTTACTCCATTCAACATCAGTTTCAAGTTGCAGCAGCAGTATAGTCCCCATTTGTTCCATCTAATTTATTACTTAGGAATCTACTAATTTATTGGAAATTAAAATTTATTTGTAACCTTCACCTCATTGTAATCATCCAGTAGTCATTCTGCCAGAGGCGCCGACTCCAAAAAGTGATCAATCTGGAGGCGATTCAGAGGTGAAAGGAAAGTCTTTTAATTATTTGGGAAAAGAGAAACATTTTTTATATTATTAGGGGAGGTGGTCCAATCAATAAAGAAGTGGTCACATCAATACGAGTAGTACACTAGTTTTAAAATGTGTAGTTCATGATTAATTGTGAAAGACGCGCATAACGTGTAAGTACTGTGTGTGAAAATCAAGCGTCATTTCCTTGCCAAAACTAACATAATGAGACCTAGTAGTAGAGGGGTTGTGAGGGGGAGAAAAACCAGGCGACTTATTCTCCAGATTTTTAATGGCTGGCCGAGCACTTTCGCCCATTCGGGCATCTTCAGGGCGACGTGGAACCATGAGGTTCACAGGCCTCATGGTTTCACAATTAATCATGAACTACACATTTTAAAACTAGTGTACTACTCGTATTGATTGACCACTTCTTTATTGATTGGACCACTTCCCCTAATAATATAAAAAATGTTTCTCTTTTCCCAAATGATTAAAAGACTTTCCTTTCACCTCTGAATCGCCTCCAGATTGATCACTTTTTGGAGTCGGCGCCTCTGGCAGAATGACTACTGGATGATTACAATGAGGTGAAGGTTACAAATAAATTTTAATTTCCAATAAATCAACTGTAGATGAAGCCAAGGTATACTAGACATAGCGTTACCAAGTAGTTTTCTGTATACTAACTCACAAGAAAGTTGCTTAATATTACAAACTCTTGAATATCTTGGCTTTATCAACGATTGATGTAGAAGGCCTAAGATAATATTACGACCACTTTGATCAAAAGCCTTAGAATGAATCTTTATTTGTTATTGTTTTCTAGAATTGACTAAGAATTTCCAACGTTATCACTAACTAACCCAGACAACTAACTGTTGACTGTGTTACAATTGATAAACATGCTCTAAAGAAAGGCTTATCTTTGCAGATCTTACCTTGGGTAAGCAGTTAGTGAACGTAAACATAGCTTTGACACGATCATCCGTGCTTAGATGATACAATATCTTCAGAATGATGGAGAGATGGCGTTCGTCATCTGAAAACAAAAGGCCTATTCCCGAAAATGGCTCAATTTAAACAAGTCACCAAGACTTACCATGATTTCTAAAAATGTATCAAGTTCAAAATATTAAATTCAAGTTGATTTTAACCAAGTTTATTTGTCTTCTCCAGGTGGTCGTATTACTTCTTTCTGTAGGTTGAGGAGGAGGATAACAAGACGATATCTTCTCCATTTTTTCCTTTTTATTACGCCGAGTACTTTCGTCCGTTCGGGCTTCTTCAGGGCATTATAGGACCAATGGAGGCCATAGGTACCATTTGTCCTATAATGCCCTGAAGAAGCCCGAACGAACAAAAGTACTCGGAATTTATAAAAAGGAAAAAATGGAGAAGAGGTTGTCTCGTTATTCTCCCCCTCAACCTGCAGAAACAAGTTTATTTGTTTTTCAATCAAATAATTATACCAGTGTTGCTTAGGAGTGCTTGATACTTACTAAGCAAGCTGGCAAGCTTCTGCAGGAAACCAACTCTTATCATTTTTTCCCTCAAATTCGTGTCAAAAGAAAGATTGTACAGTAACTGCAACGTCACCTTTTCTAACTCAAAATTATTCAGTTGAAGAAGTTTAGGCAACTTTTCAATCACGTTGAGATTGGCCTGGAAAACATCATTTTTGAAAAATACTATATGGTCAAGGTAGGACACGACAAAGTTAAGGCCACACTAATACTAGAGCATCCTTAAAGGCAATCCTTGAATTCACTAGGTTCATTAATTGAATAATAAGAACCAACACAAAAGGCAAGCAAGGGTTGGGAAGATGAATTATGCGCTGAGATAACTTTTGGCCTGGAATGCAATACGGCTGCATTGGCACTGGTGCTATCTTAATGAAACAACGTCACTTACCATTTCATCTTTATTTTCTACCCTTATAGAAAACTTGGTTAGGAATTTTGCAATGACAACCAACAAAGGAACTGAGTTTCGATCCAAACACTGCACCAACATTGCCACGATGTTTCGTTTTCTTATTTTGTCTTCAACTTTCAAATTTTCAGAGAGGTTAAGCAAGAGGGAGAAGTTCACTGTAAAAATTAAATAGAGCAGACAATTTATGTAGTCAATAAAAAATATTTTAAAAACACTATAAAATGATCACACAGTATTTAAATGTTTGAGTAGGCAAAAAGGCATAACCAATTATAAAACCGAGAAAATCGTACCAAGGTCAAATAGTAAGTGCTCTACAAAAATTACAGTTTTGAAAAACTAGGCAGGAGCCCAAAACCGAAGAAGATGCAACATTGGTTGGAAAAACGAAATTACAGTGTGTGAGCCTAACACAAAATAAGTTAAGTGAACTGGGATGATTTTTAAGACCATAAAAGGAGATCTAAAAATAAAATAATTAAAGGTAGTAACATATTTATATAAATATATATATACGAGCAAGAAAAATAAATCATGACACTTGAAACAAGCAGTAAATTTGTACATCAACTTGGACAACATTTTCTAAAAAAATTCATCGAATTTCTTCCATTTTTTTTAACAGCATTTTGACGTCTACGTTACTTGTGAACCACAGACACCTGTCCAGAAAGTGTTTCTGTCGCACAGTATGAAGAAAATGTCGTATAACTTCACCTCCTTTCAAAATTCGTCTTTTCCATTTATTTCGTTAACATGGAAGTAAAAAACCCGAGTATTAACTTGAGTAACCCCCTACTTTTGAAAACAAAATAAACAAAACAATAATCAGACTCAACCAAGAAGAAAAACAATAATATTGATAAATAACAAAGACGTCCAACTTCACGGCAACTTCATCAACCCATTACACATTTTGAGGACTCCTTAGTATGGTATTTTGAAAAGCAATAATCGTATCAATCCATTAGACAACATTATTTGGTCTTGAATATCATATTGCGTTTCTGGGCAGCTAGCAAGCAAAGCATCAGTCATTTCATGCTAGCATCAGTTCCCAGCCTTCTTACATTTTGCACCATTAATTCATTCAACAAGAATCCTGGAAGACTTCAACTATCGCGTCCTAGGTGCGAGAGCGAAAGGAGAAGAGGGAAGCACCACAAGAATTTTCCATAGAATAACAAAACGCCACACACACAAATAATCTAATAATATTGGCTATTAATAAGATAACCTACCTTTCAGAAGCCGATCCTGTTTCGCAATCTTGTTTATAGTTCGATTTACTGTCTCTTCTTCAGGAGTGCTAGGGCCTTTCAGAGACATTTCAGTTTTTGGAGCTAGAAACTCAAAGAACGATTGTCTGAATACCACAATTGGAAATTTTACAAACTCAAGTATAATATTATACAACCCAACGCAGTGTTACAACACTGCCTTCCCACAGTACTGCTGAAAACGTATAGCCAATCATAAAATATCAAGAAGTTCATCATAATTATAAAGGGCTACGTATTAAAGATGGTGGACTAAGAGAAATAAATCATGGAAATTGTTTCGAGCAGTCTACAAGGCTTAAAACTACAAGAGCCTTGAAAAATCCTTCCAACATTGAACTAAATTTCAGTCGTAATTTGAATCTTAACAGAGGACACCATCAAAAGAAAACGTTTATTACAATCGCTTACCTTAGATTCTAACAAAATTAAAATTGGGGGG
Source organism: Tupiocoris notatus (assembly GCA_037159825.1). Classification (NCBI taxonomy): domain Eukaryota; kingdom Metazoa; phylum Arthropoda; class Insecta; order Hemiptera; family Miridae; genus Tupiocoris; species Tupiocoris notatus. The sequence goes on from JASJUZ010000082.1 coordinate 444,282, forward strand.
TCTATTTATCAAGTAGTAGTAGTAGTAGTAGTTATTTTTTTCCAAAATTTTTTGAAATAGGTTTTTTTTTGTTTTTTACTCCTATATCAGTTGAGAACTTAAGTCCTAAACTGTATTGATTAACTAACTACCTACTTCCAATGTGATGAACATTGATTGCTCTAAACTCATTGATTGCTCCCTTATTGTGTCACGTAAAATTGAATTTCCACCATCTTTGGATATTTCTTGCTGAGTACTTTCAACTACAAGAATGTTCTTATTTTTTTCTCGACGTGGTTGCAAATGGTTCTCGAAAAACCTAAAAAATGTGAAAATCCGTATCACGTTTTTCGTTATACGTTCTTCTCGACACGCCAAATCATAATACCGAACCGAAATTTAAGCTAGGCTCTTATAATCAGATAAATTATAACCTAATTGACGTTAAAAAAAGAAAAAAAAAGCAATTGAACTATTTTCTAGAAGTTATAATCTTGCAAAGTCAAAAGTTGCGTTTTCCGGCATTTCTGTGGATTCTGCGGCATTTCTTAACTACTAGATGGATTGCAATGAAACAATTATGGGACCTACCTACCTTGATAATTACCCTTTCAAACAAGAAAAAAAGCAACCCAATGGGGAAGACGCCTATTTTTTTATTTTCGTTCCTAATGGCCTGAATTCTACTATTTGGTGTCAGCCGAAGAGGGAATGACCAATTTTTCATGAAAATTGTGAGTTTCCGTGGAGAAAATCGCTAAGGAAAATCAGCGGTTTGAATAAACCCAGAGATGTAACTCCAACCGATTGAAGTAACTCCCTAGAGCGCTCTGCAGACGGCTGAACGAAAATAAAAAATAGGCGTCTTCCCCATTAGACTTACAAGTGCTAAACGCTAGGGGACAACACATACCGAAAAACCCCGCAAGTCAACCATAGTAACCTTCTCCTTTTGAAGTCAAAAGGTTAAAGGTCAAGTTAAAAATTTGCATGTAATTAGGTGGAGAGGAAGTGTAAGAGTTTCTATAAGATACCTGGAATGAGGGAATGTCGCTTGTGTTCATTGGAAGGTGTCATCGAGCGGGCCCTTGTTGGCACGATAATAGTGCTGGCTGGCCGGGCTGACTTAGGAACGGGAAGGCGCGATACAGAGGCTGTTTCACGACCTCTTGGAAATGCCAAATCGCTTTTCCATTGAGTATACAGCTGCAATTCGTACTCAATAATACTGATTGACAGTGATCCAATCTGTCGATACAGAAAAAGCCAGTATTCAAGAGCACCGCGATATGCGTTTTATGATTTTTAAAATACAACCAGCGTTGTGTATAGATCACAGTACTCCATGTTTGAGTCGGTTACAGCTATAACCAATATTAAAATCAAGAAACTCATACAAAGGCCGCAACGTTGATAAACTACAGCTGTTATTAAAAACTAGCCTAGAGAAAAAAAAATAGTCATAACAAAAAATAGTCATAAAACCGACTTCGGTAAAAATTGAAATAGAAAAAACTTTGAACGGTTGTATCTAGAATGCAACACAATAGGTGTTAATTAATACCTTGTAAGTTAGAATCAACGGGTGGAATTTTGTGAAGCTTGAAAATGAGTGGAAAGTTGTCAGTATGTTTGTGCACAGATCCATGCTCTTCTTGTAGTCTTCTCGTAGCACACGACTCAAAGCACTCAACACAGCCTCTGCAACCAGTGAAAAGCATAATAATCGACAAACTTAAGTTAATTTGAGGAAATTTAATATAATTATTCATTAATTCACAATAAAAACTAATACAATAAGTGTATAATAACTATTTTTATTCAGGGCCTGTTTCTCGAACCACTGCAATTCACGGTGTTACCCAACCAGCTGTCAAATCCTATTTCCACCGGATCAACGAAGAGCGTTTCTTGAACCATGATCACTGGGGGTTAGCTAACCACGGAGAATCAGCCACCGAAAAACAGACAAAACTATAGGAGAAAACTCCGTAGCAACTATTGTAATTTTATCTTTTTTTTTTTTTGTAGGTGAAAAACGAGGCGACCTCTTCTCCATTTTTTTTATTATTCAGCCGAGTACTTTCGCCCGTTCGGGCTTCTTCAGGGCATTATAGGACCAAGGGTACCTATGGCCTTATATATAGGTACCCTTGGTCCTATAATGCCCTGAAGAAGCCCGAACGGGCGAAAGTACTCGGCTGAATAATATTTTAAAAAATGGGGAAGAGGTCGCCTCGTTTTTCTCCCCCTCAACCTACAAAAAGAAGTAATGCGACCACCTGGAGAAGAAAAATTTTTAACTATTTTTATTTTTCTTAATTTCCTAATTAAAAGCTAAACTTATTGCCTAACGATACGGCTGGAGAGAGTGTTTGACGACCATTCCAATGAGTATAGAACGATTTTTATAGCTCCAAGAACTCTCGAGTTATACCCTCATGTCAAATTTCTAAAAATCTCCCAAATTCGGCACAAAAGCTGCGATAACTCGAGAACCAATAAATCTGTCGACCCAGCGATGGTCTCATTCGATTCAGCGTCCAAAAATCTATATAAATTGATACCACGTACACATTTTTCTAAAAACCTTGGAAAATATGAATTTTCTCCCCCTCAAAACCCCCCAAAAATACCCTTAAAATTGAGCTAGCAAGTTAGTTCGAGAATTGGGCCGTCGTAGGACCGAGATTGATTTTTGGTGAAAATTTCAAATTTTTAGCTCTTACAGTTTGGCCGGAAAACGGCGTACGGACAGAATTTTTTTTATTGGATATTCGCATTCTACATGCCTTGAAACGTACCTAAAACATCAAATTTTGAGGGGGGTTAGAAAAAAATTTTTTTGGGCGATTACAATGGTTTATTATTGATAATAAACCAAAAAGTGAAGTTAGCCGTTGGTCCCATCGACTCATTTTCGGTTAGCTCCTTCGTCGTGACATCTTTTATCCAACTATTGAGAAAAAAATCAAAACTATTTACTTCGCTTGGTTGTCGTCGCATCTATTGTCGTAGAGGGGTTGTGAGGGGGAGAAAAACTAGGCGACTTATTCTCCAGGTTTTTAATGGCTGGGCGAAAGTGCTCGGCCAGCCATTAAAAACCTGGAGAATAAGTCGCCTAGTTTTTCTCCCCCTCACAACCCCTCTACGAAAACTATTTACGTAACAGCTTATTTCTACGAGAACCACTCATATTACGTTATATAAATACGTTATATAAAAAAGACAGTAGCTGATAAAAATGAATCATCTGGTTGAATGTTCATTTAGGTACGATCATCTTTGATAACAATAGAATAATATGAACCGTTTTCGTTCAACTTACCTACATCATACGGAAATTCTCAGCAATCGCAGCACATCACACAATTGCAATAATCCAGGAGAAACCAAAATAATCCAGAAGAATGAGAGAACTGAATTGAACTGAACGTACAAACTGAGAAAAATAAACAACAAAGATGTTGGAGAACGCATTCTCAACTTGGTTTCAAGGCTGTTGTGGATTTTCGACCAATGAGAGGCCTCGTCCTCGTCAAAGTGCTAATCGTGGGTCCTCAGGCGGTTACAGTTATGGCAAACTGACCCTTGATCAACCGCTAACATTGGTTCAAGAAACGCTTTTTACGAGCCGATGTCAGCTAACGCCGCTGTCAAAGTTGATCGTGGTACGAGAAACTGCTCCTAAATAATTATTTTTGGACCAAATGAGCAACAGCTAAATATTAATGTGTCAAATGCACTACATACCGCTACGAGATAACTCATCCAGATTGTCACTGTCCAGGCTCAATTGCATTATCAAACCGGAACCTTTTATTTTATCTGGCAAATCCTCATAAAGAAGGTCAACATATTGATGTAGATTCGCATAATTAGCTTTTTCACCTTCAGTTGAATTTGATTGTGGGCTTTCATAACCATTTGAAGCGTTAAAGTTCAAATTACTGTCAGCAGAACCTAAATAATGGAAAAAAGAATAAGTAGTAAAAGGACGTGAGTTTTTAAAAATCTAGATTAGAAAATTTCTAATCATAGCATTTAATGCTATGAATATGGCATGACAACTCAGAAAAATTCCCATTTGGTTCAGGCATTCCGTTTAGATTTCGGAACAGAACGGAGTGTTCAGGCAACGTCCCTACACGTCAATAACGTCTAATTTGGGATATTCATTGGGAGAACATATAGAATTGTTCACCATCAACACTTTTCTGTGGAAAGTAGTAGAGCTACATAGGTACTTGAAATTTTCAACAAAAATTAATCATCCCCTCACGATGGCTCAATTCGTTAGCTATACTGTTGCTAGTATATTTTTGAGGGTGTAAAAGAGGTATTTGAATTTCTAAATTTTTTTTGAGGCAAAGATATGTTTGGTGGCGATTTCTATAGATTTTTGGAAGCTGAATCGAATTAATCATAGCAAGAATGACAGCTAAAATGGTTCTGAAGTTGTCTCATTAGTAGAATTTGAGTTTCCAAAAACTCACCACCGGCAAATGCGTTTTCTTTACGACTCTGCAGAAAATAAATGAGATGCTCAACATCGCCAATTTTTGAAGGATGGATCAGTGAGCACTTGCTGATAACTTCTCTTGCCAAGAGAGCACAGTCCGAATTCTTGTTAAGAGCTTTCAAACGTATGATTTTTTGGCATTGCTGAAAAGCAATAACTAGGTACTAGGTATAGATTGCAAATCAACTGGTTATCGCTTCAAGGAGTAGTTGAATCAGAGAAGCAAGAGTTTACCTTCTTATCACTCAAGACGGGATTTTCAGTTTTGCTGAGTATAGTAGCTTCCACTTCGTAATTAAGAATCAATGCTGGCTCAGTTGGGTGAACGTCAATTGAACCAAACCAAGTCCGCCTAAGCAGAAAATATATGGATGGAAAAGAAAAAGACCTTCAACGCTAGACATAAGCAATAAGTTTCCTAGTAAGCACCGACCATTTCAGTGTTATAGCTGCATTTGCGTTTTTAAAGCTCATGGTGCATGACAGAATGATGATGATGGTGATGTCATGGTGTATCATGATTTCGTTTTTGTGTGTATGTGAACTAGAATAGATGGCAAATCACATATTTTTCCACACCACATTTTCTTGCGACTGGTGCTAGATAAAACTGCTGCCTCTCAAACCCTTCCAAACTATATATGCATATCCCTACGAGTTTAGATCGGTTCAATATTTGAACTCCATAGTTGAAATTAAATTTTCAACCAGCAACTATAAATACAAGTATTAACAACTGATATTAAACATCTTAGTATTGATATTAGTATTTATATAATAAATACAAGTATTAACAACTGATAATAAACATCTTAGTATTGATATTAGTATTTATATAACAAGTATTTCATCAGCAACAGTACTTTATAAATGTTCGCTGTATTTTAGCTTTTTCTGTAATTTGTGATGAAATTATGGAAATGGGAACTGTGTCACAAGCTTACGAAGATGATTTCAATATAAATAAGTATATCTTTCTCAAATAATTTTTCAAACGAAAAATTCGTATAAATGAACGATGGAAGAATGAATGAATGATTCGTGTATCTATACTCTCGACTACATAATATACACAGATATAGGTTATTAATGGTTTTTATTTTCTCGGATACGACCTTTCGGATTTCTGACTGCTCAAAAGTTATGTAAAAACCAAATACTAGCAGAATAGGGCACGAAAATGAGCTGCCAACTTCATCCAAATCTTGCTTCGGGATCTCACACAAGCTCACCTCTTGATGTACTTCGCGTCTTCCGATTGTATCATCCCGGGACGGTTCATCGTCGTATCAAGTCTACTGGCACCTAGACAACAGACAATAAATTTAGGAATCACCTGTTTACTACAATCAAATTATAACTGTTTATACCTCAGGTTAAAGGAAAACCTGGAATCGGAGATGTATGTTTAACTCACCCAGTCCAGAATAAATTCTTGTCGACGGTCCTGATGGAAAACAATAACAATACAATACACTACGAAAATCCTATCGCGATATGGAGTTGACACGAAGCAAGGGAAGTGAAAGACTGCTACACAACTTCCATTCGCTTTTAGAGATGACTAGATTTCTATTCCTAAGACTTCTATCTTCCAGTTCTATTCACTTCGGAGCCGTGACTTAAAAAAAGTCGAGTATCAATAAGGCAAGGCTCTTCTTCTTGTGGCCGTAGTCTTTTGACTTCATGAACATCGGAGTAGGGATGGGTATCGATGGTTCGATGTTTTTTTACTCGATGTTTTTCAGTTATCGATGGTTTTAATTAGACATCGATGTTTTTTGGTCATTTCAATTATTTTGTATTTCCAAAGTTGATGAAAAGGAACGTTTTTACTTCCATGTTTACGTAGTAAATGGAAGTATTGAGATCGTCTGAAAAGTCGAATTCGGAACCGAGGTCCTGATGGAAGAAATTTTCATAGTAGTATACTCAGAAACACTTTCTGAACAAATGTCTGTGTGTCTGTGTGTCCGTCTGTCTGTGGTCACAAACTGACATAAATCGCCATATCTCCCTGAAAAATGGATGAAACCTTATGAAATTTTCAGGGAATGTTCTCCCAGTGATTGTGCAAAATTAGGGTTTTCCGGATTTTGAATTACACACAGTACTTCCGAGATATAAGCGTTCAAAGTTTTTTCTGTTTCGATTTTTACAGGCTATGAGAGTCAATATTTTTCAACGTTTGAGGGCTTGAAATGTCGGTTATGGCTAGCAGAAAACACTATATTTTTTGTATAGTGGGTCACATACAATGCCTCCACGTTATGAGCGTTTTTCACGATTTCACAAGTGCATGTTTTGTATTTTGATTTTTACAGGCCGCAAAACTCAATGTATTTGAATGTTTGAGGTCTTGAAATGTTGGGGTTGACGACTGAATGACGCCTGATTTTTATGAAGTGGGTCACATGCAGTACATCCGCGTTATTTGCACAATTGCTACATTTTGATTTTTATAGACCACAAAAATGAATATATTTGAACGCTGGAGGACTTAAAATTATTCTATATGACAGTTGAATATCGCTTGATTTATATTATTGGGGTCACATGCAGTACCTCCTCGTAAAACGCATTTTCAGTTGTTTGATTTGTATTTTTTGGGTTTCTTTGCTTTAAATGTGACCAACTTTGACCTCGTTCACAAAACCTGTTTTGCATAGTTTGGATAACACACAGTACCTACTTCCGCATTATGCCTTTTTTTAACTTTTGAGATTTAATAGACCGCAAGAGTGAATATATATTAGACTTTGAATTTTCTGTATGACAGCTGAATATTGCTTGATTTTTATTATTGGGGTCACCTGCAGTACTTCCTCGTAAAACCATTTTCAGTTATTTTATTGAGCGTTATTCTACTTTTAGGGTCTCTTTGCTATAAATATGACCAACTTTGACCTCGTTCACAAAACTTGTTTTGTATGGTTTGGGTAACACGCAGTACTTCCGCTTTATGCCATTTTTTAACTTTTGAGATTTTAATAGACCGCAAGAGTGAATATACATTAAACTTTAAATTTTCTATATGACAGCTGAATATTGCTCGTTTTTTATTATTGAGGTCACCTGCAGTACTTCCTCGCAAAACGCATTTTCAGTTACTGTACTTTTTGGGGCTCTTTGCTATATATTTGACCAACTTTGACCACGTTCACAGAACTTGTTTTGTATAGTTTGGATAACACACAGTACTTCCGCCTTATGCCGTTTTTTTGCATTAGAGATTTTTATAGACCCCAAGAGTGAATATACTTTAGACTTTAAATTTTTCTTTATGACAGTTGAATTTTGCTTGATTTTTATTATCGGGGTCACATGCAGTACTTCCTCGTTAAACGCGATTTCAGTTATTTCATTCTAGCCCTCTTGTAACTTTCGGGTCTCTGCTTTAAATGTGACCAACAACGATCATGTTTGGTTTTGTTTTGATCACATACCGTACTTCCGCCCTACGCCGTTTGTCGCTGTTGAGCTTTTTACAGGGTGCAAAAATCAATACATTTGACGCTAGAGGTATTAAATATTTGTAATGGCGAGTGAATGACGCCTGATCTTTACCGCTAGGGTCACGTTTCGGCCTTCGTACGATTTTCTCGATTTTATAATTGGTTATACCAGTTACCGACTCAAACATGGAAGTACTGTGTGATCTATGCACACCACTGGTTTTAAACTCAATTTCCAATTAACCAAGAAAAGACTAAATTATCACATTATTTGAATGCCCACCCTTTAAGAGGAGTAGACGACTCTGGGAAAAACACGAAACTAATATTAATTAGTTTATTAGCGAAATATAGCAAAATAGTTAACGGGCAGACAAACGAAGGTTCGAGAATGAATTATCACAGTACCATAACAGATAACATGTTGAGCAAGAAAGAGGGCGTAGCACTGTCCATCGATACTGCTACGGTTACCAATAATTATGATTTCCATCAAATCAGTCGTCCTTCATTCACCAACTCAAACATTCCAAGAGCTGGTCAGTTCACATATTATGATTTTTGTCCTTGAAATAATGCTCTTCTGGCTTAAAAAAAATTAACTACTCAATATTGAATTATTGGAAGATCGGCAGAATTTCTTTTGATTATTTCATAAATTAAAAAGCTACTAGTTAGTTCATTGTTCATGTAGGTATCAATTTAATCCTGTTGGAGTGGGAGAAAAATATAGGTAATAAAGGTAAATATAGTTACACTATACCTACAAGGTAAAATATAATTTAAGAAAAAATTATTGAGATGGCCGCTCACATTCGGTCCCGAACGAGACATAAGGCCCGCCTACCTTCTCAAGGCTACAGTGGCTTGATAGATACAGTACGGCTAAGCGGTGTCCTCTTTTTGATTGGTCGAACGTCCGAGCGCCATGTTTATCCTTAACTCAGCTGATATAGCATTGACTTAACATAGGTTCGTCTCACAATAATGCTTATAAAATCGTAATTTATAATCTCAAATACTTAATCATAAACTTTTCAATTTCTCAATGGTATTTTGAACTCAAATAAAATACGAAAATAACTTATTTTGTGTCGTAGAAGGTGTAACATAATAAATATCGGGTGTGTGCCTAGCTCAACTTATTTTAATTGAAAAATATTTTCTTAACAAAAAAATATTCATGTTCTTTAAAAACATTACTTTTTCTCAAAAATAATAAATAATTTAATGCTACATTTAACTCAGAGAATAAACACTGCGAATTTTAAACATGAATTTAATTTTTTATGAAATTGTTGAGCTAGGAACACTCCCGTTATTTATTAATTTACACCTTATGTGACAGAAAATAAATTATTTTCGTACCTATTTTATTTTAGTTCAAAATACTATTGAGCAATTGAAAAGTGTTTGATTGAGTATTTAAGGATATAAATTACGATTTTATAGGCAATATTATGAGACGAACCTATGTAAGTCAATGCTATATCAGCCGAGTTTAGGTTAGGGCCGGTTAGGGCCGGTTAGGGCCGGTTAGGGCCGGTTAGGGCCGGTTAGGGCCGGTTAGGGCCGGTTAGGGCCGGTTAGGGCCGGTTAGGGCCGGTTCATCTGTTCGGCACCCCGAAAGGACGCTGGCAGTGGTGAACCCGGGCCTATTGACTCTAATGGAGCAGGAGGAGCACCAAGAGGGCAAGGCGAGGGTAATTGAAGGATGGGTGATGGAGCAGTGGCAGCAGAGATGGGCAGATGGAAGCACGGGCCGCTTAACCTTCAAGTACCTGCCAAGCGTAAAAGGACGAGCAGACCGAAAGTGGCTACACCCTGGCTACGCCGAGACCCAATTGTTAGGGGGGCACGGCAACTTTAACGGGAAGCTCCATTATTTTAGAAGAAGAGATACGTCTCTGTGTCCGTGCGGCGAAGACGTTGAAACGGCCGAACACGTGGTCAGGGAATGCCGAATCTACGCCGGAATCAGAAGAGAATTCCTCGGAGTGGGGGACGTGACAGGCGACCTTGCGGCCCTACTGGAGACCGAACAAGCATACCTCCGATTCAGGAACTTTGCCAGAGGATGGCATAGAATAAGAGGAGAGGGTCCCGACCTCTGCGGAACGGAATGAGGCGCCGGCGGAGGCGGACACGGCCGCGGCGAGGAAGAGGAAGAAGCCTGGAGAGCGCTGCATCGAGAACAGAACGAATCCGGAAGGCGAGAGACGGCAGCAAGAAAAGAAACTTGGACTCCGCATTGCACCAGAACTGCTAGGAAGCAACGGAGACTCACCATGAACGCTGGATTGATGAGGCGCAATGGATAACCTCGATACGATGGTTTTAAGAGCGAGAGAAAGTAATTCCTGGCCTTGGATAAAGCCCTGTAAAAGCGGAGACCTCCACGTGGTCCAGCCCGGGCATGACTAAAGTCATGGCTAACCTCCGTCAAGGTCAGGTGGCCTGCTGGAAGAAACGCAAAAAGATAAAAAGCTAAGAAAATTGATCAGGAAAGTTGTGAAGGGCCAAATCTGGCCTAAATACAACTGAGTAAAGAAGCAATACAGCAGGTTAGGGCCGGTTAGGGCCGGTTAGGGCAGGTTAGGGCCGGTTAGGGCCGGTTAGGGCCGGTTAGGGCCGGTTAGGGCCGGTTAGGGCCGGTTAGGGCCGGTTAGGGCCGGTTAGGGCCGGTTAGGGCCGGTTAGGGCCGGTTAGGGCCGGTTAGGGCCGGTTAGGGCCGGTTAGGGCCGGTTAGGGCCGGTTAGGGCCGGTTAGGGCCGGTTAGGGCCGGTTAGGGCCGGTTAGGGCCGGTTAGGGCCGGTTAGGGCCGGTTAGGGCCGGTTAGGGCCGGTTAGGGCCGGTTAGGGCCGGTTAGGGCCGGTTAGGGCCGGTTAGGGCCGGTTAGGGCCGGTTAGGGCCGGTTAGGGCCGGTTAGGGCCGGTTAGGGCCGGTTAGGGCCGGTTAGGGCCGGTTAGGGCCGGTTAGGGCCGGTTAGGGCCGGTTAGGGCCGGTTAGGGCCGGTTAGGGCCGGTTAGGGCCGGTTAGGGCCGGTTAGGGCCGGTTAGGGCCGGTTAGGGCCGGTTAGGGCCGGTTAGGGCCGGTTAGGGCCGGTTAGGGCCGGTTAGGGCCGGTTAGGGCCGGTTAGGGCCGGTTAGGGCCGGTTAGGGCCGGTTAGGGCCGGTTAGGGCCGGTTAGGGCCGGTTAGGGCCGGTTAGGGCCGGTTAGGGCCGGTTAGGGCCGGTTAGGGCCGGTTAGGGCCGGTTAGGGCCGGTTAGGGCCGGTTAGGGCCGGTTAGGGCCGGTTAGGGCCGGTTAGGGCCGGTTAGGGCCGGTTAGGGCCGGTTAGGGCCGGTTAGGGCCGGTTAGGGCCGGTTAGGGCCGGTTAGGGCCGGTTAGGGCCGGTTAGGGCCGGTTAGGGCCGGTTAGGGCCGGTTAGGGCCGGTTAGGGCCGGTTAGGGCCGGTTAGGGCCGGTTAGGGCCGGTTAGGGCCGGTTAGGGCCGGTTAGGGCCGGTTAGGGCCGGTTAGGGCTGGTTAGGGCTGGTTAGGGCTGGTTAGGGCTGGTTAGGGCTGGTTAGGGCTGGTTAGGGCTGGTTAGGGCTGGTTAGGGCTGGTTAGGGCTGGTTAGGGCTGGTTAGGGCTGGTTAGGGCTGGTTAGGGCTGGTTAGGGCTGGTTAGGGCTGGTTAGGGCTGGTTAGGGCTGGTTAGGGCTGGTTAGGGCTGGTTAGGGCTGGTTAGGGCTGGTTAGGGCTGGTTAGGGCTGGTTAGGGCTGGTTAGGGCTGGTTAGGGCTGGTTAGGGCTGGTTAGGGCTGGTTAGGGCTGGTTAGGGCTGGTTAGGGCTGGTTAGGGCTGGTTAGGCTGGTTAGGGCTGGTTAGGGCTGGTTAGGGCTGGTTAGGGCTGGTTAGGGCTGGTTAGGGCTGGTTAGGGCTGGTTAGGGCTGGTTAGGGCTGGTTAGGGCTGGTTAGGGCTGGTTAGGGCTGGTTAGGGCTGGTTAGGGCTGGTTAGGCTGGTTAGGGCTGGTTAGGGCTGGTTAGGGCTGGTTAGGGCTGGTTAGGGCTGGTTAGGGCTGGTTAGGGCTGGTTAGGGCTGGTTAGGGCTGGTTAGGGCTGGTTAGGGCTGGTTAGGGCTGGTTAGGGCTGGTTAGGGCTGGTTAGGGCTGTTAGGGCTGGTTAGGGCTGGTTAGGGCTGGTTAGGGCTGGTTAGGGCTGGTTAGGGCTGGTTAGGGCTGGTTAGGGCTGGTTAGGGCTG